>OU015462.1:60363516-60603516 GCA_907164805.1 Brachyptera putata
ATTCACGGCTTCCTAGATTCGATAGTAATCGAATTAAGTATATTTTATATGGGTCAAGGTGTGTAGAGTTTTCGTTTATACTTCATATATAGACATCTCGCTCATCTTACAACGCATTTGCTGCGTTAATCCCGGTTTTACGAACCTTAGAACCGATTGTTCCAACTGATGATTAAATATTAATTAGTTAATCATCACTTAAGGTACAAAAATAACATAGGTAACCAAGGGTAATAACAAGTTAATTTGCTAATTTTCGCTTAATTCACTGATCATCACGTGGTACAACCGGCTCTTAGTTAAGTACTAATCCACTAACTATTTGTTAAAGGTACGAAAATATCATATGTAACCAATGGTGATAACAAGTTAATCCTCTAACTATTGCCTAATCCAGTAACTATCGATTCGTAATACCGGCCCTTCCAGGAATATAATGCAATATATTAGTTGTAGAAGTTATAGGTATTCATCCAATACAGGACGAGCTTTACGATACTGAAGAATGTCGATCAAATTAATAAGTCTGGTCTCAGTGAATACAAAACATGAGCTTCATCTCAAAAATATCTTCATGATAAGCTAATTCCTTGCACAGTAAACCAATAATCTGCGAGCCACAATAGATTCACAACAATAGGTATAAACATGAAGTTCTGATCGGCAGTCTCGGCTATCTGCTATCACTATAGCACGGGTGTCTCGACCCCGCATGTACATGACACCTGATCGTGATTGGCAGAGTACAATGACTTGAGGATGGAAGATGGAACTAGAAGGCTCTAATATTTCTATTGATGTCATTATAATAGAGAGTTCCATTTCGAAAAGAATCGACAGAAATATTCAGGTATATATTTGTTAGATGAGCGTCAGCGAAGACCTACATCCCACTCTTAGAAAGCTTTGTCGGTTTTTTCTGTTCGTTTCTGTTATATTTTGACTATCCTTATATGTTATATCAGAATTCAGAATTTCTACAAAAAAAATGAAAATGCAATGTCGTTGAATGAGAATAGAAATAAATAATGAATAAATATGTCTGCACCTAGTTGGTAAATAGTAGTTGGGACTCAAGAAATGCTTGAGGAGCATAAAAAGTATCTTTACTTAGTTGTCACAGTTACATTCAACCAAGATAAATAGATTAACTATTAAGGTATAACAATATTGCTAACAATGAAGTGATATTGAATATAATAAAAAGATGCATCGGCCGGGAATCGAACCCGGGCCGCCCGCGTGGCAGGCGAGCATTCTACCACTGAACCACCGATGCTGATGATTTATAGCAGTGTAAAAGTAGATATAAAGTCCCGTAACCAATGTACACATTTGTAAAGTACGAATTAAAGATGAAAGATCCAATGTAAAGTTCTCCATTGCTCTCCACAACAATGAAACGAAGTAATGCGAGTGTCGGTGGTTCAGTGACATGATACTCACCTGCCACACGGGCGGCTAAGGTTCGATTCCACACAAATGTGACATTTTTAATGTTCATTAATAATGAAACTCGTGTCTATTAGACTTTCAGATCACTTCCAAATTATAAGTATACTTTCTATTCTTCTATTCAGTCAGCTTTAAGACTTATCAAACGTTGTATGTTTATCACCTTGATGGATGTGATAATAAATGCGATTGAAAACTAAATAAAGTCCTAAATATACATTTAGAAAAAATTACTTGCTGGGTATTTTGAGAATTCTATCGTATAGTTTCTCGAAATTTGTTGAACCGATTGTGCCCCAAAACTATTTCATCCCCTTTGGATATATTGAGGCAAAATAATCCCATTTATCTGATCTTCGGATTAACAACGACTTGAAAAGAAAGATGCTGAACAAAAAACAGAAAATGTGCTCATTTCGTTTCAATTCATTTCAACACTGTTTACTTTCTTATTAATTATTTGAAATTTGACAACGATACTAACAGAATACAAATGACGCATAATAATAACAAAAATGAATATACCGGTACATATGAAGTTATCTGAGAAAATGAAGAAAAGTTGCCATGAAGAAAAATAAGAATAAAACGATTACGATTAGAAAAAAAAAAAAAAAAAAAAAAAAAAAAATAACGATTTAATTAGAATTACGATTCAAACGGAACGATTAAAAATTATTCGCATTGAAGGATTTCCCAAACGTTCAGTCATGAGAATAATAAAATCTAGGCCGATATGAGGGACATAAAATATTGTTCACATTTCTAGACAAACAGAAAAAATAGAACTCACCTAATGTATATAAAAATAAAAGCCGCAATGCTTTTCAAAATACAATTTTTATAAACTCTCCTACTCCTCCTGAATATATAGTTTAATTCAATACTTCTTAAAATTTAATTTTATATATTAATTTATTCAAAAACCTACATATTATATTATAATTGATATACTGTTCGTCTCTCCAGCCTCGCTAATACACACTTTGAGTCGATACCCATCCTGTTTCTACACCAGTTCAATAACAATACCTGGAAATGATTGTTTATACTTCGTCCTATTGGTTATTAGTAAATTGTATTTCTTAAACAGTTTGTCGCCAGGGACATGAGTGCACAGGGCAAGGGGTGAATCTGAAGACTTGAGGGGGCTGCTCCACAGATTGGGGTTATTTCTGCCTACCACCCCCCCCCCCCCCCCCCACCCCCAACCAACCCTCACAAACCAAATTACACAGGATAATAGGCCTGCAGGGGCCATTATGGTATAGCATTTCACAACCAACAGTCGAAGACAAGTCGTTCCTCTGTGTCTAGATACCCGACATATTGAAATCCAGATCCAGATGTAATTTGTTAAATAATATTAGAGTAGGTTATTATCGTAGTATCGAGTGCAGGCCTGGGGCAATAGACTGAAGTCATGGCTAGACCATTAACCAAAATATCGTGTTTACAGTTTCTAGAAATGTAAAGCCTACATTAAGATGATACGAATGTTGGTAATCGAGAAAACCATGTAATATCACGCTAAAGTATCATGTTAGGAATTAGGGGAAGTGCGCAAACGAAGTACTGTTGGAAATTTTAGAATATGTATGGAACATGAATGATGTCACAGCATTTTAGGATATATCCCCCCCCCCCTATCCCTATGTCCGATAAGGTCACAGAGATGATGACCCTCCCCTCGTTTAATAAAGATGGCACAGTCTAGTCAATATTTATCATCCTCCCCCCTTGAAATTATTCATTCAAATTTGGAAAAACCGGGATAGCAGTGACATTGTGTTATTGGAATATTAAAAAAGATTTCTTTGGTTTTTTAGTAATTGCACTTTTTTTTTCTAAGGTTGTAACTTAATTGGTGATACAAAATGGATAATTAATAACATGATACTGGTCCGTGGATTCAAATCATAGTTTCATCATGGAGATTTATAATCTGGTCTCATTGCCAACTGCTTATTCGTACCCCCGTATAACTACGCGTTTGGTGGGGTCGTTATATATCACCATTATAATAAATACATATAGTTTCAATACTGATGGCTGAATGCAGAATAGCTGGTAATTTGTATGTTTCACATTTTATTGCACTGTTGGCATTTCTGTATATTTTACCTATGCGAAAGTCAAGTGGGCCTAATCTCTCTAACATGCTCATACGGGCTGGCCAAGTGCATGCTACGAAGTTGTCCTCACAGATTGTACAAGACGGGTGAATAACTTGAAGTGATTAGGCCTAATCTCTGAGAGTAACAATGTGCCCGAGTTGACCTGCCCTGACCTCACAAGTTATCCCACCAATAGCTAGGTTATACGGGGGTACGAGCGTAACAATGTGCCCGAGTTGACCTGCCTTGACCTCACAAGTTACCCCACCAACAGCTAGGTTATACGGGGGTACGAGCGTAACAATGTGCCCGAGTTGACCTGCCTTGACCTCACAAGTTACCCCACCAACAGCTAGGTTGTACGGGGGTACGAGCGTAACAATGTGCCCGCGTTGTACACTGCCTAGACCTCACAAGTTACCCCACCAACAGCTAGGTTATACGGGGGTACGAGCGTAACAATGTGCCCGCGTTGTACACTGCCTAGACCTCACAAGTTACCCCACCAACAGCTAGGTTATACGGGGGTACGAGCGTATAACAATGTGCCCGCGGGGTCTGTGGGGCGAATCAACACGCTCAGATGCCAACTTGAGGCTTGAAGCAACAGTCTCTTTTCCGAAGCCTGAGAGGTAGGCAGCACGCCAGACAGAGGGTAAACCGGTTTGAGGGTCAGGGTGCAAAGGTCACATCACAGATACACTGACCGATTCTGTTTCAAGCCAACATGTAGTTGATTTGCGTGATTCTGAGTTATGTATTATCAAGCAATGTTGCCATTCAACTAGTTCGACAGGTTTTAAGGGTTATTACCATTGTTGTCAATTCATAATGTGAGTTGAAATGATTTCATTACGAAGTAGAAGAAAAGAACATTTTGTTGTCATCTTTATCTTTCTTCATCTTTATCGTGGTTCTTCCCGGTCTTTGAAATAATCATCACGAAAGTACCTAACAAAAATACAAATATTTTTCCTCCTGAAAACCAGGTTAAATAGTTATTTCAGACGGGTTACATTAAAAATATTCACTATACAAATCACAGAATTGATTACATAAGATACAGGATTTCATTTCATTTCATTTATTTATTGGTCCCAGTTGAATTACAAGTAATATTGGATAAGTTAGCATAATAGAAAGGAGATAAAATACAATGAAATAAAAAAGATATTGATAGCTAAAAGTCAGTGGCGTAACTAGGAATTTTGGGCTCCGGGGCAGAGGAGTCACATGAGCCACCTCCCCCCCAAAAAAAAATATATTTTGAATAATCAACATCAAATTATTTGTACTTTCACATGATATGTAAACTGCTGAAGGATGAGGATGAGGATGAGGTAGACAATTATTTTTTATTCATAGTATAGAAAATTTTCAATTTCAAAATGCTTGTTGAGATAGTTGCTCGTACACGCAGTATACCCTCGAGCAGAATGAGCCCACAAGGGATGAAAATACAACAGTTGTTTTCAAGTACTGATCACTCCATCTATAAGTGTACCATAAGCGCTAGATCCTCATTTCATGCGGGTAATTTGTTACTTGTTGCAGTAACGAGAGACAAAATATGTTGGCTGACAATTCACTAAATAACCACTTAACACGAGAGCAAAAGCCCACGGCCAAATGTACACAGAAGTGAAAACACAATAGATATTACAGCATCCAAAGAAATCAGTAACAGTATTTAAAACTCGCGAATTCCTTCTTCAAATGTATAACTCACTCATTTGAAGTGTGCGGGCATGAAATAAGATCTGACAATAGATAATGAGAGTTTAATTCAAGTAAATGAAAAGGTCTGTGTATTGGACAAGTATATTTGAGTGTCTATTTTACTATATTATATGCCTATCTTATAAATTTAGCTTATATCTTTTATACATTTTTCATTCATTCCACTTACCACACGTGCGTGTACTAGAAGTAAAAGAACAGACTTATATAACTTAGGCCTATTTAAAATCATTATTAGCTGAAGCTATATGAGTTCCCACAAAGATCATTTTATAGAATTAAATATTGATATAATAGATATAATAATTTATTTTGAAAGATGAAAAGGGAACGGGATTTTATAACAAACAGTTACAATATAAAATAGTTACAATAACAGTCAAAGTAATAACCCCAAATTAAAATTATAAAGTCCAGTTAAATAAGGTATAATTATTCAAGCTAATAAAGATAGAAATAATCTCAAAATTGGGATGATCTTCAAATTTTGAATTATGCTTTATTGGGAGGATTTCAAGCGGTTGCTCAAACTATTTCTTATGAAGTAAATTCATATAACTTATATACATGGATTTATTATAGATTATAGAGATGGTATATTCACAGAAATAGTAGAAATATAATTTCGATAATGATCAACTTCGATTTTGAACTCAATTTTTTATTTTCAATGTGCAACAATTTCTTCCGGCATGCATCAAAGTTGTCAAGGGTAACAGCCGATCGGAAAGTAAGGATCCATTCCAATTTTTAGAAACCATTTATATAATTTGAATTAATTCAGTGTGTAGCCATTTTTTTTTCCTCATATCATGTGCATTTTCTCATTTTTTACTATTCTTTTTCTAAATAATTAACTACAAAACTTTTTTTTTCTAGAATTTAGCTCAATATTATCATTATTTTTCTGTACCATTCACTAATTTGTTATATTCGTTATTTTTTTCTATTCTGTGTCCATAGGCAACCTTCTTCAAAAGGCAGAGTCTTTATTTTAAATGAATAAAGAATTTATATATTATATATATCTTATACGCTTCAAATGTATAATAAGATCTATTCTCAAGATTTTACCCTAATGTGTGTAGGACCTGTGATTTTTTATATTCGCATACACAATTTTTGTACAAATGGAATCTTTGTATAAGAAAGCGTTGTCCATTGGTGACAGTATTATTAAAATATTGCACATAGAGTTTCTCCAGTGCACTCATTATCATTATCGTTTATTTCCCTAAATTTGGAGAAAACTAGAAAATCATCTCAATTTCAGAAATTATAATAAACTTTTTGTCCTCCAGAGATCTTGAGTCATGAAGTAGGCATCACCGATTCTGTATAGAAACATTAACAGAATCTAGTAATGTCTACGTCACGACTCAGAAGAGAGGCCGGGTCGTGGAGGACGAATATCTTAATTTTAATTTCTGAAATTGAGATGAAAATTTCCAGTTTTCTCTAAAAATGGGACAGTAAATACTATATATACTATATAACTATATATATGTATTACGCTTCAAATGAATAAGATTTATTCTCAAGATTTTCCCCTAATGAGTGTAGGACCTAAGATATTATATATGTTATTTTCCACGGGATGCATGCACGGCGCCTATGAAAATAGAGAAATTCATCTTTACTATTTTTTCTTTATCACGAACAAGTGTATTTGAATAAAAAGTATATCAACTCCATGATAATTTTATGCTCTTCAATCAATATGACATTCTATTCTTATGAATTCAATCAGTTTCAAGATAATGCGTCAATGTTTACCAAGAATGTTGATTAAATTCATTGACGTATTATCTTAAAACTGATCGAATTCACTGTGATAGAATGTCACATTAATTGGAGAGCATAAAATTATTTCGGAGTATTGATATACTTTTTATTCAATTACACCAATTCGAGAACTACCTATGAATTTCTCCATTTTTATCAGCACCATGCACCACCTCAAATTCTGAGAACAATTCTGAACATTACAATTATAAGCAACATGCACACATTTATTAAAATATATTACTTCTCCTTATTTTAATTTACAATTATTATTTTCCGGTCATTAAATAATGAATATTTCGTTTTTAATAACTTACATATTACATCATATTAAGCGAAGAGATATTAAAAAGTAAGAGATTTTTAATAAGAGTTGCGAGTTTTCCACATAAGTAAGTCTAAGTCAGCTACTCGTCTAGTTAGCAATGTTAATTATAACGAAGAGAAATGTTGTAATTTCTTCTCAGAGAAATAACAAGAAAAGTTTAACTTGTATGAAATGTTCGAAGTGGTCTGGAATTGAAAGGTGGGTGCAGGTATTGAACGCTTGACTCACAAATAATTATAAGATGATTAAAAATGGATAATTTGATTACTAATAATACACCACTTGAAATTCCACGGTCCCTATTAAGATGAAGATACTTTCAATTGAGTTAAGCGTCGGTATAATTGAATAATGAGTTACAGGGTTTTCAGAGATTAGTACTGAGCTATACAGACCGATTAAAACCGATTAGTTCCGATTAGTACCGATTAGTACCGATTAGTACCGATTAGTACCGATTGGTATACCGATTAGTACCGATTAGTACCGATTAGTACCGATTAGTATACCGATTAGTACCGATTAGTACCGATTAGTACCGATTAGTATACCGATTAGTATATATACCGATTAAAACCGATTAATACCGATTAGTACGGGTATTCTGAGAGTATATTGGAAATTGAAAATGTCATCAACTTGAACAATGCAGTATATATGATCATTGACCAAGTGGCTGAATTACCAACGCAGGAGTATAGCTCTAACTGGCAGTATAAAGTTTGTTATCACCATGGTTACCTATGCTATTTGTTCACTAACTCTCGGATAAACGCTAACTGGACTTGGTTAACACCTCAACTAACACGAGTAGCTGCTAATTATTAGGTGTATTCCATTGATTATTATTTATCTTCATGGTGCATCTTTTTAATTTTAAATACTTCCGCTATGAAAATTGATAATATTTATCTTCATTAAATCATTACATACAAAACAAAACATTTTTTAATCACACTACTATTATAATCACCCTAATGTCAGAATTGCTTTGAGAAATAGTACCGAATAAGGTTTAGGAAAACTATTGCCAAACCTAACGTAATCGCCAGTAAAAGTTGCAGTTATACGCTACTACAGCGTGTAGTGTATAGCGAAGAACTAGAAATCAGTTGTGGAAAAGAATCGCGTGAGACTGACAACAATAACATTTACTACAAACTTGCCATTCGTCAGTTCTTCAACCTCTTATAGCTAACCACATTGTGAAAATTATTAATATTATGGGGGATAAGGTTCAAAGTATTGAATATAAGATAATTTGAGTTCAAAAATGTTGTAGACTTAGGATTAGCCATCAAGGATGCTATAATTTAATTTTTCCCGATAAAATTTTGATTAAATTCAGGAAATTAATTAGAATATTATTTTTAATAGAAACAAATTAGTAATAATGATAAATTATTATAAAAATTATTTATCGAAAATGAAATAATTGGAAATGAGCATCATTATAACCTAGGGTCAACTCACCCTAAGGTGCCTCCACTGAACTACCCTGTTGTCGTGGGCTACGTGACGTCATTACAGATGGGCGGATGACACGTGACAGTCACGTGATCACGTCTTAATTAAACCACAGGAACTGGTGCATAGTGCAGCTTTCTACATGTCAATTACTGCATGGACATCACATGCTGGACGGGTGGCCTACCCTCGCTCGCTTCTGTACACCATGGCAGAGCTTCGTGAATACGTCAACATAGAACAGAAACAAACCTTAACCGGTTTTTGTTAAGCGCATACGCCTGACAAGTGGACGATAAATAGTTATATATATATATATATATATATATATATATATATATATATATATATATATATATATATATATATATATATTGAATGAATAAATGTATATTGTATAGGTTGTAACAATCATGTTTCGATATATATATATATATATATATGAAAACTTTTAAACTTTCACGACTCATTTTATGATAATAATATATTTTACAGGAAAATTATAGTCGTGTATATATTGTGAAATCTTTATTTTCTCAATTGTTTCTCAATGTTTTTCGTCATATTCAGTTCAAACAAATAATTCTCTTGATAAAGACCATAACATAATGGTTGAAACGTTGAGAAAATAAAGATTTCACAATATATACACGACTATAATTTTCCTGTAAAATATATTATTATCATATATATATATATATATATATATATATATATCGAATGAATAGATAAACGTCACTTCTTTCATGATTATTATAAATATCCACACAGAAAAAATACACATTTCTACACATCGCTGGACCATAATAAAATTCATAATTATTATAATTTCTCTAAACATAAACGTGTGTATGTTGTCTATAACTAAATCAGATAACATTCTAATTAATTAGTGTGATGGTTTTGTGTGCACCCAGAAGTTGTCGAATCCATAGGCGTGTAATTCTCGGGGGGGGGGGATGTGGTCACTCGTGCCATCTGTCTACGGGGTGGGGGGGGGGGGGTTGGTTACCTGGGTGGGTGGCAGGAACTAAATGCAGCTGACTCATGCATGATGACTCAAACCAATCATGGCTCAGAAAACCAGTTTCAATTAAAACCCCTTGCAAACATCATATCACGAGATATTCTGGAACCAGGTTAGTTTGAAGAGCGTTTTGTTACTGGATAAACAAGAGGATGACGATCCACGACGTCTGGATATGACACGTGGTCTTGCTTTAGAAGGGTTCAGACTGGTATGCACACTTACATGCCAGGTCGACCCCTATTCCTGAGATAAATGAGATGTGAGAAAATAAAATGAGTGAGGAAACGAGTATCTCACATAAAATATGAGATGAAATATGTCATTATTATATGAGATAGTTTTCTCACTGATTTTTCTCACATCTCATTTATCTCAGGAATAGGGGTCCAGGTCGACGATGAGGACGTTTTAAAGCTGGTTCACATTTTTTTATTTTTTTTTATTGTTGCTTAACGACTCCACCAACAGCTAGGTTATACGGGGGTACGAATGAGCGGGTGATAATGAAACGATGAAGTGATGATAGGTGAAAGGACGTATACAAAAACCCATGCCTTACGCAGGACTCGAACCCACGCCCAACGGTGACTTCAGTTACTACCGCTAGCGATAATTGACTTAGCCACCGGCTCTGTTTCACCTTGGGAAAAGTGAGAAAAACTACTTTTACAATTTACTTTTACTTTTAAAAAACAAATTACAATAGGGTTTTAGGGGTGTTTCACCTTGAGGTGAACCAACTCACAAAACTATATCAAATATTTCGTCATTTATTGATGTATCAAGGTTAAAATAGTATTCGAAATGAAAAAAAAACGAAAATTCTGAGAATTTTTTTGTACATTCGTCAAAAACATCAAATCATCATTTGTTTCCTTTGATTTTGAAACAGTATTCACACCTGCAAGGTACTGCAAGTAGAAGCATTTAAAAATTCGATAATAACAAATAACAAAACTACCAACATTTTACTTGAATGTTACTCAAAAAGTGATGTGCTTTTTGGAAATATTTGGTAAATTATTAAAAGGTGGGTCACAACAATTCAACATTACATTCACAACATATCTCTGTGCAAAGATGTTTTTACGAGAGCTCTAGTGTACTAGTTTAGCTACTTGAAAACCCCTTCCTCCCCCCCCCCTCCTCCCCCCCCCCCCCCCCCCTCCCCCCTGGCTTTCACGCAAGAGTATGTTTGGCCAATTGATAATATGGGTCTTTCAGTTATCCCTTCCCTCTGTTGCCTTCTCTTTTCTATTATACTCTTCCTCTCTTTCTCTCCCTCTCTTTCTCTCCCTCTCTTTCTCTGGCTCTCTTTCTCTCCCTCTCTTTCTCTCCCTCTCTTTCTCTCCCTCTCTTTCTCTCCCTCTCTTTCTCTGGCTCTCTTTCTCTCCCTCTCTTTCTCTCCCTCTCTTTCTCTCCCTCTCTTTCTCTCCCTCTCTTTCTCTCCCTCTCTTTCTCTCCCTCTTCCTCTCCCTCGCTTTCTATAGCATGAGGTGTATTGAGTGTAATTAGATCGAAAATTACTAGAGCTTGAATCCAGCGGCAAGAGATGAACTTTGATGGTTTAATAGCAGTAAAACGTATGAAGAGAGGTAATTGTGCTCAAGAAGGGCGTGTCATTACTACAATCACAACTGGTAAATCTTCGACCTTTATTTGAGATGTGAATGCGATGGATGTAGCCACAAACCTATCAAATTACTTGATATTAAAACTATGACCTGGCTGCCCTTTATTTCATTTTCAATCTGGAGGTTTCTTATATTGAAACAATATTCAATTATTTTTCACAAAAATATTTCAGATTCAACTACATCAAAAATGTCTGAGTCAAATTAGACATATCGACCCAATAAAACAAATCAACACTAGACCTGTAACTTACAGATTCAATCAAATGAAATAATTACCAATCACACGACATAGGCCTATACGAATAGACTGAAATCTTGATTGGATAATGCAATTCTTCAACATATTTTGTAGGTTTTTAATACAGCTTTATTTTGTTTCGAGTGCCGTGACCGAGTCAATACCCTTGTAGGCATCGTAAATACCGATATATATTGTATATATCGGCATTTATTGGTGGAGGAGCCGCGTGCCCATTAGCGGCACCTCCACCAATATCTATAAAAGGTTGAAAACTTGCTGGATTATTCGATGCGATTGTTACAATTAACTATCACGTGACATGAGTCTCATGTGGTGGACAAACTACGTGATTTATAGTCTTTTAAAATCGGCTGTAAACCGGAAATGGTTGAAATTCGGTTGAAATGTATCGAGTTGCGAGTAGTGTGTTTGCGTTCGGAGAACATTAAAGGACAACACAACCCTGAAACTAGATTTCAACGAGAAATGACAACATTTAATTCCCTAATTTAGAGAAAACCAGAAATCAAACATCTCAATTTCAGAAATTATAGCTAATTCATTTGTCCTCCGGGACCTCTCTTTTTTCTGAGTCGAGACATTACTCAATTCTGTTTGTGTTTCTATACAGAAACAGTAATGCTTACGTCAAGACTCATGGTCTCTAGAGGACAAAATTTCATTCTAATTTCTCTAAATTGAGATGATGATTTCTAGTTTTCTATCAAATTGACCACTAGATCTAGTTCATCAGGGAATCCGCCAAGTCGCGCCAGGCAGATGAGACCGTTGGCTCTGGCTGTTTGTTGTCAGTCTGTTGTTGCTCGTTGTTCGGCTGAAGAGATGACGTCGATCACTCTTATCTAGATCTAGTTCACAGGGAATCCGCCAAGTCGCGCCAGGCAGATGAGACCGTTGGCTCTGGCTGTTTGTTGTCAGTCTGTTGTTGCTCGTTGTTCGGCTGAAGAGATGACGTCGATCACTCTTATCTAGATCTAGTTCACAGGGAATCCGCCAAGTCGCGCCAGGCAGATGAGACCGTTGGCTCTGGCTGTTTGTTGTCAGTCTGTTGTTGCTCGTTGTTCGGCTGAAGAGATGACGTCGATCGCGGCGTATCGATAATCCTGCGGAAGCTCCATGTTAATTGCTTCGTAGTAAGGCTTCCCACTTCTCCGATTACTCGGCTGTTTCCGGTGGGCATCGGGTAACCTCGCAAGCCGACTACTCGATCTATCAGCATCCGCACGTTACATCGAACACCATATCCATACAACCGTCCTTCATTCATTGTTTTAATGCTGCTTAACGACCCCACCAACAGCTGGGTTATACGGGGGTACGAATGAGCGGGTGATAATGGAAAGGTGGTGAGTGAAAGGACGTTCACAAAAAACATTCCTTTTGCGGGACTCGAACCCATGCCCGACCTCACTTCAGTTTCTACCGCTAGCGATAGTTGACTGAGCCACTGAGGCGGCCACAACCGTTAGTTATTCTTTTTTCAATTATTTGGTGTCCCAAGAAAAATACTAATAGATACATGTAGGGTATGCACATTCTCAAAAAGCCTATAAAAGGCTTATTTTTAGGAAAGTGAATCATAGACCAAATTCAACAATCTCAAACGACTAGTATTGAACAATAAATAAATTACAATATGAACTACATTTTGTCGACTGACAAATTATTAAATGCAAACGAAAAAAAAGGAAAAGACAATTACATTAATTACCTTAACTTTAACTTTTAATGTCTGAAATTGAGACGTTGATTTCTTGGTTTTCACAAACCAGGGAGATATATCGTGATTATTCGTTAAAATCTAGTTCTAGGGTTGCGATGTATAATTTAAATAAAATAAAATAAATAAAATAAAATAAATCACAAAATAAAAAACCGAGCAGCTTGGGTCGAATGTATACAAGCCTTCAGTTCTAAACCCCATGCGTATATATGGATGAGTATTTATCTATTTATAATATTGTTCATCACTGCTAACACCCTGGTCTGTTAAGCGCCAACGCATGTTTAAAATTAAACAATATTCAAAGTTTGCCTTGAGCCCCCCCCCCCCCTTCTCCCCCCCCCCTTCTTTTATCGGCTCGAACTTGTTAGTCACTAAATGCGAATAGGTGGCCGTGCCTAGAGATCTATAAGGCCGAACCATACGGGCGCCATTTGTCTACTTTTATATATTGACTTGCAAGCGTGGTTGTTTCCGTTTATAGAAAGTTATTTCTAGACAAGTGCCAAGATATTTATTAAGACAATCTTTGTTGGGGGTCAGCTTTGAAAAATTATTCTATAGCTTACTGTGTGTTCTATTTCTGGTGAATGTTGTCATTTTAGTGAAGAAGTTAAAAATAATTTCATTAGATGGAGGATTAAGTTAAGTTGGATAGATTGGCAAGGATCGAGTATGGGTTTGTGATAGAGTTATAAAACTATAGGCGAAATTGATGAATCAATTTTTGGTATAACTTGGCAAACGCAGGATGTGCGTTGTACGATGAGCGAGATGTCTATATAAAGTATAATCGAAAACTCTACAAACCTTGATCATTTGAAATGAACTTCATCCGATGTCAATGAATCTAGAAAGCCGTGATTTCGACAATGCAACATTTTTCAACTAATATTTCTATCATTTCGATGAATAAAATACATTTAAGCAATAAGCAATAACATTAGAACATTTAGAACTCTTTAAGCAGCATTAGAATGAAATGAGACATTCAATATATTTCATATTAAACCTTAAAGAACATCACAACCCTAAAACTAGATTTTAATGAATAATGACGATATTTATTTCCTCAATTAAAAAGAAACTAGAAATCAGAATCTCAATTACAGATATTATGATTGAATTATTTATCCCCATAAGGACTCAGCCATTTTTCTGAGTCGTGACGTAGACATGACTCAATTCTCTTCATGTTTCTACACAGAATCGGTAATGTCTACTTCGTGGCTCATGGTCTCTGGAGGACAAAAAATTAATGCTAGTTAATTTCTGGAATTGAGATGATGATTTCTAGTTTCCTCTAACATCAGGGACATAAATATCGTCGTTATTCCTTGAAATCTAGTTACATGTTTGTAATGCTCTTCAACTGTGATCATGCACACTGCCACGAGAGTGAGAGAGAGACAGAGAGAGAGAGAGAGAGAGAGAGAGAGAGGTGATGAGAGGACAGCCGATGTCGCGCGATCGTATGCAGGTGGCACTGCTATTGATACCTGATTAACCAACCATTCCATCACCTAGCGAGAGAGAGAGAGAGCGAGAGAGAGAGAGAGAGAGAGAGAGAGAGAGAGAGAGAGAGAGGGGGGGGGGTGTCACATCCGGATAATTGAAGAGGTGCGTTTCCGCTCAGCTGGGTTACGCTTGCTTGCTTCCTATTGGATGTGATTCGGTACTTTTTACAGAAAAATAAATAAAAAAAATAAAATGCACGATCACAATGAATAGAACAAGGCAATTAACGGTTATTTTTATGAATAGATGTAATATATTACACGTATGAAATGAATTCAATTGATAATTAACCATTTATGAAAACCACGTAAACGCATAGCAGTCATACAAACTGTACCAAGTAATTCACGTGAGCTATATCAACTACAGTTGATTACATTTTATATCTGTTATACACACTCCTAAACCACAGTACCTTAGAAATAAGTAACTTATTCAAATCGATATATTCATATATATTGACTGTCATTCATCGATATCTCTATGTGTAATATATATATATATATATATATATATATATATATATATATATATATATATATATATATATATATATATATATTTATATATATATAAATAAAATATTCCACACATAGAGTTCGTTTATTTCACATCGTATTCATCACATCGTTTATTTCCCTAATTTTAGAGAAAACTAGAAAATCATCTCAATTTCAGAAACTATGTCCTCCAGAGACCATGCGTCATGACGTAGGCATCACCGATTCTGTCTAGGAACATGAACAGGATCGAGTAATGTCTACATCACGACTCAGAAAAAAGGCCACGTCCTGGAGGACGAATATCTTAATTTCAATTTCTGAAATTGAGATGAAGATTTCCAGTTTTCTCTAAAAATGGGAAAATAAATATCTTATTTATTCGTTGAATTCTAGTTTAAGGGTTGTGATGTTCTCTAAGATACCTCAAATTGCCAACTTTTTTATTATAAAGCGAAGTAGAAACAAAGTTTTACCCTACGCCTATCAAGTGTAAAGAGTGACAATGAGTGATTGTCTTATTACCGACAGCAAGGAAGTGTATTGGTGCCATTCTTATTTAGCAACCAACGAAATAGAAGCACCTTGCACCACCAAGCACGGCACGGCCTTCTCATCTCCAGTACTGCTTGCCGCCCACCGCCTTCTTCATCACACGAGTACGTTCCTTTCCGCCCACCTCGGCAGCTCCTTCACGCATCTCAAGGCGTGTAGACTCGACGTTGATTGAAGAGGCTCTCAGCAAATCAACAACAACATATAACCCAGCTGGCTGCGACTTGAACAACAGAGTTCACTGATGACAATTAGCTACTCGTGAACTTCCCGACACGTCGTTCAATCAATGCATCAAACAAGCGACATACAACACGATTAACAATACCAAATCCGAGTTGATCTTCTTGCAAACAGCCTTGTTGGTCACTTTTATATATAGTGTGACTAGTAATTTGAATTAAATTATTGTAGTTTTTGGTAAACTAGTTTGTAGGTTATGAGTTCGGAGATTCCTGATATTCCCTTTCCCTATTCCCTATCCCTATTCCTGGACCCAAATCTAAGTTTACTAGATCAATTTCAAATCCCACTTCAACAATATGCAGTCCTGCAACATAATAATACAATAATAATCAAAAAAAAACGTTTGTCGCTTATTCCTGAACAAGCGACAGACAATACGTTTAATTACTTTCTCGATCTTTCTTATATTTCGGGATTTTTTCGATTTTTCTTGTCAATGATGTTGTTGTTGTTGTTGATGTTGTCGTACCTCAACAATACCAGATCAGAGTTGAACTTATAATCTTACGAATTAGTTATTTACAAACAGCCTTGTTGGTCACTTTTATATAATAGTGTGACTAGTAATTTGAATTAAAATATTATAGTTTTAGGTAAATCAGTTTATAGTTTACGAGATGGTTGAATTGTGTTCGATTAGGTTGTTACGTAGGTATCTTTCATCAGTATAGTTTACTCGCAACAACAACGACAATGCCGCCACGGGTTATAGGACATGCCCAAGTCTATGCTGCAGACAGACCTAGCCACAGCTGCATGGATGGGTCACTAAGTGCATCTTATTTCACCTGATAATGCGCGGCGCATCACGTATACGGTAGATCAACTGTCATCTACTTGATCAGTTCTTGTTGGATTATACATCAATTGCGTGTAGGCCTAATCCAACATAGAACTAATCAAGTAGATGACAGTTACTCAGATGCCGATGCCAAGATTTCATCAAAGACTTCGTTATTTCGTCAAGATTTGGTTAATATTAATGTTTTAATAATATCCGTTATATCCGTAATATATTATAGGGCCCCCCGTAATATCCGTATATTTTCTGCTCAAAATTCTTGTAGCTGAAATTCTTTCAAATAAAAACATTCATTATCACTTTCCAAACAGTCTTACCTGCAATATTTTACATTTTCATTTTGAGTGAAAAATGAAAATTACTATTTTAGACCTGACCAATAAAGGGGACCTCCACCCACCCCCTGTCTCCCAACCAAAATTCAGCAATACATTGTTATTCCCCATAATTATATCGAAACAGGCCTCTGCATTGTGTAACAATGTAGGCTAGTGTTATCTCGGTCTCCAGGGGGCTGTGTGTCAGCAGGGGGGGGGGAGGGGGAGGAAGTAATTAGGCGTCCACCAGAGCCATCTGGACACGGCGACATCCAACATGCCGTCAATCTAACCACGTGTCAAGCTGACAACTTGACGAGACGACAGATTAGCGGGAAGTGGAACAAATACTTTTAGTAAGCGAGATAGCGAAACCATTCTCGGAGATGATCTGGACTAATATATATACATACTCACGTAATGCAGTGTAATTTGTAATGTGTGATAAGTTCCCAGTGGGTCTACATTAAAAAATCCACCTTAATATTGAAATTCAAAAATCAATATCACATTAAATTTTCAAAATATATTTTGATACTGGTATATATATACATATATATATATATATATATATATATATATATATATATATATATATATATATATATATATATATATATATATATATATATATATATATACAATATATTTTTCCATCATTCATTTCGTTTCTTATTGTAAGGAATAGAAAACAAAAAATGTATGTGTTGAAATACTTATATCACAGGGCAATATTCCTTGATTTTATTCAAAATTTATTCCAAATGAATAAATAGGGCACCTAGTATTTTCATTATTATATTCATATATGTCTCGATAAAATGTATTCTGAATAGATGCATTCTATGTATGGCATATAGCCTATATTCTAAATCAAGTAACACGTGTGTTCTACAACTTCTTCACTCGATGCACGCTTTCAAAAAGAGGCCACACAAAAGCAGCCACATAAGTGTAACAAACTCTCAAGTCATTCACCTTGAATTCGAGTCGTTTAATATAATCAAACAAACTTCCCGCCCAAGTTGTTCCCCTCCCTTACGCAGGTGTGCACCCCGTCGTCGCAACCCTTGCAGGTGCTGTGACGTAGTCGTCTTCCCGCCCAAACCTTCTTGAGGACGCCTTCAAGACACAGCTGTTCTGTGACGTCACTCGTCTTCAGACACGGCCCTCTAGTGACGTCACTAGACGCGTTTCTTCAGACAACAATGTTGGTGCAGGGTTCAATGTACACACCTTGCAAGGCCCTCTCAAGAAAAGTTCAATATCACTCACAAAACTCTTTTTTTTTTTTTTTTTTCTTCTATATATACCATTAGTAATTTTGTTAGTGTCTGAATTGATTTAGATTCAATTACCAACTTTTTTTCTCATAACTTCATTCTTCTATTGTATTTTTAATCATCATCCATTCATTTATTTTATTATCTGTGTTTATATATTTTGTATCTTATTGTTCTTTCATTATTCTGTGTCGCATCGGCAACCCCAATATGGGCAGAGATCATCTTAATAAAGAAGATTTTACACACACACACATATATATATATATATATATATATATATATACATATATTGGGTTAATGATAGCGAATATCTATTGGAGTGGGATGGATGCATGATTAATGAAATGATGGGATGATGAGATGAAGGTTTCTCTTGGGTAATGGGGATGGTAGGAAGGAAGCGGTCGTGGCCTATATTGTAACCATCCCGACATTATAGAGACTACAGAGGGAAACCACGAAAAAAAACTCTGTAAAGATGGACGGCGGCGGGGATCGAACCGGGTCCGAAAATCCTTCGCCTACTGGATCACATGAAGCGAGCGCCTTAACCACTGTACGCTTCATGTGCTGGTATATATATATATATATATATATATATATATATATATATATATATATATATATATATATATATATATATATATATATATATATATATATATATATATATATATATATATAATATAATTTGTATGATAAAATGAACGACTATCAAAAACATCCTCGTATTGCAATTTACGTTTTTCGAATATAGTTTGATATTGCTGTGCAGTCAGGGCTTCTCCGACCCTGTTGTCAGGGCTTCGCCGACCCTCGTTGTTTGAGCACCTGGCCTGACTATTGTCTGAGCCGCGCGCCGAGGGGTAGTCGCGTGCCGGGCTGGTGTCGCACAAACAGCGAGAGCAGTAATGTATGCAGAACTAAGAAGCCGGTTCGGCGAGTGTTTAGGGTGCTTAGCTTCTGAACCGCGGGGCGGAACGGCTAGCGTCACGGGGAGGTACGGCTAGCGTCACGGCCAACTTGTCAAGCTGACAGAATCTTGCGGGAGATTTGCATGTGCTTTGTGATTATATATGAGGTAAAGGCAGCATGCATTGCAAGATGTGCGAGGTATTTATATGGAGCAATCGAAATCTCTACACACCTTGATTCATATATAAAATTTACACAATTCGGTTTGTATCGAATCTAGAAAGCCGTGAATCTCGGCAACATGGTTCTGTTATCATTTCTATCAAGGAGGTTAGATCTATCTATTCGATGAATGAAGAACCTTCATTAAATTATTTTCTTCTAAAGGCTGGTCCGAATGGCATACAAATTCGTAATAGTGTGTGTCATTTTTGTATTTCCATTCAATATTTTTTTTTTCTGGAGAGATTTTATTTTCAAAATTTTCACGCCCAGCCTAATCTTATGGAGAGTTTAAGACATTTTCAGACGATGTTTCCCAAAAAATGGTCCAACCGATTTGATCCAAAAACTATCCAGTTCTGTATTGAATAAGTCAGTTTCCTCACAGACCTAATTGCTCTAGTAGATTATACAGGCATGCTAATATTGACGGTCGTTCATGAGAGTTCATACAGTCAACTACACAAAGCACCAATGAAAACGATAACGCGAAAATTATGTAAATCAGGAAATCTAATTATTGTATATTTCCTGCGCCAAATTGTCCATCAAGATCCACTTTCCTAGCGACCTCTTTGTCTGCCATACATTCTACACTCCATTGTCATGTGAGTAACCAACTTACAAATAGGGGTGCCAAATCCTTGCCTGCTCCAAGAGGGGATGAAACGACGCCTGGCCCGGCCGTCACAACAACCCCCCCCCCCCAACCCTTCAGCGTTTATCATAACAATCATACCCCGCCGCTCACGACGAGTTGACGGTTCGACCGGGTGCCCCGCCGTATCTCGCACGGCGACGAGCGGAGGTCTCGAGCCGGCACGGTGCCCTGTGCAGCTTGCATCTGCGCGCGCATTAGCAGCTGATGTGGCGCTGGAGGGCGCGCGAAACAGATCAGCTGCGCATTACCAACCTACTGGGTCATATTTGCGAATAAAGTTGTGGAAGGGTAAATAAAAAATGATGATCGGAAATTAATTTGATTTGAGAATCAGTTTTTGAGTAAATTTGCGGAAAAGATTATTCGAAAATATAATTGGTCCTCTATAAGTATAAGGTTTTGTATGAATAAATAGCATGTTGCCCACGTCCAATACGCTGAACTAACTAGGCCTATCTGTGCAGGTCTCTAATCTGATTTCTTCAGGGCCCAGAGTTATAGGGTATAGAGTAGCTCTAATTGCCAGTTCAAAGTTGTTGTCACCATGGTTACCCTTGCTATTTGTTCACTAACTCTCGGATAAAGGCTAACTGGACTTCGTAATACCGGGCCTAAGACAAATAATCTAAGCTATTGAGCATGAATGTTGATAGTATAAATATAAGTATAAAAAGTCATTAAGTGAAGTAATAATATCAATAATAATGATATAATAATTATAACGACAAGTAAGTTATTGTAATACGTTTTATTGTCAATTTATTAATTTTTCATTTTGAAAATTTATGACATGTAAAAAAAAAATTTTAAATATAAAAATAGTGACATATCATTTTTTTTATATATATAGGCCTACTTGAAGATAATTAAAATAAATTTATAAACTACAATGTTCGGAATATTATACATTTTGAAAATTACCATACAGTTATTGATTGAAATTATTTTATTATTATTATTAATATTTTTATCATTATTTATCATTATTATAAGTAATGAATAAGTATAAATGATTAAAAGCGCGGGAATGATGTCCGAATGCACACATGTGTCGCAATGCAAAGGAAGTGTAAACATATTCCAATAGATCACGCGAGGAAGTAGCGAAACTAAAATCATTAGGATTAATAAATGTGTTGGAATTTGTTCCGCTTCGTTAACCAAGCGTTAAACAATATTATTCTCCCCGCGATCTTAATTGCGCGCGCACATCTGCGCCGGTCCCTTGTTTCCTCCGTGGTCCAGGGGGCTGTGCAAGGGTTGGTTCACCAGGCTGCAAAACAATTACATAAATAATAAACTAGGACATATTTATGGTCGTTCTAGACACACAGAATTATTTTCAAAACTATTTCGAAAAATATATGTAATAGGATACCATTTATCTACAACTGCTTAGTGACTTACACATATATATAGGGCCCATACGTAGTTTTTACGAGTTTTTCCAATTTTTAATTATCTAGGAATTGTAAAAAAGGATGCCGGAAACCCAATTTCAATATTGGACGATGAAACATACATCTGCCTGCGATACATTTAATTAATAAAGTTGAAGCAAGTAAATCACTTTTTTTTTAAACAATAGAACTAGAATCAAATAGGCCTATAACTAGGACAACGCACCACATGCACTCTAAGAAGAGCGAGAGTTTGAAGAGTAATGGAAAGGTATACCTACCTTGATTTTAAATGTACTTACACCACTGCCTTCCTGATTTACCTAGGATTATTTCCATTTTATTATCTTATTGGTTCTACTGTTTGATCTCTTTTGATTTTTTTGTTCGATTTTCTTGATAGCTTCCAATTGATTTAAAAGGGAAAGACAAAATATTTTTGTCTTTATTTTCCGATTTATGTAAGCCTTCAGAAAATTATGTATATCTCTCTCCATCACATATAAAATTCGTAGAAATTTGAGAGTATTCGGAGATTTTTCCCTCTATTTCCCCTCCATGGTTATTCCTATTCGAGATTTTCAAATTTTCGAAATCATTTTTCTCATAAGATGGTTTAAAATCGATCTCACCTTAAAACTATATATCTACAATCACAGCATTTTTGTCTGCATTGCTACAATTTCGAGTTAGATGACATTTGTGGATACCAAGTTTCATGCGTCTTATTTTTTTTTTTAATTTTCGAAAGTAACATTGAGTTTTCGCTACGCTCATCCAATAATTCACATGAAATGATGATAGTTGATCACATACTCCAACGCATGTTCGGCCATATGGCTCTGCGATACATACCGTGTAGGGTGCATGCTATGGGGACATCTCACGCACTGGACGCACTATTCGCACTCACACTGCGACATATGGCAGCGAGCTATCCCTGCCTGCACGCTCATTACGCCGACAACGAGGGGGTTGAGACTGAGTGTACACAGGAAATACTTGCTTGCTAGAAAAATGCTTACAAATATACCTATTCTAGATTCCCCCCCCCCCCCCCCCCGGTGGACCAGTGGCCTTAGCAGACTGAACCGTCATTCAAGAGACCTGGGTTCGATACCCGCCCGTCCTGACTTTCCTGGTTTTAAATATTTCATGTCAGGACCGTTTTCTTCCCACTCCGCAAAACACCTTATATGAAATAACCTTCATCTCATCATCTCATTCGTCAGTCGGCCCGAAGCCAATGGATCTTATAATCATCATTTCATGAATCAGTTCTATGATTGGCAAACATAAAACAGATTTATTTCAGTTTTATTTATAAAATGTCGCAAGTTACCCCCAAAAAAACGCAAAGAAATATTAATACTTGAGAAAACTTTCATTTTTCAGTATAATATATAATATATATATATATATATATATTATATATATATATATATATATATATATATATATATATTTATATATATATATATATATATACATATATATATATATATACATATTCATGCAGTTAAATGCATCAACCTGAAACCAATAGTAATAAGAATAGTTCACATCAAAATTATCACAAGACCTTAACACAATTTTAGTTCAACTTATTATAGCTTCTTCTAGAGTCAATTTCAGTACAGAGCAATCACCAAGTATAATGCCTATAATTGTACCTAAACGGCCACATTACCAAATACTCGTGTTCCAATAAGGTTAAAGAGTGAATACACCTCAAGTATTCAGGCCACAGTTGGCAATAGCCTAGCATTGTCACAACGTTGCAAACCACGGCCCCTATGGCACTAGACATCGCGCCATCACCAGCACGGAATGTTCGAACACTGGTGTACACTTGTCGGCATCACAACTATTCGTTGCTCGTACCAACACAAAATAGTCAATGGAAAAAGCGAGGGGTCAACAACTCCTGAAATCCGGTGTACATTTGCCATGAAATCCCATTGAAATGCCATTGAAATCCCTGAAATCACTTGAAATCCCCTTGAAATTCCCTTGAAATCCGTATGAAATATCTTGAAATCCCTTGAAATCTCTTAAATCACTTGGAATCCCCTTGAAATCCATATGAAATATCTTGAAATCCCCTGAAATCTCCTGAAATCACCTGAAATCAGGTGTACACCAAATTTGCGAGTTGTAAACCCCTCGGGAAAAAGACTTCAATTGATCTTTTCTCATACCATTGTTGTATTTACTCTTCGTGAATATAAATAGTACTCATCATTTACTTTCAATTGTATAATTGTAATTTTTGAAGTAATATATGTACGTGTTCACGTAATTTTTTCGTGCACTATTTCTTCTGTCTACAATGAAGAAAGTATCTCGTACAATCGGTAAAACAGTACACTACTTGATCAAGTAAACGTGGAGGGTCACAATAATCAGATTCACAATGTGATTTGAACTTGATTCACCACGCAATACTGGAAGAGCCAACAGTTCACCCTCAGGTTTCCCAGCTCTGGAGAGAGTCTACATTGGGAATGAGCAAGAGTGACGTATTCACACAGCTCTTAGGACGTGTGTGAATTTCAATGCTACTTGCCTAATGACTTACACCCCTGTACTTGTACTCGGGACTTGTACTTGCGACATGTGAACTTGCATTCCAGACAGTCCAGCAAGTATTCTCAAATACCAACACCATCTAGTGACACCGCGTTTATGGCGGGAACTTTAAACTGGAGTTGGTGAAAACAAGCAGCAATGCTAGCAATGGTGATAGCAACATTAAACAGAAACTAGAGTCAACTAGTAGTTAGAGCGATTCCTACATTGATAATTCTGGCACTCAATCAAGTATAATATGTCGAGGATCACAATTTGATCTGATTCGAAGTCAATTAATCGTGCACAAGTGTAAGATCCAGCAGTACACCCTCACGTTTCCTAGCTCTGGAGAGAGTCTACATTAGGCATTAGCAAGAGTGACGTATTCACACAGCTCTAACGCCCACTGGCATGCAGTTTCCATGTCGTCGAGTGTACTCTCGTCGCATCAGCTGTTGCGAGTAAGTAATGACCTAAGGTGAACGTCGAGCTATGACGTCATTTACCCGCATGGAGGCTCCTCTTTTAAGGAATCATTATGTTAGCCTGCTGATAATTATACAGCCAAGTTATCTCACATAAATACTTGCTTATTTGGCAGGGGGGGGGGGGGGGGGGGGCAGGTGATATTTTCACACTGTATTCAGGCGTGTGCTCTGGTAATGAATAGGAAATAGGATAACGCAATACATGCGTTGTTGGGTGAGTGATAGGCATACTTAGATGAAATATAATGGAAAGCTGAAACTTATATACATAATGCACCTTGAGTTCAAAACAGTTAAATAACTGGCCTTCTTGTTTTATTCAATTATAATAATTTTGTAAAAATCTATTTGTAATAGGCCTACTTGTTGTTTAGATTCATTGCGTTGAATTGATGTAAAAAAGTACATTATAATTATTTTATCGAAACGGCCGAACCGATTTATGTGAAACTTCAGCATAATGCATATCATTACTATATCCAGATTCCGTGAAAATTTTAATTCGTTCAGAGGAATTATATTCTCAAAATTTTCTTCTCTGGGCTATTCTTAATTTGTTTTTTTCATTTCATTTTTTTTGAAATGAGATTTTCAGAAGGATGGTGCAACCGATTGCGCCTCACCACTAAACAGTATCGAATTAGTAACCTGCTACGCGCGGTTAATGAGGTGATAAGGTGAGATTAAATAGGAGATGTGAGATTATTTTCTCTACTCAATATATGTGTATAAAGGTTCTATATTTTGATACCAACACGATTCCCACGAATTTCAATATTCAAATAATTTTGTAAGAACTTCAAAATAGATATATTAAAAAAAATGCATGGACCTTTATTTATTAGTTTATAATTATGAGCCTATATAATAATATAGACCTATAATCAAATACTAACGTTTAATTTTATAAACCGTTTCCTATAAGCAGCACACTAAAAACAACAAATAAATATTGTTATATATAATTTATCTACATTTCTAGTTTTATTCCCACGAACAACCAAGCAGGTGAATATATTAATATATTTGAGATCGAAACATATTGTGCCAATATAAGTGTACATGGTATTGTAACACTTGTCCGGGGAGGCTTCAACACATGTCCATGTACCTTCCTAAGGTATGATTATCAAACAATAATGCCATGGGGTAGTTATAATAACACACAGCTAGACTGCTAGGGTGGACACAGGCTGGGTGGACCGACAGGAAAAGGAGGTGACATTGAAGGATATGGGGCTGATAGTTTCTCATACACCACACCGAAATTCTGTTTCATCTATTATACACAGTGGTTAATTTGTACCGGAACAAACCGGAACGGTGTTACGGTTATTTTTTTGAAACCGGTACGCACGTTTCGGTTTCAAAATTATGAAAAAAAAACTATAGGGTGGTTTTTATTCATTTGCTATAGGCCCTACTGTTAGGCCCCGTTTTACGTATAATAAATTTGTTAATTGAGCGATAATTAGTGGATTAGATTGTTGTTACCCTTGGTTACCAATGTTATTTTTGTACTGCAATCGATTAATTATTTTAATTGACACATTTTTATTATTGGTAATATGGGCCCTTAGTAAGCAATATAATTTTCACAGATGAATAAATATTTTCAAATTCTGAGAATGTTTTTCCTAATTATTTGTTATGATTGAATAATCATCATTTGATAAAGATGAAAAAATTTTCAAATTAACTATTTTACGTTTGAATGCTGGATTAATTTTTTTTCTTATTTTTTCCATGATATGTTTGTAGGGGTGGAGGGGGGGGGGTAGTAGGGATGGTTTAATTTGAGGTGCGTTCCGGGTCCTTTTTTTTTAAAAAAAAAAGAAATTCATATTCACCTTTTTTTCTACATTCTCGATCCGGTGTAGTTGAATGAAAAGTAAAAAGTCTCTAAGATAATTTTACGCTCTTTATTTAATATGACATTATATTTGTGTGATTTCAATCATTTTCAAAATAATACGCTAATGATATACCAAGATGTTATGAAAATCATTGACGTATTATCTCAAAACTGATTGAATTCACAAAAATAGAACGTATTATTAATTGAAGAGAATAGAATTTTATTTGAGTTGATATACTTTTTATCCGATTACACTTTTTCGTGAACATGGGGAAAAAATTGTAAAAATAAATTCCTCTATTGCCACTATACCGAAACTCTGTTTTATCTCTATTATACACCATGCACGCACCAGTTTGACAACAATATAAACATGTCCATCAAGACATGTGATTAGAGAGCCATGTGCAGCAACCTGTCCTCGAACCCACGCCCCGTGACTGGGCGCCATATGTGGGTAGATAGAGAGGCAATGCGGGTGCGTTCAGCAACTTATCAATGAATATGTAGCGGAATATGAAGCTAGCAGAGCGGAGCAACCGAACACCTGTGCACTGCTAATTATACCTGATGAGCGATGGAATGCACCCTGCGTAATGAAACTTTTACATTTTATTTAAAAAAAGAAAAAAGAAAAAAGACGTACCTCGGCAGGTCACGTTTAACTGGGAAATCTTATTTCTATATTTTTTTATATGCCTATTGAGTATTTTTATTTTTATAGCCCTATAATACATCATTGAGTATGTTTATATTTCTTATTGTATTATTTATATTTTTAAATACCTTTTATTGAGCAATTTGTATAGAACATTACATTGATCCTATTGGACGGGGAGAAAACAAACCCTTTCCAACCGTACTTGGTTCAACATTTTACATCTGTACGTGAATTGAACTCGAGTTGTGCCAAGGAGGACCCACCCCCCAGGGTAACATTCTCAGTGTCAACAGAACATATAAACGATCGCAATGACTTCTCGGATGAACATATCGTATACAGTGAAACTGCTTCACACCTTGCAGAGGAGTATTCTACAATAATGTCGATCCATAATGAACATTCACAATGTTACATGTTATTTATATTCAATGAGGATAAAAATAATTACAAAAAGAACTAGTTTTACTGTTTTACATAGAAGTGATCTTTCCACCTTGGTTATTATAAAATAGGACTCATTATAGTATTTTTGACAAATATTGTCTACATCAGATTTTTTTAATTTTCATCGGTTCAAGTTTTCAACCTATAATATCTATGAAATCCCCCTGGCGGGATCTTGTGTCCCTATTGCTCCTGGTGCGCCTTAATCACGTACAGGGCGAGTCGACTGTTTACAATACGTCTGGCCCGCATGTGTATAGTTGTACATGCCGATAATCTGAGGTAAGCTAATTAAAGTAATCGCTTGTACGCGCGTTATGTAAAGTCTGTGGCTTATAATCATCCAGTGTTATCGCTAGCAATAGTACTTATCTCGCACACTTGTGACGTCACGTCTCTTGTTTCAACCAATACAATCCGATTTGATTGATTTAGTCTTTAATAGCAACAGAAAAATACATTTCCATCAGTGCTAATTAGAGGAGCTTTAGCGAGGATTCAATTTGACATACTGAAAAAAAATTGTGTTCGTTTTTTTTTTTTTTTTTTTTTTCATGTTTTTTGTCGGTTCTCCACAGGTCAAACGGCTACAGCTATCAACTTCATACTTTTTCAATATGGTTCCTCATCTAACTTAGATCTGTATGATTTTGTGGCATTATCGGGTGGTAACTTTTTTTTTTACGAATTTTAGAAATGTCAAAAATACCCATTAGAATAACACAGCGGAAAAAAAGAGAGTATTTATATTTTCCGAAAAAATGAAATTTTGCGTGAAGTTGAATTACATTTTGATACACATTTCCGGAAATTTTCAACTTGATCGGGTCAGCCATTTTGAAAAAAAACATAAAATGTGCTAAACTGGTACCACTCGAAGCAGTTTTTACCCATTTTTACCCATACTATTACTATTCGCTCGTCTTACAACGACGTGGTGTGGGGCTTGCGTGACCCCGTGACCCCCAGAGCTATCGCTGGGAGCAGTTTATTTGCTCCCAGCAGGGTCACCCATGGCGATAAGGTCTGAAGTGAGGGTCTAGACCAAGCTCGGACCATCTCGGTCGAGTGGGAGCCTTTTGGTGACCGGATTGTCTAGAAGGAGTAGGCCCACCGAGTTGAGCGTTTTTATTCCATTTTTATTGCTTTTCTTGTCACTTTTTTTTCTCTCATCTTCCCTTACTCTTCTCTTTCTATCCCACACCTCCCTTCACATATATGAAACATCCACAAACATTGACAATTCGTACGCGGACATGAACATAGACGCAAAATAACAATTCAATCAATCGAATTCCACATTCCCAATTTCCACCGCCATGCGAGTAAATCACAGTTTCTCTCTCGTCTTTGCTCGACGATTAACTCCAGGGTGTAAGTCCTCCAATCATTTTCCCCAGGAACGTCAAACTGGAGACCGCTAAACACCGGATCGGAACCTCTGATCGGTTACAGCAATGTAACGAGGAGACTACCAATCGACACCTTCGCCCTATGGGATGCATTCCTGATATACCATAATTGTTTGTGGGTGAGTTTTACGAGCGGATCGGAGTAATGGAGCAGCTCGGTAATCGATTAAAGAAGCGCTACGAATTCTTAGCGGTCAATCTGGTAGAAAAATGTGTTGGGGAGATGAGATGAAGTGGTTATCTGGATGACTGGCTGGTATTGTGGACTGGACTCTTAGTTATTAGAATTAAGGCGGTGCTTATAAAAATGGAGATACTATTTTTTTTTCTCTATCACGAACAAGTGTATTTGAATAAAAAGTATGTCAGACCCAAGATAATTTTATGCTCTTTAATTATTATGATATTCTATTTCTGTGAATTCAAGTTTTAAGATAATACGTCAATAAATTTTATCACGTTCTTGAAATTTATTGACGGTATTATCTCAAAACTGGTTGAATTAACAAAAATAGAATGTCCTCATAATCAAAGAGCATATAATTATCTTAGGTTTGATATACTTTTTATTCAAATACACTTGTTCGCGATGAAGAAAAAAATATAGTAAAGATGAATTTATCTATTTTTATAAGGGGGAGGGGGGGGTGAACATTACGTTCTTATACCCAGTCTACAATCTCCATAGGGCTAAAAGTTCCCACCAGGGTGATTATTTTTGAAAATATTTTGAATGTATATTATGGATATAGACAATATTTTATGCGGTGTAAGTTAGGAGTACATGAGGGGAGGAGAGGGAGGGGGAGCAAGATTTCGGATCCCGAAACCAATCCCGGAAATTGTCTCCCCCAGCTTACACATAACCAAGGGAGATCACATTAACCCGCTGACCATCAGATCGCAGAACCGGAATGATAAGTTTATTTTTATATCGAAGCGTCCAGTGTTCATTATTAGGTTATAAGTAACAGAATTGTCCGAATATTTGGATTTCAAGTAATTAAACATTCAAATATTCAAAAAACAAATTGAGTATTCTGAATAAGTTATTTAGATGAATGAATATTCAAATATTTTGATGGCATTCATTCCAATTATTAGTAGGTCCTATTCAGTTTTTTTAACTTTTTAAATCCTATAAGTTGATTTTAATATCCAATTATTCAAGTATTTAAGTACAATATTATAAGTAAATTATAATAGCGCCCTACTATTTGAGGGTATGAAATGAAAAATTATATTGTTAAAAAGAATGACATTATCTTCCACTGCCTATTCGTAGGAAAGGGGGGGGGAGGGAGAGGGAAAGTTTGCAAAGTTTCACCAACTCCAAGTCGCTTGAAGCTATGAGCGAATAAAGCTCTGGTTTGCCCCAACAGAAGCTTACAGCGGCCACGTGATATAGGCAGCCCATGCAACAGGTTCCTATACAGGCGTCGCGACGCTTCGACGTCGAGTGCAGCGGCTATTGCGCATGTCTGTATCACGGCACAGGTATAGACCTCTATTACCACGCGGATACAAGCAAGCAGAAGATGATGCAAATTAGTGAATTGAAGAAATATCATGGAATTTGAATTTACGAAATCAGTCTCCAAGTCCAAGTTATTTCACGTTTAATTGCTCCAAAGAATCACATATGAATAAAATTTATCGTGTTATGATTTGCAAAAAAATGGAATGTTCACAGATATTTTATTCATGTCTATTCATACACTCTATAATATAGTCCTACACACATCTCCAACAAGAAATGTAGGCCTACACATTTTAAGCCGAGAGATCAACACTCCAGAAATCAGGTATACACTTGAAATCGAGAATACAAATCCAAAAACCCCAAAAAATGGGATAAATAAGAAAAATTACAAGAAATCAAAAACAATCACTCGATTCAAAAAATCACTCGACCATTTTGGAGGCCTGTGATCCCATATTTAAAATTATATTAATGTAAATATGGTTTTGATTATCATCCCATAAATGTTCATATGATTCAATCAGCAAAAATAACGTCGAAATGTCCATAACGGTTCAATTATCGGCTCCAAAACTGCTTGTGAATCGCAAAAATGGCTTGAAAATTGATCATATTCCCCAAAATTCCCTGCGTGGCTTTTCTGAGGGAAATCGCAGAAATAGCATCGAGAACAAAAGTCCAGAATGATTCAGATACTGAAAATAACTTCTAAAATGTAAATAAATGGTTCAAATTATCAGACTCCAAAACCGCTTGTGAATCGCAAAAATCTCTTGAAAAACGAACATGTTTCCAAAAATTCCCTGCGGGGTTCCAGACCCCCTTAATTAACACGCGCGGCTGGTGTCCAGCTAGGTGGTCATTTTATATATAACCTGCGCCCCCTATAACCTGGTAAGTTTAAAAATACTTAGAAAATGCTAGATATTTTACCTGTCAATACTTTTTACACATAACACGAAGGCACAAAAAATGTAATGTTTATTATTCAATCTGGTGATCTATCATTAAACTCGATCTGGGGCCCTGATTTACTTTCCCCGGGAGGCCTCTGTGCTGCCAGTCCGACACTGCTTATTACAGAGAAAAAACTATAAATCATCTCAATTTCAGAAATTATAATTTATCTGTTCGTGCTCCATGCAAAGACCATGAGGAATTACCGATCAACTCATTACGAAACAGAAACAGAATCGAGTAATGTTTTCATTGCTATGCCCACCACGAATCTTATTCATCGCTCAACTATAATCCGATAGATATAGGCCTACCTCAGTCGTCTTACAGTGCGTCGTTAAACGCAACGTGAATATAAAAACAGGGACTTCGACAAGGAACTGTTCTGTGTGCCTTTCAAGTCACATTTATACAAAAATGTCTTACGCCTTGAGTTATTCCGAATTCTGAAACCTTTTATTGATAATTGTCTTGACTTTAATTTCATTTTTCCACTTTTTGACCTATATACTTTTTTTTTTTTTTAATAACATCGAAACTTGATACAAAATCATTGTTCCCCAATTAAGGCTATGGATGGAATATTTAGATCGTTTGAACGGGGCACCACGAGGGCGATCTTACCACCCCAAAGAATAATTAAAATATGAAAACTCATTTAACAAACAAATCAAATCTTAAATAAGGTAGTAATTTCAGGGTTAGAAAACCATTCAAACATTCACAGTGGGGAGAAAAAATCGTGAATCTTCTCATTATCTTCTTCTTCTTCTTCTTCTTCTTCTTCTTCTTCTTCTTCTTCTTCTTCTTCTTATACTAATCAAATTTGTTCTGAAGTAACTTGAAGTAAGGACTACGTGATTCTACATAACCATAATCCTTTCATTTGCATTCCTTGGTGAATCAGCACAGCTATTTTACTAACTAGATTGCTTGATTCATTGAAAAACTGCGTGCAATTTGTGCTGAAGAAAATATATTATAGATCAATAATAGTGTAGTAATTTAGCTGACCGTTACAAATGTGTGCTTTTTGTAGATTGAACGTCATTTTGAATGTGTGTGGGGAAAACCGCCGAATCATATATTAAGTGCTTTTATAGGCCTACTTTTATGTCATAACACAAATTAGATCGATAATATTGACCGTTGGAATAATATTAATTAGATTTTTTTATACAATAAACAACCCTAAAAGTATAACCGTTAAATTTATTTTATGCGTGATAATGCACAGATAATAGAAGTCCAGTGCAGTACAGAGAACATTACGCGGGATTTAAGACACATCTCTCCACGAAACCCATCAACCAATCACAACACATGCCGCGCTTTCACTAGCCAATCACACGCTCTCAGACGAGGGGGAAACGCATGCGCACTACACGATAAGAGGCGTGGTTTCGTTGCCATTGGCAGCATAGAAGTTATAAAACGCCTGTCTACATCCGATCAGCCAGCCACTCTGCGCGCACAACTAACATTGTCAACAGTCGAAATGTGCGCCGCAATTACTCCGCCAGATAGAGCTAGTGGGCAATGTTGTCGAGGGTAGACAGGCAGACAGACGGTGGCAGGAGACCGTGGTGAACAGACGTGTGCAGACGACGCTCCTCAACAACAGTGAATAGTTCGCCGCGATGCCGCGTGGCTTCTTAGTGAAACGGGAATACACGCCGGTGTATCGGCATGAACATCTACGATATCGGGAACAAGATCAAGACATTCAACACTTCGGTATGTTCCATTCCTCATTACAACATTACGAACATTCTCTCACAAATTCTCTATACTCAAATCATCAGAATCCTTTACATAGTCTAGTCGAAAGACTAGGCTTCGATCCGCATCCCCTTTACCTCTACTCAGAGCCTCTCTCATTGTCAACGCCACCACCTCTAGACCTGTCGATAAAAATAAAAACCACAACCGCACCAATTACTCCACCTGCCACACCTTCCCCGTCATCCCCTATCAGAAAACGACCCCATACGGAACCGGAACCTTCACTCAATGTCACTCCGAGAACGCCCACCGCGAAATACGACACCTGCGTCAAAATCGCTAAAACGTCCGTCAAAACGCCGTCTAAGAAAACAAAAGCCGTGCGGAAACTGAACTTCGACGAGGACAAATCGTCGCCGGTGTCGGGCACGATCATCCGCGAGTTGCGCGACGACGAAGAGCCGCTGATCGTGCGTAAAGGCGACATCGACCCCGCCTTCAACGTCGTCGAGGTGACCGAGGAGGCGAAGGCCGAGCTGGCCAAGATCGAGAACCGGATCGGCGACTACATCTGCCGGCTGTGCAAGGAGATGTACGAGGACGCGTTCACGCTGGCTCAGCACCGGTGTTCGCGGATCGTGCACGTCGAGTACCGCTGTCCGGAGTGCGACAAGGTGTTCAACTGTCCGGCGAACCTCGCGTCTCATCGCCGCTGGCACAAGCCTCGCGGACCTCCGGCCTCCGACGTCGTCGCGCCGGTCGATCCGTCCGACGACGGCGGCAGCAACAGTGCGTCCGAAGACACCGCCGCGCTGTTTCCGTGTCCGGTGTGTCCGGAACAGTTCCGCCGGCAGCCGCACTTGCGGAAACATCTGATCGCCCATCAGCCGCAGCTGTCAGAGGAACACTACGAGGTGTACCTGAGGAAGCATCTCAAGATCCATCCTCCGCACTCGGACGAGAGCCGGACCGAGTCGCTATCTCCGAGCTATACGACGCCGATGATGGTGTCGCCGCCGATTTCCTTGATGCCGATGTCGGGGGATTGCATGGCGTTACCTCTGCATCATCATCAGGTATCGGCCAACTGACAGCTGAGGTCGGCGCCGCATTGGCTGCCGTCGCACCCACCCCCTCAGCGGCCCGTTGCGCTACCGCCTCCACCCTACTGGCGGCTCAATCTGATCTGAACACGGTGAGTGGGCTTGACCCCAAACAACAAGCAAGAGTTGGCTAAAAGTTGAAATCAAAGTTGGAATGAATCTAGTCTTATGTTCTAGTCAGTCGAATACAATCTAGTCATTATTGTAGATACGTAAAATATACGTTGAGATGATTTGAAAACGTTTGATCTAGTCTATATATATTCTTGAACGTTTTTCAATCATTTCTTGTAGTTTTTCTAGTCAATACTTCAATGAGTGTGAAGCTGGTCATCGTATAAGTTAGTTAAATCATGTTCTAGTCTTTTTTATCTAGTCATTAAAAGATATATAACGTGTGAGGGAAGAATATATTTATTTGGAATTTCTAGTCAAAAGAAGAGTTTGTATGTGTACATTTAGTCATTATACACAGACAAATATATTTTCTTCTAGTCAGATATTTCTAGTCACCAACATTCAGTCTAAATCTAGTCAACTAAACTGATCTCAATGTGACGTCTAGTCATCAATGATCTCTCATTTATACACATATCTAGTCAAGATTAATTTTAGCCGAGAAATAAATAATTGCTGTAACTATTTCCTATTGAGACTTTATTATTTATTGTATAAAATGCATTTATTTCTGTTATAAATGCATCTTATACGAGTGAATTTGAAATGAAACCTGCACTTATTCACTACAAAAATATGTGAGAATATAACAATTAAATTCATCTAGTCAATAGTTTTGTTGCAGATATATTATTTTAATCTATTTATATTATATAATTATTGTTTCATAAAAGAATATTTTATTTCGTTTTACGTTTTTGACCGTGATATAGGCTACTGGGAATTTGATAACATATTATACATGCGTACTAATTTTTTCTATAGTAAATCACCATCCATTAATAATTGTTTACGTAAATTCCAAATTTATCACATTTTGGTAACAGTTTTTTTTCACTGAGAAAATACTCAAAACATCTTAAACTTTCACCTATCTTACCTTTGAAAAAATCATGCATGTATATCATATGTCTACATTTATTTCCACAGCCTATATTCCGATTCAAGAACTAAACATTTTATGTACAATTTAAGCAATTGTTTGTGCAATTTAAGAAAGAATATAAATATATATATATATATATACATTTTATGGAAATTGTGTATTTCTCTCATAGGCCTATACAGAGATGAGAAATAACTATAAATAGATTCACGTTTGAGAATCATGAGTACACAAAATCTTTATCTGAAATTTGAATAAATTTTACTGTATTTTCAAATTATATTTATCAAATAGTAATGGCTCTTTTTTTTATGAAAAGTTGAATTCCGTGAATTCCTTGTTGCCATACTAGAAGGGCTGCTAAAAAGATCTCTACATAATTATATTAATTATATTAATTTAATAATAATATATATAAGTTAGTCATTCACTAAGTTATTACTTACAAGTTGAACATGGGTGAACATCTTGGGACTAAGAGTCAGTACATTTATTGATTGATATTTAGCTATCTTTCACTAAAATAATTTAATTTTAATTCATAAACCATTATTGGAAGTGAGTTTCATAAGCTTAGTATGTAAATATATTATAAAATATTATATAATATAATCATGTGTATAACTTACATTACCCATAAAGTCAGCGTCGCTAAATCATTCTTGCCAATAGTGTAACAGGGTAGATGTATCATCAGTATATTGTGTACTCGAACTATCTCAAAGATCTCAAATATTCTAGTCGATGCATAATGCATAACTCAATTAATTTCATTGTAAAACATTCCAAAGTGTTGAAGCTAGCGCTTTTCTTCTCTCATAATTTCAGTTCCAAATAATTATATTTCAAGGTATACTAGCATTACTACAAGGGAGGTACTAAAGATGCCTACCTTCCAGGCGATCTCAAAAATAGTTTCAGTATTGAATGGCACTTTTTTCCGAATATAAATTTTTTACTAATTTTTAAATGAATTAGATCTAACATTGATTGATCACCACATTTCGTTGATATTTTCTCTAAAATAATTCATACATTTTATAGGTGTTGAAAATCTAGTTTTGTGTTTCGAAATATGTGGCGCCTGGCGTCGCTCAACATTAGTTATTAATTTGGCTCCGAATAATTTCGTCATTCGCTATTTCCGTGACTCAAAGACAAAAATGACTACCGCATTGGACAGAAAACTAAATTCTTGGAATTATTTCATAAAGTACATGCATTACAATTTAAGTTGTGTATTTTCGTCATAAACAAAATTATTCATGGATTCGTGTTGGTATGCTTAAAGGTAAATTATATGGAATGTAGTGCTATCTGTTTCGGCCTCTTTGTATATATAAAAAAATGTCTGATTTATTACGTATAGAAAAGTATTTTTATGTGAGCATTTTTGTCAGCAGACTACTTTGTCATGCAAAGTGCTACCTCTAAACAAAAAAAACATAACTAGTGGAAGTATTCGGGCGCCTCACGCGACTAAAGGGCTGCACGCTAACAGACAGTTGGCAGAGGCAGAGCCACCTAGGAGCAAATTATTCAAACCAAAAATACCGGCGATTGTTTCCAAACAACAATATAAAAAATGTCGATCAAAATTATTTTTCTGTATTGCGGTAGTGATGAAAAAAAATATATATAAAAATATATAAATAGAAAAAATGACTATCAAAATTCTTTTTCTGTATTGCAGTAGTAATGAAATTAAAAAAAAATATATAAAATATGAGAGTGCACATTTGATATATTTTTTTTGTCAACAATTCGTATTTTTCATTTTGGCTTGATTCAATATTTTTCAACGGAAATAATTTAGTAAATAAGTACACTATAGATTTATTTTGTAAACTACATCTAGTCGTTTTATAAACCTTTCCTACCCCTGTGTCTTGCAAATATTGTTAGTTTCTGCAATCAGTATTGTAATAGTTTTAGTTTGTATGCTTCAAGCGGAAGTGAGAAGTCGGAACGAGTGTGTTCTAGTCAACATGTAGTGAGCCACGAACAAAATCGTCAAGAACATCTAGCAAAGATTTCCTTAGAGATAACATTGACAATTATATATTAAAACGATTCTTAAAGGACCTAACAACCCTGAAACTGGGTAATTATTGAATGACGTCGATATTTATTTCCCTTGATCAAAGAAAACTAGAAATTATCATCTCAATTTCCGGAATTAGCCCGTTCGGACCCGTTTTCTGAGTCGTGACGTAGACATTACTTAATTCTGTTTATGTTTCTATACAGGATCGGTGTATGTACAGAATCTGGATTATTGGGATGATGATTTCTAGTTTTCTTTAAATTTAGGTAAATACATATCTTCATCATTCATTAAAATCTAGTTTCAGGGCTGTTATGTCCTTTAAATAAAATCATGAAAACCATGTGAGCTGAGGAACTAATGATACTTATAATTTCCCAGTTACATACAAAGATAACATTACATCTTTTAAAATATAATTCTCTTTAAGATCAAAGGAAATATCCAAGCAGTTGTTTCTTTTCTAGTCTTTTGATCTCTGTTCGTGGAATTATTAGGCCTTAGGCTAACTAGTAGAAAATGAATGTATAATAATCTGTACATTTCAGTCTTTGTATAATAATCAATATGGAATTACTATAGATAGAAAGGGCAATTATTAATTATTAAGTATCATCCAATAAATGGATATTGAATATATAAAATGTATTATAAACTATAAATATGTATAAATAATTCTTGATTAATGGTAAAAAAAACGTAGACCCTAAGACAATTGTAAAAATTCAGATATTGTGATGTAAATAGAGACTGTTCGTCGGGTATCATGTAAAGTTATTCATGTGTAATATATATATATATATATATATATATATATATATATATATATATATATATATATATATATATATATATATATATATATATATATATATATATATATATATATATGAATTTATTCATACGTGAGTGTGTTTTGAGTTAATATTTTGAAGAGTATTTACTTATTTGTATTATTTTCATCAAGAAAGTGATTATTTTTGGATTATTTTTAGTTGTAAGAAATGAGTGTCGATATAGTCTCTCTCAGTCAAGTCAACTTGCAAACATGTTAATTGTATATTATTATGTAACCCTGGAAAATAAACATTTATGAAATAAATATATGTCTGGTAATCTTATTTTGTTTGTTGAGGATCCACCAAAAATAGCGAGAACATAATTTTAAAAGGTAATGTTTTGCAGTTGAAATTAGTCTACAGAATATCATGTGTAGAATAACAATGTCAATGAAAATAAAAGTTTCAAAATGGAAAAAAAATGTGTTTTCAACGTACATAATTTATTATGTTTTCAACAGCAAAAGAGTTGTTCTTTAATCATTCAAAAATAACTTGTGATATATTCTGCATGGATTAATTCACATTCATCGATATTTGTTTTATTATAATTATTTTCGTATTTGTCCATTAGGCCTATTTGAGAATCTAGTTTTCCATTGCAGTATAAATTAAGTAATCCACACACTTGGTTAGTGGATTACACTCCAGAGTTATCATTTGATTGATATACTCTTGTGAGTTTGATTTCTTGTTGATTTCTTGTGAGTTTTTTTTTTATTATTTATTTAATATTCATTTTATTCTTACAATCAATATAATACAGGTATGAAGTTAACAATTTAAAAGTTCACTATGTAAGAAGCCCACGTAGAGTATGAAACTCTGTGTGTGGGCTGGGTATGTTAAATTTGTTTTTGTGATTACAAGATGGCAAAAGCATGAAAGTTATAAAAGTTACAAACTGATTGCCATTTTTTTTTTTTATTTACCGACTAAGGAAGGTGCCAAACCAATTGGCCGCCGAATAGCATCATGTTTTATAATGCAGGTATCTCGCGAAGTTTTTCTACGATTTCGTCTGAATAAATTATTTTCATTCTTCTTTAGTTGGATCTAGTTGATATTTATTTTTGAAAGATAGCTGAATAAAATGCATACCGGTAACGTATTGACATTCTGAAATTGTATTAAATAAATGCATAATGAGCTGCAAAATCTTAATAACAAAACTATTTTTGTAAGTTATACTATTTACATTTACGTCCGTAGGCCTACCTATAATACATAGCCCTATGTACGGGTCATCATATTAACCTACCAAGGGCGATCCCCTTTGAGAGAAAATGAACACAAAGAATAATAATAAAACACAAATAAGGAATTAATTTCTAGTGTCACTTAATCATTTGGTTAATAATTTCCCGAATAGTGGGATGAAGACTGCATTATCGACGAAAGTTAGTTGTAGGCTTTCCAGTTGTAGTGCTCGTGAACGCCACCTGTGTGCTATAAATGAACCAAGATGGCGCTGTAGCAGATGCGGACAAAATGAGTGCCAACCAAACTGTGCCTGCTATGAAATTTGATTTTCGCAAGTTTCGCAGCTTCATTTGCTTTCCTTATACATTTGCAGCTACATTTCTCACGTCCTCTAGGGCCTAGTAATAACTTTACATTATTTCATTGTATTAAGCGTTATGTGAGGAAATATAAAATGATAAGTCAGATATCATCAAAAGTGAAAAAACAAAAGTAGCAGTCACGTTTTAATCTGCTATGGTGCATTCTATTGTCATAACAATAAATTTTTCATTTAAACATTATTTGACTCAATTAATATTTCTTCAACTCATTTACAATCATTCAAGTCATTCAATAATTATTCTAATACTTTAGTGATTACTTGAATTGTTTATCAATTATTTCGTATTACAATTTGTTAAATGAGTTTCCATTCGTTTCCTTGTGGTGCCCCGTTCAAATGATCCTAGTTTGTCATTTGTTTCTTTAGGAAACGATGACTTGATGTCATGTTTCCACCGGCTTCTTCTCATCGTCCATGTACTGGGGCAGCTCGTCTTTCGTTTTGTTCAACAGATTATTCAGGAACGATAGAGAAAAATTCAACCTATTCAGACAAATCGGTCTAGTGATGTTAAGCCCATCAATAAATCCCCTAATTATGCCAAGAAATGCTCAATCTTAGCTCATCTATTCTTATGTACATCTAGATCTCACGTGTTACTCAACAGTAAAAGTAGCAGGTACGCTGTCAGTGTTAAAAAGTGGACCTTGGGAAAAGTTACAAAATAGAGTGTGTGCATATCTCAACAATGACATTCATTATAAATATAACATTGTTGACAATTTATTTGTAACATTTCGTCAGCCATATTGAGATTTAGAAGCAATCGTGGATTGCTGAGTGGTTACTTTCAGTGTGGAATTGAGTTATTTTTATATTACCATGTTTTTGTCCCAGCCTATCAACATGTGACTACCGGTACCAATAACGACCACTGGAATTGTAATTGACTTGTTATCGTCAAGATAATATTTGTTGGTGATTCCAAAGCTGTTATTAAATAAATAATAATCAGTGGCATAACAAGGTACGACAAGGCACGAGTGCAAAGTGTAAAAATGGATCCTCTCCCTTATTGGTTCGATGTGGTCATTGATTGTAAACTTGCTTCCGGGAAAAAAACATGAAAACCTGGAGAAAAATAGCAGGTCCCTCCTGCACCTTAAAAGAACAAAAATAAAAAATCCATTTACGTGACTAGAATTAAATATGGAACATTTTTATTTAATAAAACTGTACAATTATGTGCATACCAGTACTCATTTATAACAGAAACATGACAGAGGCTACCACAAAATTGAAATTCTCGATCATTAGTGCTCAGTATAGGCGTGGGAACTAGGTTCATATATTTCGAATTAGGCCTACCGGTATAGGCTGTAACAAAAAATTTCATTAAATCACTGCAGGCTTGCACAGACAATCAGGCCAATAATAGGGATAGGCCTATATTCACACAAAAATACACAAGAAACGCAAAATTTTTTCAACATTGAGTAAAAAACTATAACGTTCCAAAGTAAATATTAACTTGAAAATACACCGAGAGCACGAAGACAAACCGTGGCGGCTTCTGCTTTAGCTAATTTCTTGTTTGGACTAGTTACCATCGGTTGATAATCAACTCCATTAACTTGGACTTTGAACAAAAAGTTTTTTTTATGATCAGGTCCACTTTCATGAGACATATCAAAATGCGGACTGCGCCAATGCCTTCTCGCACAATATTCTAATAACACAGACACTGGATGTTTTTCAGACAGTTTTTTTATAACAGGTTTCGAAGTAGTACTAGTTACATTCGGATATTGTTTCAAGTCTTCTTGTGTGACGAGTCCCCTTTTGTCCATTTTAATTTCTAAACTCAACGGTTCTAGCGATCCACCTTTATTCTTCCCTAATCCTTCGCCAGGGCGCCAACCCATCTTCTGCAGCAGTGACATCCCCATTCCCCCGCTCACTGGAGTAGCTGTTACAAGTTGGTCTTTACGTACGTACGCTTGAGTACCTGACGAAAGTTCCGCGACAGAAAGAACTCGAACTCCGGTACTACCCGTGAACTGGCCTGGTAACTGTTTGGACTCGGCCCACGACTGCATGTCTTGATTCGCGCTGTTCATTGCTGATAACGCTTGAATATCAAAAGGATTTTCTTGAAGCTTTCTCATCGCTCGTAATCGTTGCGTTACAATGTTGCCGATGTCTTTAACAGGGCCCGAAGGCGGGCTGGGAAATACGTGAGGGGGAGTTGCGGTTTTTGGTTCGGTGGTAGAGGTGGGCAGTTGCCCAGGTTGTTCTGTACTTTTAGCAGGTTTTGGATCGACAGGGACCCACTCATTTTCTGTTTTCCGATGCTGCTGACCACTCGACACCGGGAACTGAACTCGTAACGTTTTAGATTGTTCTGCTGTTTTCTCTTGCAATGATTTGACAGGTAACTGCACTGAGTTTCTGATATTCATAACAATACTCAAAGGTCGTTCTTTTATTTGGAATGGATGGTTAAATGGTCGCTCCGTTTCACTATCCGTATTATTTTCATCACCTTCATCATCGTCTGACCCACTCTTGCCGGTTTCTTTTTTTGATAGTCGTTTACAAAAGTTTGTTAATTCTTCCACACTCTTACCTCCAGCTTTGATAGTAACCATTTTGTCTTGTCCAAGTGTACCTGGAAGCGCTCCCTGCTTGAGAAGATTTAATGCATTTCTACGAGCAATCTCCATCAACTTCTGCTTATCGAAACTGGGTGACTTCGAATACGACCTATCACTCCTCCTTTTTCTATAGCGTTCATCGCGACTGCTTCTCCTACTACCATTACGATTCTTGATATTTAGCCTAAGGTCATCGTCTCTGAGTTTTTTTCTATTGTCTTTTGATCTATCTCTGCTTCTACGTTTATTGCTACTTTCATATTTCCTACTTTGCCTTTCACATTCTTTACTCCTACTTCTTGTCTTCGTTCTTTCTTGGTGGCGTTCTTTGTGACGGTGGGAACTTGTAGACGAGTGCTTAGAATGACTATCTCGTTTGGATTCTTTCGATTTTTTGGTAGAAGAATGATGTTCCGAATGGCTTCTATGATCGGAACTTTTCGATCGATGTCTTTTACAACGTTTCTTATCACTGCTACTTGGAATATGTGCGGTAGGCCCAGGGCTAGGACTAAGACTTAGGTCCTCTTCTGATGCATGGCTATATTTTGGTGAGATATCCCCTTCACTAGAATTAGATAGCTCTCCTTCTTCATACTTTTCTGCTTTAGCCTTCTCCTTTGCTTTAGCTTGCTCTTCAACTTCTCGCAAAGTTGCTTCAAAGACTGAACTGAATTTGAGGTTTTTAATTGATATCTTATTATTTGTAGCACTTCGAGAGGTTTCCTTACTAATACTTGAATCTCCAGCTGAAACTGCTGAAACTCCAGCTTTCAATTCAAGTTGGGGTGGACCTAGGCCTAGTTCTATTGTTTCTTCTTCACACCTTCCATCTACAGATTGGTCTACGTCATCATCTGGGGATTGGACAGGAACATCAGATTGCCTAATTTCAGTGGAACGTTCACCATTTCCAGCATTGGAAATTTGAATGCGAATACCAATCGGTTTACTTGCTCTATGTTCTGTAAGAATATTTTCCGTAGGACTCTGATGTTGTGTGCTTTTTGTCCTAGTTTCGGAACTACGTCTGGCTTTGCGAACCGATGTTTTCTCCTTCTTTTCCTTCTTCTTATGTTTTCTCGATTTGTGTTTATGCTTTTTCTTACTTGACTTACTTCTTTTGACATGGTCCTCATCCTGACTTTCTTCAGGACTGCTAGGGTCGATCACTGCTAAGGTAGAACTTGTAGGGTCTTCAAATTCTGCATTGAAACTGCTAAAAAGTTCTGACAGGATTTCTGAGGATGATTTAGTCAGACTGCTCGATTCCTGCACTGGGTTGGTAGTGTCGGAATTGTGAAGAATAGTGGTGAGTTTATGAATAACATTTAAACCTGGTGATTGATCAAGTTCTACATTATCACTGTCAATATTATTACTAATCGTAGGCCTACTATCTAAACTAACGTGTGTCTCAGCCATTTTCCATATCAAATAGGCACAGTTGAAATCAACGTTGGTTGAATCTACTATGCCGACTGTAGTCTCAATGCTGTAGTGTCCTTATGTCAGTTTACAATTTTGTTTCGTTGGCAGTAGCAACTTTTTAAAGTTTGGCGCGCAGTTGTGGCCGCGTCAGTAGATACTTCACACATGTCCATAAATGCTGCACATTGTCCACTTGTTGATTGACAACTGGGAAATTCTTTACGATTTTCAAGTCTAGACCAAACAGTCTCACGTCAGAACTCGTAAATTTAGAGATTTTTATATCAAATGTTCTTCAATAAGGTACGTAAATTACGAATATATCTAGAGATAGATTAGGCCCAAGTCTTAAAACCTGCAACTAAATAAATACAGACCTGGGCCCTAGGCCATTGAATTTGTAGGTTACCACTACAAATTCAATGCCTAGGCCTAAGCCCTAGGCTGTGGGCTCGGTAGGCCTAGGCCTTGAATTTGTTGTACAAATCAATGCCTAGGCCTAGATGATTGTCCTGGGCATTGCCTTAATAATATCATGGACTTCTAATACTACGCGAGTCTGATCCATTGTAAGTCCATGATAATACGATATCAATGTCCCAGGCAATGACTAGGGCCATTGCTAGGGCCTAGGCCTAGGCATCGATTCAATGGCCTAGGGCCATTGAGATTGTGGTCTAATGCTAGGGCTTAGTCCCTAGCTTAGTCCATGGTCTATAATAATAATAAAGCAGGTCTTGTAACCCAGGCCCGACCTGGCTTCTGTTTCTACTGCTAGCGATAATTGTCTGAGCCACGGCATTGAGATTGTATGTTGAATCTCAATGGCCATGAGGGCGGCTTTGGCTTATGTAAATCAAATACAAATTATCATCTAATGGGAAATTATATGGGTCATTCTTGAAAAAACTGCCCAAAGTATGTCTCTAAATTGTTAGGCCTATATTAGATGGCCAAACTGATATTAGGTACTGAGTGATATTTTGATCCCTGTATGGTCTCTAGAATTTTCTCAACATTTTCTTTTGTATATTATCAGGTGTCAAATGAGTAGTCGTTTGAAGGAAATGTCACGACCTGTCAGTGTGGGCAGCGCTGGCCCATCCAGGCCTTCCAACACGGATTTAGGTCCAGCAGTGTCGACAACATTCGGCCAGATGAGGGATAAAGAGAAGAGGATGGAAGCAATCGTACTACGAGAGAAGCAAATGGAACAAGATAGTCTCGTGTCTTCGTTGCATGATCCTATTTATCAGTCTATGCACAGCCAAGCTGTGAAGCGACCTGATCGTCTGTTGGCGACGGGTCTGAAACTGAGCGAATATATGAAACAAGTTGAAGAGAAATCAAGAAAGAATACGTGTGAAAATGATATTGTCGATGTACCTTCCACCAATCCTGTTGTAGAGCCCACTCTGCCGATGAGAATAAGACCAGCGTTCAACATAACAATGCGGCATGGTTTGGTGCAAGAGAGAAGCCTGGCTGAAAGTAGATACGTTAAAAAGATGAATGCCAGTTTCGCCACGGTCGGAAAGGTAATTCAACTTGTGTTTAGTTCTGTCAGGACGTAGTGATACCAACAGACTATCATTACCGGTATATAAAGAAGGTGTACACACTCCCATACTAATAACATGGCAGGTATTTGTGGTTTCTTGCAGACAAATCAAACCCAGAGGTAAGGTACCGATTGCTGGAGGCGATTTAGTGACTCCCTTGTGAACTAGATATAGATAAGAATGGCTACGGTACCGGTGACATTGTTGAACTCACAAAATCTAGGCCTATCATTTTCGTGCAAAACAATTGCTACTGCTAATATAATTATGTACTGAGGCTTTTTGTTTTAAGATTTTGTGTTCGGAATTTATGTAGGGCCTAATGAATGATTGCTTTTAATAATACTTCATTTGATCAGCTGTTCATTATTTGTAACAATCGTGCATTCAATTACGTATGCCTAGGCCTATCAGATTATATTACTTTAATGATATGTTCATTTGAATTGGGTGAAAGGAAAAAAAGAAGAGCAGCTTACTGAAGTCTAGATATAGAGATACACATAATGGAGAGCCCATAAAGATGATCACACAAGATTTTGACGTTTCGGCAATTGCCGTAGTCACAGTAGAGTGTACTACGACCAAGGCAATAGCCGAAACGTCAAAATCTTGTTTGTTTGTATATAATCATCTCCACTATGAGTAGGCTTGTCTACTTATTGACCTCGGTGAGTGCGGTTATTTCTTTCCCTTTTACCCAATACATAAAACCATTTTCCTAGACACACTAATGGTATTTTTATTTTCTTAGTGGCAGCAAGATGCGTTTTCGGTTTTCTCTTCTTGCAGTTCCAATTCCAGCCGTTCCAGCATATTCAGTCAGAAGGTCAGTAAAATGAAAACACTGGCTGTCAATGGAATCACAACCAACACACCTGTCTAATTACTTCAAAGAAACTCGTTGGTCACTGAATATTAATTAATCAGTTACCGGTATTATGTTCGACATTTAGAATAACGCGGGCATTCCTGTTTGCGCGCCGGCCAAGAATGCGAGGAAGCGAGCCATAGAATATCTCGAAACAATTGCGGTAACATCAGGTAAGAATGAGAATTATTTTCGGTTTCTGATCTTGACTATCCCACGGTTAAAATCAGTATGCAAAATAGCTTGAAGAGGCCCACATCGATTGAAACATATTAAAAATGTAGGCCTATCTAAATATTTTAGTCTGTCCACATACTCAGATTGATCTAGCTTCAACCGTGACTTGAACTTTATACAGTAGGCCTATAACATACAATTTAATATAATATGCATAGGCTTACATTATATAATAATATAATATAATAGGTTTATAATACAAGTTGCTGGCACACTCGCTTTACGTGATCCGGGAGGTGAGGTTCATATCGTACCTGGTTCGATCCCCGCCATCGTCTATCTTTAGAGAGGATTTTCGTGGCGTTCCTCGTTAGGCCACGACCCCACTATCCTTCCCATTACCCAAGAAATCTTTATAGTTTATCTCATTAATGATTCATCCGACACCGGTAGATGTAAGTGCTTATAGGAAAATAGCCTTAGGCTCAGTATGTGAATTGTGTAAAAAGGAAAGAAAGAACAGCAGCTTACCGAGGTTCACAAGTAGATACGCCTACTCATGGTGGTGGACAGCCGTTGATAAAACACAGATGAAAAACACACGAGATTTTAGACGTTTCGGCTGTTGCCTTGGTCACAGTAGAGTCGGTAATCTCCGTGTTCTCTCAACGGCTCTCCACCGTAAGTAGGCCTACCCACAAGTTTGTGAACCTCGGTAAGCTGCTGTTCTCTCTTTCCCTTCTACCCATTTCATACAATAGATGTAAGTTATCATTAAAGTGTGCGGTTAAAGCCGATATGAATGAGTGATATGTGTAGCAGGCGTACCCACAACTGGGTCCGAGAACCGCGCAGCGAGGAGATTGGTGGACTATTCGCTTCTGTCCGGGCTCAACATAACGCCGCTCCACTCGGCTGGCAACCCACTAACGTTCCGAGTGCCGGGCTGCAGACCACGCGCTATCGGAGAGGTGAGCGTTGAACTCAAACGTTGTTTCCCTCGTGACTCAGTCAACTATAGGTTCATTTACTTTCGTGCTTTGAGCAACAAGCAACTGACGCTGACCAATCAGAGAGCGAGTTTCTCTGCGTTGCATGAACACTTGCTAGGCGCTCAGAGATGGACTCGGTTCGTCTTTTCTACCTGCAACGTGCGCTCAAGCCAACAATGCAACGGAAGTTTGTTTACTTGTATGAACTGTCAGGCCTAACTTGTCGACGGCTGTTGGTAAACCGCTCTGCAGGAGATATTACATCATCTCTAGGCTCTGTTATTTGGTAATTAATGATCCAACAATATTAAGAAGCTCATATAGTTTGGTTGGAGACATTTGGTGGAAGTTTAAAGAATTGTTCGTGGTAACATAACCACAAATTAGAAGTTGAAGTTTAGTGTCGTCACAGCGCTCAACAGTAAACAGATTCGTGTGCTGAGCGCATGTTACCTGTTGCTCCAAGCATGCTGCGCGTAGCACAAAGCAGACGAGTAAACAAACCTTAACAGTCACCGTTGGGCGTGGGCTCAAGTCCCGCATTAGGCATCGGTTTCTGTAAACGTCCTTTCACTCATCATAACTTCATCGTTTCATTATGACTCGCTCATTCGTACCCCCGTATAACCTAGCTGTTGGTGGGGTCGTTAAGCAGCGTTAAAAATAGAAATAAAAATCTTGTTACGGCTGACAGACCTGACGTTATTATTTAGCCTGAAAATCTGACTGAGACTAACAGACGAGTGGCTGGCACACTGAACCGTCATTCAGGGGACCGGGGTTCGATTCCCGCCGTGGTCGACCATCCTGACGGGCTAATCACGGTTTCCCTCTGTCGTTCAGGTCAATACTGGATAGGCAACAGGCCACAAATAACTTGTTCCCATTGCCCAAAAAGACCTAATAAAAAACCTTCGTCTCATTATATCATTCATCAATGCCAATATATTGTAGTCATCAGTATAGTGCTCTATTAAAGCCAATATAAATAAAGAAATTAATTAGATCTTGCTGTCAAAATCTTCTCGTCTAAGGGCACTTTTAATCAAAATGAAATTTTCCCAAGACATTAATTACCAACCAGTGCTACGATTATTTATCACCACATCCTTCGATCTACATGGAAACATCTTGTGTTCTAATGCATTGTTACAGGTGATAGTGCGAAAGGTCAAAGGGTGGTATTTTTACGAGAAGAACAGGCGTTTCTACATCCAGGGGCGATGTGCGGACGAGAGTGGGTAAGTGGCTCAAATCTACTCTCTACGTTACTGGACCGATATTCACCTGCCGATTCTCTCCCGTCTCTCTCTATATGCCCGTGGGATTTCAGTTCCGAACATTACGTAAAATTAGTCACGAAAGACTGAAAGTTTTAAATATTCTCTATGATTGTTTTATACCATTCATTAGATGATTAATTTTAATTATTTGTGTTTTAGTAGGAGTTGCTTTTTTAACTTTATTGGAACGTAATGTTTTCGGCTACTTTCAAATTCGTAAAGGACCAAATAAAGTGGGGTCTCTCTTTATATATAGGCCTATTTAGTGATGACACCGGGTACCCGGAGACCGGTCCTGGACCGGTCTTTGAACTGCTCGGTCCCAATTTGCATAACCAGTCTTTTTCTGTTGTTACAATTATGTTTTTTTTTTCTGATGTATGTCTTAATTAATCCTATTGCTGATATCTGAATCATAATTCAACTATGTTATCTTAAACCTGTCTGTATCTCGCAGAGTTTATTAATTGTATCAATTCGTCACATTATGCTTCACAGACATGCGTTATTGCAGGGTTTGTGATTTTGGTACTTTCACGTTTTTTGGGGGACGTAAAGACCGGTCCTATACCCGGTCTTTACAAACGGGTACTCGGTCTCAAATCCCAGGACCGATGTCATCACTAATATCTATATATCAAATAGAACCCAGGCGAGTTTATTCAAATCCCCGCCGTGCCCAGTCCGCCGCAGCTAATCCGTGTGCACTGGTTCCAGGAAGATCCGGCTGTGGACGAGCGGAGTGGTCAAGTCGTACCGTCGAATCACGTCGCACTCGCTGGAAGCTCTCAGCGGCACACGCCTTATCGTGCTAGAAGGCTTCTCACCAAGAAACCTCAAAGGTGAATACTTGGAGCGCACTCGTGCGGAGTTTCGAATCTCCGTCACTTTTCACACTTTTCAAAAATAAATAGTTCATAGGATCTAGATAAATATCTTCAAAACCGTGTATATTTTCCTGAAATAGCTAAATGTTTTAGAAAAAGACATTTATAGTGAAAAATAGTGACAGAATATAGTGTTGAATGAATCGAGATATCATAAAACATAAAAAATATAAAAACTTTTTTGAAGTGATAGTAAATTTCATTAAATCTGAATTCCTACATCTCTAGTTATACCGGTAGTTAATATATGGAAGCTCTACTTGACGTGTATTACACTAACTTGACCGGAGGAACGTTCTCTCTTCTAGCTGGCAGCCTTCATCCCGAGTACATATGCAAGGCTTTCTGTCAGGGCTTCCCGGAGAGATGGTTACAAGACCTGGAGCTGTGGCTCGATTTCCTCAATAAAGGTACGCACGGCATTATACCGGTCATTACATAACAAATCAAACAAATCTTCTTTACTAAAAATTTCAAACTATGTCCGTTTGTTTGTGTTGCACCACTTGAACTGAAGTGTAGCTGGTGTAAAAAGGAAGTGCGTCATATTACGGGTTTTGTGCAGAAAATGATACCTAAATGATGAGGTACAAACAAACACGAATGTGCGCAAATTTTGAAATGGAAGCAGAAAGAGATGAAAAATTTCATGGAATGTGATTAGTGAATATTAAATATTTAATAATGACAACCCTTATTCGATTATATATTTTTTCATTCTTATCAACACGAATTTAAGCGTCAACAACTAGTAAGCCAGCATAGCGTCCGCCTACAACTTGATTTGGGCGCCTGCCATCATGGAGTTGTATTGTACAACCCGGACAAACAAACAAGAAAATGTGCCTTTGGTGCAGAACCACGGTTACAAACAAACACGATAGTGCAAGAACTGAAGAACCAGTTCAAGTAGTGCAGGACAAACAAACAGATCTATTAAAACCAAACCGTTTGTGTCTCATGTTCAGTGATAGACTGACAGCTGGCCGTATAGGCCTACAAGCGGACTATAGTAAACGTTATCGCGCATGTTGCCCGTTGCTCAAATCATGTTGCCTCTTGCTCAAATCATGTTGCCCGTTGCTCAAATCATGTTGCCCGTTGCTCAAATCATGTTGCCTCTTGCTCAAATCATGTTGCCTCTTGCTCAAATCATGTTGCCCGTTGCCCAGCGCATGTTGCCCGTTGCTCAAATCATGTTGCCTCTTGCTCAAAGCAGAAGAGTAAACGTACCTTGACACACAAACACGAAGAAAGAGACATCTGAAAGTCAAAAACTAATCTGTTATCCCGATACGTTCACTTCTTCTATTCCAGGAGAACCGATAGACTTCCCGTGGCCCGATAATTCACAACCCGAGGCCGACTGCTCGTCAGTATTCGACGAATCCGAACTGGACTCTCATCTAGCGTCAGCTTCGAACGTCGTAGCAACGACGGTTCCGGAAACAAATCTCGACTCGCAATCACGCCTTCTCCCTCGTTCCAATCGGATCGACGCCCCGTTCGAATCCGAGCTAGACGTCAGCACGGTTAATAGGCGCGTCTGTCTACCGGAAGACAAACGTTTCGCTTTGAATAAGTTCCTGACGGGGGAAAGTTCTCGAGAAAGCGTGGCTCAACTGTCGGGATACGTTTCTGTTGCCCCGAGTAACAAAGGTTCTTGTCGAGTCGAGACGCAGAAAGCGAAAGGTCGTCTGTCGACGGTCAGTTCAGGCCTGCCTACTATTACGTACGCAACGACTTGTGCCAGCTCACCGTCACGTAGAAACGCTACGAGGAGGTCTCTTGCGAGAGAACTGGCTGAGAAGTCACCGACGGACGCGCGGGATTCATCTCGAGTATCGGCTGTTGGCAGCTCAACGTCTCGTAGAAACGCCACCAGGAGGTCTCTTGCGAGAGAACTGGCTGAGAAGTCACCGCCGGACTTGCGGGATTCATCTCGTGTATCGGCTGTTGGCAGCACAGCATCATTGTCAGGACCACGTCGAAACAAAGAACGGAGGGAGAAGACAACGACCGCCGGGCGTGATTTATCTGAAGTGTCGTCAACAGCCGAGGATCCGTCGGTACGTTTGCCCGTCGAGCCGCCACCGGACGACAATCACTCGTCGAGCTACGGCCAGCACGGCTGGGAAAACATCACAAGTCACATGACTTTCGTTCTACCCAAAACAAACCGACGGCTAGATACCGGGATATCCAAAAACAATAAGGTAGGCCTATTGAAAATATTGGTCGACGATTATCTGTCACAAAAATCAATGACCAATCGTGGTAGTACAGCAGTGGGATTCTGTATAATGTTGTCGATCGATATCGAGTAATTTTCGTCGACAACTAGGTTTTTGGTCGATAACTTCACCTAGCGTGATACTCTAACTTGACGATCTCGATCGACAAATCTTCTCTTCTCGCCTCGACAAGACCCTGTCGTTAACTGTTGTCGATGTCGAGAACTCTTACGTTCAGACGGAAATGGCGGCGGGATTTTCGAACGAACTTATGTTTCTTCGAACTTGAACTTTTACAGCAAAGCCACGAACTTTGAACTTTTTAATTTATCGATTTATTTGACGAGAAGTGAACTTTTCTAAGTGAAGTTTCCCAACAGGTAACGTGATACGGTTATGTTTGCAGCCGACGAGACTGGATCGTTGGAGGGCGTGCATCTCGTGCGAGGGGGATGGAACGCTGGGGCTGTACTTGAGGGGCCACGTCGTGGGGTACGTACTGTGCACTTGTCGCATCAAGCCGCCCTCGGTAGCTCAGTCAGCCGAGGCACGCTTCGGTTGGGCGTGGGTTCGAGTCCCGCATAGGCCATGGGTGCTTGAAAATCAGATGAACAATCAGATGTGAAATAACGAAGAAAACGCATCTTTAATGTACTTTTTTACACATCAATAAAAGCAATTAAGAAAGCAATCAAGGGACTATTAAATGTGAGCAACAAGTGTCACCAAGAAATTGAACGATTAAAATCTGTGATGGATATGAAGAAGGCACTGGTATAATTGTTTGGAAACCAAGGTTTATATACCAACAGACAGCCGCGGTTTTTAAACCTTTGAAGTGATCCATGGCCTGTATATGTACATTGAGCTGACCAAATGTTCTTAGTTCTACATTTCCATACTTCTAAGCTCATCTCACAACGCATATAAGACGTTTTCCTAGTTAAAGTAAATTGAATAATGATGAACCAGTTTCTTGACAACTGAATTGTTTTCTGTTTGTTAAACTTCACTGTCTTTGTTTTCAGAGCAAATAATTGTGTAGTGGAAACCGACCATGAATCAGCAAGCCTTCTTGGCATGAAGAATCAAAGTTGGATTCTGGTGATGGCTGATAAAACGTGTTATCACTTGTTGAACCCAGCCCCGTTCCATTCGTCTTGGGGTAAGTTTACACTGATATGCAGAGGCAAGCATACGGGGTGAATTAAAAACCAAATTTTTGTTTTAAATTGCTAAATTTGTGTGTTACTTCATCTCCGTGTTCTCTATCAACGGCTGCAACACCACCATGAGTAGGCCTATCTACTTGTGAACCTCGGTAAGCTGCTGTTCTCTCTTTCCCTTTTACCCAATTCATATATCAAGCCTCAGGCTATTGTCCTATACACACCAAGTAAATAGCTAAAAGGGGTGAATTTGTGTTGACTGTTTTTACAAAATTGGTTTCAGCTGTGAAATTGCATTTGTGGAGTTTTTTTCACCTTTTTGGTGAATTTTCACGCATTTTAGTTTACAGACTTTTTTCATGTGGATAAGATTTGATGGTAATAATTACTACAGTAAACCCTCGTTAATCCGAAATTTGACATATTTCGAACTCGAAACCGGTTCCGAGCTGAAGGTATAGCCGCATTCCAATGCTAATTGTTAATTAATATGATTAATCCAAATTCCAGCTAAACTGTAATTGGAACTAATATTTCGTCCCGTCAATTGCTTTAACACTGATTTTGAAATAGTTCGAGTGAATTCCTTGAAGTTATCATTGTTTTCCCAATTTCCATCGTTTTTATTTGACGCGTAAGACGTAATTATTAGAGGAATTTGTTTGTGAGCACTGATTTTGAAATAGTTCGAGTGAATTCCTTGAAGTTATCATTGTTTTCCCAATTTCCATCGTTTTTATTTGACGCGTAAGACGTAATTATTAGAGGAATTTGTTTGTGTTGTGAGTGTTTAACCGAACCTGAATTTGTCCCGTTGAAGGTATGCCGGCCAGTGTATACAGCGCCTTCTCAGGAAAGCATTTCCCGGTGGGTTGGCGGAACCACCTGTTGACCTGGGCCAAGTGGATAGCAGCCAATACAACAAAGGTAATGTTGTGTTATCAGCCAATGCCTCAAGTATAAGCTATAGTGCTCTTAAAGGACATCACAAACCTGAAACTAGATTCTTAAGGATAATTACGATATTTATTCATCTAATTTGAGAGAAAACTAGAAATAGTCATTTCCATTGCTGAAATTTTAATTGATTTATTTGTCCTCCAGGACCCGGACTGTCAACTAAACCGTGACGTAGACATTATTCGAATCTGTTGAAGTTTTTAAACAGAATCGGTAATGCCTACGTCATGACTCGTGGTCTCTGGTGGACAGTAAAATGTATTGAAATTTCTGAAATTGAGAGATGTTTCCAGATAATTTCTGAAATTGACTTATTTCAACCGTCTGTGATTTCAAATAATAACTGCAGGTTAGGTTAACGAGCAGTCCACAGACCGAACCTCGCCCCTTGATCACTATTAAGTGTGAAATAATGTCAATTAGTTTGTTCACTTTATGTTTTATTGTGGCAGGTTAAGCGTTGTTACTTGACTACGAGGCAGCTTCTTGAATCCCAACGCAAAAGCTAAACTCAATCCCAATTGTTGCAAAATATACAATAAATATGACAAATTGTATGATTTGTAAATGTAGTTTTCATCAATAAATGTGCTCTCGACTGCCACTCCCACAATTAGTGCTCCGAGAGATTGAGAAATAACTGAAAGGACGGGAAGTTCGTGTGGATATACCCCCCTCCCCCCCCCCCCCCCCCCCAGTAGTGTGAATATTACATGCAATTTAAACAAATTTTGTTCCAAAGGTACATCCGAGTCCCCGTAAACCAGCATCGAGATCCCGTCCAAGAAGTCGGGAAATCCCGCTGCTTGAAGAAGCTGACGAAATAGAGGATCGACCACAGCCGGTTGGAACGTCGCGTAAAACATCTACCGCCAAGACGAAGGTACAGCGTAAACCAGCGGCCAGGTCCTGTAGCCGTGGACAAGAGATCCCGCTGCTTGAAGAAGCTGACGGAACAGAGGATCGACCAGTCGTAGAACGATCGGTGAGAACATCAATCGCCGCGACGCCCGATGAGGCGAGATCAGATGATTCTGCAAGACGGCGCAGTGCAGAAGGTACAAAATACAAAATACTGTACGTCTAGGGTACGATAAAACAATCGAGGAATTACGGGGGGGGGGGGGTGAAGTGAAACCAACCGGGCCTCAACTTATTTAGCTTGGTTTGGGGTTCGTAAAGTGTTATGTAGCTATTGGGATGTGGGAGCTGGCATATTGGATACTAGTTATAATTTTATATTACAGTACCAGTATTTAGAAAAAAAATTGAAATTTATTTTGTTCAATTTATTTTATATCAAGGTCTGAATCATGTTCATTTAGTCCTCTCTATAATCTCTTTGCGAGGCGTAGTTATAATCTGCCTTTGCGTTGTGTGGACAGTCACACTTCCAGTGTCAACAAGTGACTGACACCAACACCCATACAGAATGCATCTCACAGACTGACAGCCCGCTGTTTATTTACTCGATATCGAAGTAATCGAAAATCGAATGAATTGATTCGATATCAAATCGAAATATTGATATCGAAAATCGATCGAAAAATTCGATATCGATTGGCAACCCTATGATTTAGACACACGAGGTTTTGACGTTTCAGCTATTGCCTTGGTCACAGTAGAGTAGTTTTCTGTTTGTACCGCTACTGGTGGACGGAGACTGTCATGTAACTGTGGTTTTGTTTTCAGCAGTTTCTCGCCGACGTTCAGACGAGTCTCAACTGGCCGAATACGGACGAAGCTCTCGAGGACGAGTCATCAAACCAACTGCTGCGTTCTGGCTGAGTAAGAGAGAACTAGAAATATTCTGATCGTACAGGATTGTTAAAACTGGTGGCACACTGTTGGTTGGCTCACTTGTCATAATTTAAAAGCACAATCTTTTGGCAATAAATGAATTGGGTGAAAAGGTAAAGAGAGAACAGCAGCTTACCGAGGTTCACAAGTAGATAAGCCTACTTATGGTGGAAAGCCGTTGGAAGAACAAAGATAAAGATTTTTTACACGAGAGATTTTATTTTCGTCGTTTTGGCTGTTGCCTTGGTCAGAGTAGAGTAGATGATTACTTACTCTACTGTGACCAAGGCAACAGCCGAAACGTCGGAAATAAAATCTAGTGTGTAAAAACTCATCATCTCTGTTCTATCAACGGCTCTACACCACCATGAGTAGGTCTATCTACTTGTGAACCTCGGTAAGCTGCTGTTCTCTCTTGCCCACACACCCAATTCATATATTCAGTCACGGGCTATTTTTCTAGCCGTGCAATTTCTGCTTATATGTTGCACATTACACGTGAAATCTTTCTGAAATACTTGAATAGATCCTTTACGAATTCAATGCTCAGCGCTTACTGCCTGCTAGCGGCCGAGATTGCTGGTATTGCTTTTTGGGTGTTTAAGTACTGTCGAAAATGTTGGTCCGCTTATCCACAGGGTTGAAGACAAAACACCGAGATATATAACTTGCATTATCTCTCATTTCACTCACTCTCACAGTGTGTAAATCTCTTAGAGTATAGTAAACATATTAATGCTGTAACTACTATCATATTTTAAGTTAATATGTGATATAAATCTTTTTTGCTCAATAGTATGGGCAGCATAGGACTTTCAACTTTCATAACGAAATATAAACTTGTAAAACTTGTAACTTGAAAAATTCCAACGTGATCGACTGTCTGTTGTGAGCTGAAATTAGGTTTGAAACATATACCAAGTCATTGCCGTAAACAAATGAATGAAAACTTAATTCAACTTTTCTTTTCAGGTCATTTTGTTTCCGACCCTGTAGTGATAGCAGAGGTAAGTTACTTATTGCATTTCATTGTTAAATGTATTTCTTCTTCACGGTTTACTTCCATGTCATTTGATTTCATTTTATTTCATTTTATTCCGCATTACCATTGCATGAATAAACAATGTTGTATACAACATAGCAAAGTAAAATACATACAGTGAAACCTCTATCCATCGTTTCTCAAGAGACCAGAAAAATACGATCCATCTAGGAAAATTTAACATTGATTATATAGTAGTGGGGTGGGAAAAAATGAATGATACAAGCAGGAAACGATGGATCCGGGAACGATGCATAGAGGTTTCACTGTATTTCTTCAAAAACTCTGAAGTGTTGTGTAATTAAAATTAAGTTTGAGAAACTACATGAAAAAGAAAACACCGAATGGGTTACTTGAAGTAAAGTACGGTTATAGTTTTATCGACCTAACGCCCTGAACGAAGTAAGAGCCATCCCTCACATCGTCCATCAAAAAATCTATAGGCCTACTTTAAATCATCTCTCACTTTCCAATAATGCTTATCATTAATTAAGTAAGTAATTAAATCGTCCTAAGACCCTTGCATTACAGCGCTACCATAATAATATGTTCTTAAATGTTGACTTAATTTGACATTCAGGGGCATCGTTAGGGGGTCAAAGGGGGAGGCGCGCCCCACCAATAATTATCCTTCTTTAAAGAAATATATATGCTGACCTACAAATAAACATACAATACAATATTTGCTGGGAGAAATTGCAAAAATAACTTTGAAAATGTCCATATTGTTTAAAATATTGAAATAACTTTGGAAATGTCCATAATGGTTCAATTTCTAGACTCCAAAACTGCTTGTAAATCACAAAAATCACTCAAAAAATGACCATATTTTAAAAAATTCACGGCGGGGCTTTGCTGGGGGTTGTCGCGGAAATAACTTCAAAAATGTCCGCAATGGTTTGACTATTAAAAATAACTTCCAAAATATCAATGATGATTCAATTAGGCGTATTAGACTCCAAAATTGCTTGAGAATCGCAGAAAACACTTGGAAAATTACTACCAGTAGGCCTATATTACAAATAATTCACTGCGGGGCTTCCTGACCCACTTTTATACCTCGTTCACATTACAGAATTCAACTACAGTTAAGTAGATAACGTTATTTTAGTAGTAATATGAACGGAACTTGGTTAGTAGTTAACTCTACTAATGTCTTAACCAAGTTCCTAGAACTCAGTTAAGAGCTTAACTGCGATCAAGATAGATACGCCCTCTTGAATTTTTCATTCTGAGGTGTCCACACCGCTTTATGGATTTGGTAAGTTTTGTTCTCGTGTAATTTCCTTTCCATCCATCAAGAGTTTAATTTAGTATTTAATATTCAAGTACGGTACTTAAATATTTAGTAATTTAATCTATAAATGTAACAGCCAAGTTTTAATGTGACAGCAGTGAATGTCAAATGGCTCACAGCCTTTTAATCCATACTAAGTTCTGTTTAGGAGGCCATGAAATTACGTCACTAACGACAGTTAAGTCAGAGGTATGTGAATAGAGTTCTCAGTTATCAAAACTCCACCCACCCACTCATAACTGCAGTTAATGTAACTAGAGTCAAGTTATGTAATGTGAACGAGGTATTAGCTTAAGGCTGGTGTCCAGCTGGGCGGTCATTCATGTCACCCGCGCCCTCCGATACACAAGCCCTGACCACGTCCCTGTTCACATGTTTCAAACTCTTTTCAGCCACGGAAAATCTCACGCACTAAACGCAACCGAGGCGAGATGTTGACTGATAGCCCCAAATTGTCCAAAGAGAAAGTCAAGAGAAGAAAGTTGACTAGAAATGAAAACTCCACTAAAAAACCCAGCCTCGACAGCCGTACTCCTGACAGCCGTAGTGCCAGACATCGGCCGGAAACAGTCGGAGAGAAGATTCCGGCGGAACGGAAATCACAGCCCAAGAAGAAGATTCCGGCGGAACGGAAGTCACAGCTCAAGAAGAAGATTCCGGCGGAACGGAAATCACAGCCCAAGAAGAAGATTCCGGCGGAACGGAAGTCACAGCTCAAGAAGAAGATTCCGGCGGAACGGAAATCACAGCCCAAGAAGAAGAAGAAGAACGTTGGAAAGATTGGGGCGCCGGTCGATGATGCTCCAATCGCAGAGACTCGCAGCGAAATGCTTGCGAAACTCAGTAAGTTCTGCACACTGGTGACGCTCCACAGTCAATTAATGAAGCAGTAAAGTAGAATAAATTTCATATTAAATATATAAATGAATGTTGTGAATGAAAGTGTTTTTTTATTTATATAACTGAGTTGATACGTATATTTTAGTTCTTTTTTTTTTTTAATAACATCGAAACTTGATACAAAATCATTGTTCCCCAATCAAGGCTATGGATGGAAGATTAGATCGTTTGAACGGGGCACCACGAGGGTGATCTTACCACCCCAAAGAATAATTAAAATATGATAACTCATTTAACAAACAAATCAAATTTTAAATAAGGTAGTAATTTCAGGGTTAGAAAACACTTCAAACATTCACAGTGGGGAGAAAAGAAAAGTTCTAGTCTAGATTATGTCAATGTTTATATTTTGGTGTGCCATATATAACATTGTGACCTATTTATAGAATGTAGAAATTTACTTGGTAAATAAAGCATTGAAATTAAAGTTGGTAGGCCTAGTGAACAATCGAGTTCTAGTCAAAATGGTACTACAGTAGTACTCGACTTGTTTGACAAAACTGACGAGGTTCGCACAGCAATCGCGCTGCCGTGTTTGGTCGTGCAGTCTACAAACCATGTCGATTATGATAAACACTCGTTAATCCAAACTCGGTTAATCCAAAATCTGACGCAGTTTGAACGTGAAGTCTGTCCTATTTATTTATTTATTTATTTATTTATTCTCCATTTGATCAATACAGTGTACCAATATAGGATTTGTCATACTAAAATTAAACTAGAAATACTTATAAAGTTAGATAATTATTTTACAGTTGTGTAAACAGTTGTGTATAGTAGGAATATACAGAACAACTATTAATAGTAAATAGTAAAATTATATACATGGAATACGGTATTGAAGAAAAATTATATACATTGAATACTAAAGAAAGGAGGGAAAACGGCCAAATAATGGTGAAATATGCTGAAGATATTGGCAGTTCAATGTTAATTAATAGGGCTTTATTCAAATTCCGGCTAAACTGATTCGAACTAAAATATCAACCCTTCAATAATTGCTTCACTACTGTTTTTGGAATGAACGGGAACCACGTTGACGCTCGTGTCTTTGTTTATGGTACAGTTTCGCTCCAGAAGCAAGGAAAACCGAAACGTCCGTCCACAAAGTATGTTTTCGAACGAGAAGAAGCCACCGCCGCGTATCGGAAGGCGGTTGCGGCGGACGGAGGCGATATGTTCGACGACCCTTTCTACGGCGACGCATTGGATAACGTCCACGATAACTTCGTAAGTATAGTCACGAAACCTAATTTATATGTATTTAACTAGATTAACTTCAAATACTATAACTATTGTACTACAGTGAAACCTCTATCCATCGTTTTTCAAGGGACCAGGAAAATAAAACCATCCTTGCAGGAAAACGATCCATCCAGGAAAATTTAACATTGATTATATGTGATTGGGGTGAGAAAAAATGAATGATACAACCAGGAAAACGCAGGATCCGGGTACGATGCATAGAGGTTTCACTGTAGGCCTATTAACTTCAAATTAACTAGAACCTTTTAAATTTTAATATAAATATGTGAATGGATTAATACAAATTTCTAGATATTTTCAGCTTGATCGGGTGAGCCATTTTGAAGAGAATACATAAAATGTGCTAAATTGGTAGGCCTACCACTCGAAGCAGTTTTCACCCATTTTTACCCATACTTACTATCCGCTCATCTAACAACGCATATATGGCGTTTTCCTAATTAGTATAAGTTGCTGTAGATTCAACCAATATTGTGCCACACTGGTTCGTGAACATGAAAAAGAATTAGTAAAGATGAATTTCTCAATTCTTGTGAGCACCGAGTCTGCACCAGGTAACGGCTGATTGAATGTTGCGTAGGATTGTTTGGCCGATGTGGATGCCGTGCTCCGAGGAATCCAGACGCCGAGTAAATGTGGAACTCCGACGTGCCTCAATCAGAACGCGTTCTACCACGGCACGGCTTCTACCCCGCCCGTCACTCCCGTCAATCGGGCGGTTCACTCAACGGCTAAGGAGAGGTAAAATCAACTCGAAGAATACTGTATACATTCATTTAATACTAGTAGGCCTAGTTAGATGAGCGTTAGCGAAGATTTCCACTCGACTCTTACGGAGCTTTGTCTGTGTGTTTTTTTTTTTGTAAGCACTGCACAGGTTGCAGGGTTTGACCGATCGACATGAAACTTTTTTTTATACGCAAACTTATCCAACTTGAAACCCTCTAGTTTTGGGGTCAAATCGCTTTGACCATTTTTGAGATACATCATCTCAAAGTTTCTAAAAATGCCATAAGATTAGCCGGGACTTGAAAAATAAAATCTCTCCAATATAATTTAAATTTTCCTCAAATGTGAACACAGACATGATTTAAACGCACGAGGTTTCAACGTATCTGCTATTGCCTTGGTCACAGTAGAGTAACCAGGCAATAGCCGAGACGTGGAAACCTCGTGTGTTTCTAAATCATCTCTGTGTTCTACCAACGGCTGTCCACCATGAGTAGGACTATCTACTTGTGAACCTCGGTAAGCTGTTCTCTCTTTCCCTTTCACCCGATTCATACATCAAGCCTCAGGCTATTGTCCTATAAACACACCTGATATCGTAGCTCTGCTTGTGTGACAGGAAGGAGCTCATCTCGTACCACCTTCAACGCCAGGCCGAGATGAAATCTCTCAACAAGCCCGCGGGCAAGCCGAGAGAGAAAGCCAAGCCGCGGCAGAAGACGACACAACTTGACGTCATGCTGGAACAGCTGACTGGGAAAACTCTGCCGAAGACGGGCTCACTCATCCCGAAGTTCAACCCGATGACGGATAGCTTTAACTCCGATGACGAGGATAAGATGAACGCGTGCTTGAACGACGATAGCGGCAGCTGGACTTAGTCGTACAGTCGTTTGAATATAGCGGCTGTTTTTATAGCGTTGACAAGTTGATACATTTATACCATTCTGGTGGATCTGTTATTTTGAAACGGGCTGCCCTCAGTAGCTCAGTGAGCTGAGGCACAGCTTCAGAAACTGAAGTCACCGTTGGGCGTGGGTTCAAGTCCCGTGTAAGACATGGGTTTTTGTGAACGTCCACCTACCGTACCCACCTCCTAGTCCACCTACCTATTCTATTATTTGTGTAGGTTAGTTAGTCTAGTTATTTTATATCGCCACAATCTAACTCATCAACTTTGGTCCTATCCACCAAATTCACGAATTTTATTCAGCAGGTAAATAATAAATGTACCCTCTTCAAAGGAAGATTCCTCCTGTCCTTACGAGGTTCGGTCATCTAGGAACTGAACTTGAGACAAATCACTGCCGGCTGGCTGCTAGTCAGAAAGTCCTCAAAACTCCTCAGCTACAAAAACAAGTGTAGCGGTAATGAAAGAAAACAGCAGCTACGTACCGAGGTGGAGAGAACAAAGATGATATGTTGAAACACACAAACGAGATTCTGACGTTGTGGCAGCGTGCGTAACTAGTGTTGTGAAATGATCGGTAATTTTATATTTTTGTAACTTACGCGATAAATTACCATGTTAATTACAAATATGCCGTATTGTCCCCCCAAAAAGTGACATTTATGAATCAACAAATGTACAATCATTTAAAAATAAATCTAAAAAAATTACAGTGGAACCTCTATGTATCGTTCCCGGATCCATCGTTTTCCTGTTTGTATCATTCATTTTTTTTTAACCCCACTCCTATACAATCAATGTTGAATTTTCCTGGATAGATCGTTTTCCTGCATGGATGGTTTTATTTTCATGGTCCCTTGAAAAATGATGGATAGAGGTTTCACTGTAATATAAATTTAAAAATATGAATACCAGTACCAGTATGGGTTCTCAAAACCCAGATAATCAATTAGATTGGGCCAGGGGATGTTTCCACCACTTCTTCTAGGGCAGTCTTCTTATCAGTCGGTTCCTGTCAGTTCCGACTTCTTCCTCTTCTTCACTACTACTATCCTCTGCTTCGTCTTTTCTTCCTACGAGTTCCCTCCACCGTTCTCTATCTTCCCACCATCTCTCATCTACCACTTCCTCCTCGGTTGACTACCCCACACCTACTCCTTCCTGCCACTTCCCTCTTTCTCTCGGTTACCTACTCTACTGTGACAAACAGCCGAAACGTCTAAATCTTGTGTGTTTTTCATCTCTGTGTTCTCTCAACGGCTGTCCACCCTGAGTAGGCCTATCTACTTGTGAACCTTGCACCCAATTCATACTAGAATACCTAGGTTTGCTTTTTTAGTTCAGGTTTTCTCAAAAAGAATTCTAGGAAAACTTGAAAACAAGAAAACAAATATTAAAATTCTCTAGAAAATGTTCAACTAGGCCTATCGCATTACATTTTCAGTAATTTCCACAGTAATTTGTTGGATAAAAATGGAGGCGAGCAGTTGAGTATGAATAATCATAATCTGAAGGCAAAATAAAAAACGCTCGGGATCTCAACGAATAAATGCAAAATAGAATATCTCTTCGTTGTATGTTACAAGTTTAGGCAGCTTTCTCATCTCGCTGTCTCTTGTTCTTGTTCTAACATACAGGCCAGGGGACCTGACGTGTGCGATAGACCTAGACGCAAACCTGTCGACGAAGAGGCGCAATATCGTTCAATTGTTTCAACGATCTAACCTTAGTAATAGTTTCATTCATTGTATAGTCCTTTTAGCCTTGAAACGATCCATTTTAATTTTTAGAAACCATTTATATACCCGAATTAATTAAGTGTGTAGCAGTTTTTTTTTTTTAATCACAGTAGGCATATATGATTTTTTTTTTCATTATTCTTTTTTGTAAATAAGTACAGTAACCAACTACAGTATCATCTTTTCCAGACTTGAGCTCAATATTATTATCATTTTTTTGTACCAACCACTATTTTAATATCTTATTGATCTGTTTATTAATTTGTTATCATTGTTATATATTACTCTGTGTCTGATGAGCAACCTTTATGCTGAAGGAATAGTCTTTGTTTTTTAATAATGAAGAATTTATTTACAATAAAGACACTTTTTTTCCGCACGTACAAGAATCTCGGTTGGCAGTTTGAAAATTTTAAGCCTGCACCTTGGAATTCAAGTGCAATCTAAAATCCCTCCATAGTTGTAGGCCGATTACAAGGTCTGCAAGAAAATGGTTGGATCTAAAACTTTGATATTACACGTAGATTTAAACTTAAAATACAAGTAGATCCGTCCAGAACCTAAATTAATGAAATGGATGTCTTCTTTGCTGCCAGTACTAATGAATTTTCCTAGTTGTCAATTATGGTTTTATATTTTTAATGTAGTCCAACATGAAGTTTACATTAATATATTTAATAATATCTACAAAGCTTTTTTCTTCTTTATGACTACATCATGTTCCATCTCCTTATTTTACTCATTTCCCTTGATGCTTGTGAGATATTTGTGAATATTCATTAATTAAATTTCTATCCTATCAGATTACAATATATTTTCAGATGACAAGTGAAGTTGTGCCATGATTATTTAGTTGGTTCACTTTATACAGATTAAAACAGATTTAGATTGTTGATCAGCTTGAATATCAATGTTATTTTCATTCCACCAGGCACAACAAGATGCAAAATCTAACATGCTCAACTAATTTAATCTAAACCCTACCATTCCTCCTTCCATGGTCCGACAGATGGGCTACTAACATTTTGTTTTTCCCATTATAAACATTGTTTTCGAAAATCTGCCGCCCATAGTACCAAACGATAGCGCTGCCAGTGGCACAACAGCACTGCTCAAGCGGCGATTTAGGGAAATATTTCATCTTGGTCGAAAATGGCTGTCAGAGGAAGTGAACTGCAGGTAAAATATATTAAAATAATTTTTCATGTCCATGCACGTAATGCTCATTCAATATTAATCAATTTTTGTTGATCTAATAATATGTCTCTATTAATCTATGTCTCTGTAAATGTTGATTTTGGAAATTATAGACTTATAAACACGATTAGGGCCTTTGCTCACCACGAGGCAAGATAGGCCTAAACCTCAGGCTAACCATTGAATTTGAACAATACAATTTCAATGGCCCAATTGAGTAAGCATGGTTAAAAATCAATGCCATAAGCATTGATTGGCTTTGATTATCAATAAACTGAAATCAAATGAATAGGCCTAGGTTTAGATCGTCCTCACGCTAAGCTAGACGTAGGCCTAGGCCTAAAACTTATTTCTACCGTATAACATTTTAAGAGTGTCTGCAGGTCTGAAAACTAGAATGCCAATTTCAGGATGGATGATGGATGATCATCTAGCTAGGTTCAGGTATTGAGTTTCTAGGCTATAACTACAAACTCGATGGTGTAGAGACTAAGCTAATTTAGAAAAATTGTAGACATAGTGCCTAAGTAATTGTTAACCAAGAGAAATCCTGCACCATTTAGCATTCTGACACCATTTAGCAATCCTAGGGCTAGGTAGACCTAGGCCCCACTTTTGAAGCTTTTGAAGACGAGTCATTCTGTATTTGACAAAGCCTTTAGAACGGTGTGTGACATGTTTCTAATTATTCCTAAATGCTTCCATGCTTCCATGTTTTCAGATTTGACTGAGGCTCGAGTAAATAAATATCCTTACTTGATAGAGTGGCAGAGCCCTGGTTAAACAATCTACAGACCGTGGAAGTGTTACGCCTGGTAATTCTGCTAGGAGCGCTGTTATCACCAAGAAAATGGCATCTGCTAGAGCACTGTTGCGAGTGGATCCTGCTAGGAGCGTGCTGATCAGCCAACTAGGTGACACGGCGTTGCCTAACTTGAGACTTGTCTTCTCAGCATGGAGTGCATGCGTACCGGAACTACGAGATGTCAATAGGAGGAAGACTGAGGGAAATTAGGTAGGCCTAAGAAATAGTGTCAGCGTCTCGGTTTCCAGCCACTCTAGCACTTCTGTCGACTCAAGAATTGATTGTACAGCTGTTCAGCTCACGTCATTTTTTTTCATGGAGTGCATTTATAAGGAAAACGAGTAGACGTTGAAGTCGTATTTTTATCTGTCAAATTAAGTGTGGGGGCTTTCAAAAATGAAAAAATTGCATTGCATTAGTTTTTAGTGGAGCAATATTCATCGAGTGGCCGTAAACCGGGGCGCTGATCCTAGATACTACTTGTAATTGACATTGACCCCAGATTGGGTAACACGTACAATTGTTGTAGGCCTACTATTAGAAGTATGGTAGTCTAAAATGAAATTGTTGGAGACACCTCAAGTGCTCTGTTATAGCGATAGCTTAGGTTTCAGATGTTGGATTTACCCAGAGATTATCATACAAAACTAGTTCAAAGACTTATAATTGATGTATATTGTTGGTCAAGTCGAGCATACTTGCCTCTAAATCCTAACATTTATAAATTCCTAGTGACATATGCCTACCTATTGGGGGAAGGGAAAGAGGTTGATGAATTGCTTTTTAAAAAAAGAGGAGGGTTGGGTTGAAGAAAAAAAGTGCATTTGAAATTGTCGGGTTGCTGATAGCCTCGTGTGAATATTTCAGCCTGGTACTGTGTTCATCCCGACTTGAGATTCATCAAACTACAAGCTGGCGCCGGGATCATCAAGGACTTGGAAACAGCCGTCGAGCTCGAATATTGCGCTGCACTTTGTCAAGGTATGTTTCTTATAGTGTAGTCAGACCGAAGAATTTTAAAACCTCTCCTTTAGAAATGTTTCTCAGGCCCCTTCCGACTTGGCCACTTCAATGAGTGGGTAAATGTTTCACACTAGGAATTGTAAGAAATAATTATTTCTTGGATGGTGTAAGATATTTGGATGACTGCGTTGGAGAAGACATCTTCAAATTTTTAAATCCCATTATGTAGGCCTATAGTAAACTCAATTCAATTCAAACTCAGAAAATGAGTAATTAGGACTCTTTTTGTCGTTCAATTTCCAATTAATTACTGTGGAATCATTCATCGTTGAATTAAAAGTGTCTCTTCTGAAACATACAAAATATATATGCTGTGTTTACCATGAAGTATTTTTTCATCTTTACGATGACATTTTATATCGTTTCAAGCAGAGAACCATTGTTGCTAGTTGCGAGTCGAGTAGCAAACATCTGGTAGATGCCCCACGGCACTAGCAAGTATTAGGCCTATTCATAAAGGCCCATTCACAATTTAACTTGACCTTGAACTTATTCCTTTAACTTGAGGCTGTAAACTTACTAAAATGCTACCTTATTCATGACACTCTTCCTACGTCCAATTTCAACCAGTTGAAAGATCTCTTACAATCAGCTGTCGCTTGAGTGCAACATAACCTAAAAGTAGTGTACCCAAATTCTAGTGAGAGCTTTTAATAATTTTTCCACAGTTCATGATATGTAGACCCTTTAATATAAGAAGTTATAGAATTATCATATATGCCTAGTTTTTAGACGGTCGTAATTCATTCACACAGCATCAAGTTTTGTTCCCAATGTTGTTGTTAGTTGTTGAGAGACAATAGACTAGACACATTCTGCCAAAATTGCGGTCGACCATATGTTTGAACTAGGCGCTGATTGATTGATTTCTACGTTTTCCGTATACGCAAGAAACCAAGTTTTGAGTTTGCAAACTTCAACGTTTCTGCTACTGTTCAAGTACTAAGTTTAATGTTGTCGTGAACAGTAACGAGAAATACCGTATGACAAACAATTTGAAAGTTCCTAAGTTTACCGGTAATCGTGAATGGGTCTTTACCAAGGAATCTAACCTCCTTAGTAATTAAAGTTGACAACATGAAATGCTGTAATGTACCTATCTGTACCAGATAGAATATTTTCTTCAAGAAATTTACCCAAGAATCATTTAAATTTATTCAAGAATTTTATTCCAAGATTTTTTTTTTTTTAAATTCTCGTGTAGCCTTATAGAGACTAGGGATAACATCGATTCTCAAAACTTCAGAATCGATTAAATTTTGATCAATGAAACCAACCGAACCTCGCCCTTTTACATTTTTGTATGATATCTGTATGTAAATGTCAAGTCATATCATATCATATCATAGGTCTAGGGCACTGCTAAGTTGTGACTTGATCTGACCATATCCCAAAGGAGGGCCTCTGTGTGTCCAAATAATTGTTCTTGTATGAATTAGGCCTATATGTAGACTTGGCCTAGATCTAGGGTTGCCATGTGTCCTGATTTTGGTGGGACAGTCCCGCCTTATACTTTGAAATCCCGCTAAGGCATCAACTGGAACACTTTGTTTCATCCTTTACAAAGTATTCATGTTTTTGCGCCTCATGCTCGTCAAATATTTAGCGCTATTGAAAAATGCCAACATAGTCCAACTACGTGGTTTTACATTTATAATTTGTGTGCTTTATCACACACAATAATATTGCGTTCCTCTTTTCATATTATGACCATTCTTGAATTATATCAAAATACAGGTCTGTGAATTGACTTTTGTTTGTTTAATCACAATTGAATATCGAAAAAAAAATATTGATAATGTGTTTCTTCTTACGAATGAATTGAGTTTTACGACGCGTCCACATCTAGGTCATTTAACGCCGATTTTTTTTCTTACATCTTCCAGTCTATTATTCGATTCCCTTGTGGTCATTGGGCATTGAAAATATGGCCGCTGTGCAGGCTTATTTTATACTTCACTTTCAATGACCTATATGTCCTGCTTAAATATATCTCAATAATGGCAACCTTACCCAAGTCCAACCCAAGGAATGTCGTTTCGGTCAACCTTCACATGTGTTACGATACAGCTATCCTAGGTTAGCTCGGCAAGTAGGTAGACCTAGGCAACAGTACCAGGTATAGCCTACAGTGAGGTGTTAATTTCAATAGAATGAAGGATGGCAATAATTGTGAGATGGACCTAGTAATAAATGACAGAGCAATCTACAGAGTGCTAGATCGATTTGGTGAATAATCCCTCATGTTATGTTTAATTTCAGTCACAGCTTCCACTGAGGACATCACGCCTGCCCTTGGCTGACGTCAACTACCAATCAGCTGTCAGCAGCGTCAAGCCTCAACTGCCAATCAGTAGTCAGCAGCGTCAAGCCTGAAGGTAAGAATATCGCGCATTTCATTCTCAAGTCAAATCAATGACAGGCACATACATGTAGCCTAGTTGCTAACGTGCTTGCTTCAAGTGATCCAAGAGGTGAGGGGCATATCGGACCTGATTTAATCTCCGCCCCCGTCCATCTTGATAGGTGCATTGTGGTTTCCTTCTTTAGTCTAGATTAGTGCTGGGATGGTTAGTAAAATATAGGCCATAACCACTTCCTCCCCATTACCTGTACCCAAGAAAACATTAATCAATAATCCAACACCAATAGATCTTGGTTATCTTTATAGTGCAGTGTGAAAACATGAATAGTTAAGTCAAGTGGTTGCTTAGTATTTGATTCATTCAAGTGTCTCGGTTATAATGAGGGAATGAGTGGAAATCAGATGAGGAAAAGGCAGTAGCTTTTAATACATTTTATGGGGAAATGTTCAATGTGGCCGGAAATATGGAGGAGAAGGAGGGCGAAATTATAGAGGGGGATGGGGAGGAGGTTATCTACTCACAAGGGGGGAGGTGTGGAACGTACTGAGGAAGCTGAAGAATGAAGAAAGTCGCCAGGTGCAGATGGGGTGCAAAACGATCTCCTTAAATTAGCAGGGGGGGGGGGGCTGTTGATTATTTGCTAAGGCTGTTTCAAGCTCCACTTACAACAGGTATAGTGCCGAAAGATTGGAAACAAGCAGTGGTGGTACCAATCACAAAGGGAGGGGCAAGGTGCAGGGTAGATAATTACAGGGGGATCAGTTTAACGTCACAAGTGTGTAAGATAATGGAAAGGGTCGTTATCAGGAGAGTAATGGAGAAAGTGGGTGAACGTAGGGGTATTTCAGAGGTGCAGCATGGGTTCAGAAAGGGTTATTCATGTGAGACACAGTTGTTGGGATTTGCGGAAGAGATAGCAGGGCTATTAGATAGGGGTGGGAGTATTTATGCAGTGTTTTTGGACTTTGAGAAGGCTTTCAACAAGGTAGATCACGTCAGGCTATTGGGGAAGTTGAAAGTGTCCATTGGAAATGTCGAGTTGGTAAACTGGGTTGGAAACTTCCTTAAGGATCGGGTTCAAAGAGTTCGGGTAGGTACAGAGGTCTCAAGTGAGGTTAAGGTGACGTCAGGAGTTCCACAGGGTAGTGTGTTAGGGCCGTTATTATTTGACTTATATATAGATGATTTGAGTAGTGTTGTTAACTCGAGAATAAGGTTGTTCGCGGATGATTGTGTGCTACATAGGGAAGTCAATTCGGAGGAGGATGTAGAAGCTATCCGGGCGGATCTCGCAGCACTAGATTATTGAGTACAGATAAACAAGATGGGGCTAAATGCAGGGAAATGCAAGGTAGTTACTTCTGGTGGGAGGAGAGAAAGGCTAGATGTAGAGTATGCTGTAGGGGGAAGGCCACTTGAATCAGTAGAGAACTATTAAGTATTTAGGAGTAGTATTTGACAGATGCTTAGGGTGGGGGAGTCAAATTGAGTGAGTAGCAAAGAAGGGTAATAATGCATTAAACTTTGTGATGAGGCAGCTTAGGGGGACAGGTACGGAGATTGAGGAAAAAGCCTACTTTACGTTAGTGCGTCCTTTGATAGAGTATGCAAGTTCGGTATGGGATCCATATAGGGTAGGTGAGATAAGGGATGTAGAAAGGGTGCAGAGGATAGCAGTCAGAAGGGTTACAGGTAGGGTTAGGAGGTGGATAGTGAATGAAAGGGGAGGAAGGATAAGAATATTGGAGAATATGGGAATCATTCTCCAAAGAACATTTTGACTGCTGACCAATGTTAGGGAAGATACTTTTCTAAAGGACTTTCTAAAAGTTGAGTTACTTGGTTAAAATAATAACGTTTTAAACCTTGGTTACCGAAAACTGAAAGTAATGAAAAGTAACAGAAGGTACTTGACAAAGTATGTAAGTTACGGTACTTCACAAAGTTACTCAGCAAAAATCAGGGTCTATCTATCTAAGAAATATCAAACCGCACAATAATGTATGTTGAAATAATTTAAATCTTGTATTTTCATTTTGGCACCTTATTTGTTTAAAACAATGCTCTCCCTAGCTCATTCAACTAAGGCACCGCTTTATAAACTGAAGTCATGCACCATTGAACGTGGGTTCGAGTCCAGCATAACACATGGTGTTTCGTAAAGATCTTTCCACTTACCATCACTCTTGTTTTTGTAGTGTTCTTTGTGGTGTCGACACTACAAGCTCAATGCCATCACTTCTCTTTTCATTATCACCTACTCATGTGTAGCCCCAAAGAATCTAGCTGTTGGTGGGGTTTGGAAGCTTCATTTACTTTTTTGGCAGGCACACACAATCATCACACAACTTTCAAAGTGAGTCCAGGAATGTCCTCCGCACTATACGTAAAACACTCTTTTAATTCGCCCAAGGCAGTTTGTTCACATCCCTTTCTTCACCTTCCGACATCGCTCTACTTTATTCACCTTTCCACTGTACTTTATAACCCAAAATTGTAAAGACGATCTTTCCAAGTCAACAACTCGGTACACAATAACCACTGCACTTGTTCATTGAAAAAAATCAGCTGTCAAACTTCCCTTAGTGATGTCAGCCCGATACGTTATCGCTACATCTCAAGTTCTAAGAACGTTAGTAGAAAGGTTGAGGGAGGGGGGATTGACAATTACTTGGTGCCTTGTTTACAGGAAGCCATATCAAGTAGTGACATATTTTCATCTTGCAACGTGTCAGAGTAGATAACACAAGCCCAAGGGCCAAGCCTGGACGCCGATTAGAAATAGTGAAACGCCAGATAACACATCAAATACATGAGCAGTTTTTGCCGTTGATGGCATTACAATGACGTCCAAGTAGCTTTTAATAATGAACGATGAAGTGAACGTCTTTACCGAAAAGTTACTAGTAACGCGCTTTTTCAAGTTCACGCCAAACTGCTGCCGACTAATCAGTGAGAAGACTTTGATACAAACTTATTTCTTATTGTTGCAGGTTGTCCCAGCTGTTTGACACGCGAGTGCACTCGTTCCAGCTTGCTGATCAAGACCGCCACGCAGTTCCCGACTTCAGGATCACGTTGGGACTCAGCTCGGCCATTCAAGCAAGCAAGCAAATTTCCGATCAAGTCAGCTGCTGTGTTTTGATTGATTGAATGATGATCACTAGACTTGCTACATTGATACAATTTAGTATGTGAATAGAAGTGATAATGACGTGTAAACAAATATCTTGTAATTCCATGATTTATTTATACAACTTGAACAGAATAACTTATAATAAAAATTGATGAATTATAATTACATATGATGTGTTCTCACTTGTGAATATCCCATAGCTCCTAGTATTCCCAGTGCAGCCCGCAAGGGAGGGGGCCAGGGGTTGATGAAGAGTGGGGGGGCTTGACCTTGAACCCTTGCGTGCAATAGGGGCTCATGTAGCTTCCGAGAAAGCTACGCAAGTCTCTCTTGCACGTTCGAATACAAGGTCTCCACCACACTCTCCAGCAAATCTTACATGGTGGTTGGACGCATGACGATGTACCCTTGAATGCAAGACAGACTCATGCAAGTCTATCTCACACGCAAGAGTAGAACGTCTCGCCCAAGCACAATGCAGATCCAACCCCTGACCCCCATGAACCCTTTAGCCACGGCTCAGGTGAAGGCACTTTATCCACAGCCTACGTGGGGTCAGACTTTTAGCCACGGTCCAAGTGAGAACAGGCACCAGTGCTCATGGGTATCAGGTTTCTTTTAGCTCAGGGCAACAAGATCCCTACTCGGAGCAGTAGTTTATTTACTATGACTTTGCTTGGTCACTTGCCAGTTGTTGGACTCTAGGCTGGACTCGACCATTCTGAGCTTTGATCGAGTTGGTATAAGACACTGGGCTGATCAAACCACTCTGGTCTGGCCTACCCGGCTCGGGGATCAGTTTCACAATAGGCTGAATCATACCTGGATGCGGGCTGCACTAGGGACAGTTTACCCACATGCCGGTGCATCTAGCTACTATACTTGACCTAATACCGCCACGACGGACCAAGGATTGAGACTTCAAGATGAGCTGCAGCCTGCAAACAGAAAAATGCTCAAATTATTATAAATAACTGGCTTGAAATAAGACAAATCACACAAATTCCACTATATTATTTCTTGCAAATACCGTATTGTCCCGAATATAAGCCGAGGGTTTTTCTCGAAATTGCGAGTCCAAAAGTCACCCTCGACTTATGCGGATCTCGGCCTAAAATCGGGCAAAAACACGTTTTTTACTAAATATGATTGGGCGCACTACACATGCACACTCTTAACAATGGTATCAACTTGAAACTGCAAAATATTGCACTAAAAACACGTTTAATAAATGTTTTATCACGACGAAGCATCATTTTCCCATTATCCATCAATTTTATTTGACGCGCAGTGATAAACAAAGGCACGCTCAGCTGTTAGCTGCATTGTCTTGTCAGACCTTGACGAGTAAGCGGGCCATATGACGATCGCGCGTCATCGGCACTAGCCGAGTACACACAATCGTGAGGCCCCTCTCAACGGTTTCTCACACGCAGTTGGTCTAGCTTCCTCACGCGCGCAATACGACATGGACTAAATTCTAACTCGGAAGAGTGATGATTTACGTGGAAAGGAGATAAACCCTTTTTTCAATTGTTGATCTAAAAGTTTGGGGGTCGGCTTATATTCGGGGTCGGCTTATATTCAGGGTCGGCTTATATTCGGGACAATACGGTAGCTACTTTGCGTGCATACAAAATATGAGACAGATAAAATTTTGAAAATTTAAAACTTTTCCATTTATTTTTGCTCTAAAGTCTTTAAATAGACTCAATTTTTGAAATGAGACCGGATTTGCGTTCAAATTTGATTACATTACACATACATCACAACAGAGAATAGAAGTGAGAAATTCAACCAAAAATTTCAGGTCACAAAAAAATGACCAACAAAGTACACTAGTTTTTGACCTCTCACAATTAATTTCTATCAACAACTGGTGAAACCTATAATATTCTAGTTGTTTTTTATGACTGTAACTTCATGATCCCTAAATCATTAGCAAATTTGGCTACACTCGCATTGGCCATTTCCAAGAAAAAAGTGTCCGAATTAGCCTACCAAAAAAAAAAACATTTCCAGCCAATTTCCAGAACGGACTTTTTAAATAACAACAATTATCCCATTATGTTTAGATATTCAACAAGAATTGATTCCAAGAAAGAAAATATTTGTTCTGGGATTTTGAAACCAAAATTGATGACCAAAAATGAATTTGAAAATCGTAAAAAAGGCTAAAAATGATGTTTTTGGATTTGGTTAAAATTTTGTAGGAAGAGCAAAGAACATTCAAAAAACTCAATTCTGTAGAAATTTCTCCCAAAAGTATTTTTTTGAAGAAATTACAAGGGTTCTAAAATTCTATGTAGGGCCCTACCATGGCAGATGTACTAAGTTTAGGTTTACTCTAAAATCTTTAAATTGTATGCCTATTCTATTTCCAAATAGAGACCAGATATGAGTTCTAAATTCATTACTTCATAAGTTAACACCCACCGAACCGAGAAATTCAACAGAAATTATTCCGACTCTTGAAAATTTGGCCAAAATAGTAAGGGTTGAATCCATTGAATTTTAAGAAAAAGAAAAAAATCAAGTGAAACAAGGATTCTGAACATACCACATGAAATGAATAGCACAAAGTCCGCAGAAACATTCTGGACACTTGAAATTCGGCAAAACAAGTGGGAAAAACGGGGGGGGGGGGATCATCAAAACAGAATGTTTAATAATGATAATGATGCATTATGTCTAATTAATGACTTGAACGATTTAATCCTATGAAAGAATGTTCACCTCCCCTATGTACCCCTACAGGTCATACCAGTCCTAAGGTATACCCGCCTCTTCCCTCTCCCAACTGATTGGATGAGCAAAGCAAAGACTCAATTTCACTTGACCCGATTTTTTTTTTTTTTTTTTGTTTGCGCTCCACAGGTCAAACGAAAATTTAAGTTCAATTGAAACTTGGCATGCCCAAATGTCAACATCTGGATTAAATCCCATTGTTTTTTTATGCGCAATCGGTTGCACCACTTCTGAGAAAACTAATTTTCTAAATTACCCATAAGAATAGGCCTAAGCCAGAGAAGAATTTTCGTAAAAAAATGTCCTTCGAAAAAATTCAAATTTTCACCGAATTTCAATATAATAATGATACACATTATTACAAACTTTCACTGAAATCTGATTAGTCATTCTGATACGAAAAATTATATAATGACATTTTTATCCATTTAGCAAAGCTATTAAGAAAACCAATTAAATCCAAGCAACAGGTGTCACCAATTAATGAAGAACAATTAAAACAATGCCTCCTTTATTATCAGAGAAATTATTGAGAGTGAGCAATGAATATAAAAGGAGGGTAATGACAATTGTTTGGATCTCAAGGTGTATATATGAATACAGCTGTCATTACGTTTCATATAGTAGTCTAATATTACATATAATATTAAACTGCATCAGATATTTCCTTCATTAGAATAGTCTACGAAATAAACCAACCGAATGGAAAGATAGATTTTAACTTGAATGCCGTCAAAACATCAACTTGATGTAACTTTTTGAAAAAATTCAATTTCATTCTCATTAGCTCATCCATCAACGCGGAAACACATAACGCATTTTCCTAGTAGAAATTACTGTTACCCCTCAATGAAAGTAGATTCAATGAATTAGACTTACCTTCCCTTATTCCCCCGGATTAAAGGAGTGTTTTAGGGTATTGACCTTTTTCCCTGTAGCGCTTCAGTTCGCTTGAGCTCATTTTTAAACTGAACGGGGATTCTTTTGTATTAAACAAAGTAAACCCCATAAAAAGTTTTTAATTAAAGGCCGTAAAATTTGAGAGAAATTTCTTATTACATATTACGAAAAATTTACCCTCTATTGAATTTTTAAAAAAAATAGCTCCGAATTAGATTATTTTTTTTTTGACCTCCATTTTTTAACGTGGTTATACTTATTTTTTGATTTAAAAAAAAGGGTGGCCCGTTTTTAAAATCCCGAACTTGTAAACCTTTGATAGGTAAAATTATTTTTAATCGTTTTCCAAAATTAAAACCCGAATTAAATTTCGAAGTTTAAATTTTAACTTAGGCTTTGTTTTTTTAAATGACTTCCTCCCGTTGTTTTTAAATTTTTGGGACCTACAAAACGGGTTTTTATTTTTTATTCTAATAAAAAGTGGGCCCGTATTTCAAATCGCGGCTCGTAACTCTGTCAACACATCGGTGTGTGTAGTTTAGCCAAACAGGTATAATGATACACTAAGCCAGCTACTTGCGAGGGGGGGGGGGGACTTGTAAGTAATGCCCCGCAGAGTATTTGTAAGAAAAGTGTGTTTCTGAATTTGGATTCATTGTCAATGAATGAGAAATACAAAATGAAAAATAATATTACTGATTGGGACCTCATCTACCTTTACCAGCCCTACTCGTCGCTTGCCACGGCAGAACGATGTTGTACATAACTACGCGCGAGCCTCGTTGCAATCAAGCTCTTAGTTATTATGCTTGCTTAACATTGAACGGCATCATCATTGTCTATAATCCTTCCTCTAGAATAGGCCTAAGAATATTCCTCTAGAATAGGCCTATGAATATTCCTCTACAATAGGCCTATGAATATGTTCAAGACAATGTTTTACTTACATGATAATCCATTTGTTTTTGGATCTGCATTCTTCCTCTTCTTTTTCCCTCCTTCCGTCTGTTCTCTTCCCGGTGCCATCTTCTGCGAGCAAGACGTTCTCCAGACTGACGTGACCTGGACACAGAAGTCAAACTATTGAAATGTTGTTACTTATAATGTTACTAGAAAATAGGACATTTGACTTCACATCAAATGATACAATGTTACTCGAGAACTTTAACTTTTACTTTCATTTCCAAACAGCTTCAACAAAAAGTGTTGAAATATATTACTGCATTCATAAGTCTATGGTACCGGTATACCGGTATATTGGTTAGGTTAGTGGGGGAGGTTGGGGAAAAAAACACAAATATACATGCTCAGTGTCTCTGTAATTTTACCTTTAAACAATACATTGCTTAACCCTAACCATCATCCACCACTTCAAAGCAGTAAAAAAGATTGGTAAAAGATAAGCCTACGGCAAATTGAGACTCTCGTTATATTAAGCACTCGTTGACACTTTGTGAATCGACCTTCAAAGGCTATATCAATTGGGTGATTCTAGTAAAAGTGCATAGTAGCCTCAATGTTATAGCACAGAATAATGGGTATCCGCCAGGTAGATGAAAGCATTTTGAAGGCATCAACTGAAGTTAACATAACCTTACTTTAAAGTCGGAGAAATAGGCCTTGACGCTAGCATAGAAATCATAAAATAAACTCACGGTTACTTGTCAGAAGTGGATACCACTGCTAAACCTGCAGCTTTCCTTTGTTATCTTATGATAGTCATTCTAATATTTTGTTTTACAGCTCATGTCACATTCTTTTTGTCACTTTTCACCTCGCTTTTCACTTAATTCACACATGGGATGTTGACCTTGATCACGGTTAAGAATAGGCACAACTTCTTATCGGAATCAAGAAGGCTGTGGGAAGTTTTACGCACATGGTGCAGTACTGTCAATATACATAGGCAAATGTGCTGTCAAAATAATCCCGAAGTGGCTAGGCTACAGATTTAGCACATTTTACCTATTATTATTGAATTTTTTTTTTTGACTTTCAGTTTTACCCAAAGGCCTTATATGATTTTATATTGCAAATGTCACAATTATAGCATTGTTTGCATCAGCCAAAATAGCTTATAGAAACAAGACCTCTCTGACCATGATCTGTACTTTGAATAGGCTAGTTCTCAATGGCTTATTTCAGTAGAATAAACAATAAGGTTTTTATTTACCTCCTATACAATCAGAAAGGGCGAGGTTTATTCAGCTGACCGCTCTTCCACCCAACCTTACCTACGAGAAATATATTATTGTCATCAGGAAATACATTTGATAGAAGACCAACTTTGACAGAATAAAATTGAAGACTTCACAAATCAAGATGTCCTCAATAAACACATTGCTGGTACCTTTTGAATATTTATTATTATGCATTACTGACTGAGGAATGTAGCAAGTGTGTCAATGATGAAGACGAAGAGAAGCAGGAAATATGTGTAACGAAGTGGGAGTGGGGAAATTATTGTTTAAAATGGAAAGGGATATTTAAGGATATTGAATGATTAGACGGGAATTGGATTAAAGAAAATAATTCAGAACTGAGGTAGTTGAAAGTAAAAAAAAATATTCCCCATATTAAGATTTTTAATAGTTACATGTGCATAACAGTATCATTAAAATTGTACAATAATTTATCGATAACATTATTGGCGATAACAGCTGTCATAATTTTATTGCTGAAAATAAATATCTTCAAAGTGCATTCACAACAGAAAATAGCAGTGAAATTAACTTCAGGAATAAGAGTAGGCTACTAATTTTTCATATATAGGCCTACTGTAGAAACCCGTTCTCTGATTGGTCAGCACGTGTTGCACGGAGCCTAAAGAAGAAGTGTAAACGTACCTTGACTCTTTACTGCTGCTGCGTGGGGTTCTGAACAGGGAAACAGAATAGAATATAATCGGGCAAACCTTATTCTTAAAGCTAGGTTTACTGCTCATTTCTGTTTGTGAATCTTTCAACTCCTCCAACACAGTAAGGCCTAGTCAGATGTCAGTTATCAAGCACGGAACCACCGTCAACATTTGGACCACCTGATCTGACGGACTCGGGCTGCATCTGGAATTAAGGACAAATAATTCAAACTAAATTTAGCAGGCATAAATGTTTCACATGAGGTATTAATTGAAGGTGAATACGGTAAGTTCCTGCTTATTACTACTAGTGCTGACGGCACCCGAATATATTGAGAAACATTTGTTTTTTATATACCGGTAGGTTCAATGATGCACTGAATTGATAACTAAGATCTAACGCTTTACTTCACATGATTAAAATATAATGAGAGATTTTTATATCACAAGTTTTGGATGAGGTGAATCAATCTGTTTCCTGTCTTAGTTTTAATTGTTTCATCTCACTACGTGACTACAGTATTATGTATGAACCTGTAGTTACCGGTATGTGCCATGGGCCTGCATTAGTACGCTTCACAGTAATCTATATCACATGTTTCAGGGATCACTTTGGTTTTAAATGAATGGTTTGCAATAAATGGTTGACAATTGGTTTTAATATTATAAAATTATAAATTAGTAAATGAAAACAGATAAATATGTAGGCCTAGGCCTAAATAGCCTAGTCACTCAAATACTCAATAATTTATTCATGTACTATGACAAAAAATGTATGATACGTATTCGACAATGAAACTCACAACAGAATGCGCTTCTAAATCCCAGTATGGCCTATAAACTGTCGACAACGTTGTATTTATAATAAATGACAATTGTTTACCTACTCTACAGTGATAAAGGCAACAGCCGAAACGTCATAATCTTGTGTTACTTCATCACTATGTGTTCTCTCAACGGCTGCAACACCACCATAAGTAAGCCTATCTACTTGTGAACTTCGGTAAGCTGCTGTTCTCTCTTTCCCTTCTACACAATTCATATAATTGTTGAATTGTGCGCGCGCTCTATTTTGTGACTTTTCATAAGTTCCTGCTACATTTACTGTCGAATTGAACAATAATAGTTTTGACTCACATTGCATTTGGCAAGCGCAAGAGCCGTTGCAAACACTCGCAGTGAGGAAGGAGCCCCCGTTTGCAGCATGTGCAAAGTACCGCCCTCTGCGATGCTACCCGCGGCCATGACTTGGCTTGCGACGTTATCGCCGTCCTTGCCTGCTCCCCCTTGTAACACGTAGTCCACTACGTGGGGGTACGATGGGGACGATACCACGTACGGGGTCAAACCTTTATCTACAAGTAGGCCCAGCAGTACGTTGTTCAGAGCTTTGGTACCAACCTACAAGCAAACAAGTTGCAGTCGTTACAGATGGAGGAATTTAGCATTCGTCAAAATAATAGACTAAGAGCCAATTGTACCAACTGATGATTAAATATTAATTAGTTAATCATTACTTAAGGTACAAGAATAGCATGTATCCAAGGGTGATAACAAGTTAATTTACTAATTTTTGCTCAATTCACTTATCATCACTTGGTACAACCGGCTCTAACTATCAAATCAAAATATTTTACACGGATATGTATTTTGATTTATTTAACATCATATTTTATTTCACTATTTTTCACTATAAATGTCTTTTTCAGAGTACCGGTACCGGTATTTAGCTACATTCAGCCATTTCGTGAAAATTTGCACGATTTTGAAGATTTTCAATGATTTTCAATGATTTTGTATCAAGTTTCGATGTTATTAAAAAAAAAAAAAAATTTTGAAGATATTGAGCTAGATCGTACAAAACATTATTTTTGGAAAGTGTGTTCAAATATAAAATTAACTTGAGAAACCAAATGTCTCGTTGGAAAGAATCGTTACCTCTTTCCTCGAACACCTATGAAATATCGAACAAATTGCTACTTACATGTTGGTTTTTGCACAGAATATTTGCAGCTGCCAGATGCAGTTGATGATAATCTGACAGAAGGTACACTAACAGTGGTACCGTCTGATCGGGCAGATATTCTGATCCTGTCACCACCTGACGCAGGCACTACAAACAGAACGAGACGGAACGTGAGAACAACATATGGACCATTACCAGGAAATACTGATGTATTTGACGAATCAGAAATACCGTATTGTCCCGAATATAAGCCGACCCCGAATATAAGCCGACCCCCAAACTTTTAGATCAACAATTGAAAAAAAGGTATTATCTCCTTTTCCACTTCAATCATCACTCGCCTGAGCTTGAATTTAGTTAATTTCGTATTGCGCGCGTGAGGAAGCTATGCCAACTGCGTGTGAGAAACCGTTGATTGGGGCCTCACGATCGTGTGTACTCGGCTAGTGCCGATGACGCGCGATCGGCATATGGCCCGCCTACTCGTCAAGGACCAAGGTCTGACAAGACGAGGCAGTCACAGCTGCTGAGCGGGCCTTTGTTTATTATTGCGCGTCAAATAAAAATGACAGATAATGGGAAAATGATGCTTCTTCATGATAAAACATTTATTAATCTTGTTTTTAGTGCAATATTTTGCAGTTTCAAGTTGATTCTGTTGTTCAGAGTAGGCATGTGTAGTGCGCCCTATTATATTTGGTGAAAAACGTGTTTTTGACCGATTTTAGGCCGAGATCCGCATATAAGCCGAGGGTGACTTTTGGACTCAAAATTTCGAGAAAAACCCTCGGCTTATATTCGGGACAATACGGTAACTGATTTTCATCATTTGATACGTAATCAAAATGAAGTCAATGATTATCGAATGGTGAGCCTAGTAACTTCAGTTGAGCCCTTAAAGGACAATCTAGGTGCTAATAATACTTACTTCTTCGGAAAAGGTTATTCTACGGAATATAGTTTTTAACAACGTTGAGGCATTATTCGTGTCCACATCTTCGAAATGTACCAACTTATATAAATATTGAGCCCATTGATCTTGGCAGCTGTCACTGTAACAATGAAATAGAGATGTGAAGTAAATAAGGATTGGCACAAATGTACGTAATCAATGTTAGGAAGAACGTAATGGATCAACAGGGCTGTGCGAGCAGAGATCTTTTGAATTCGAGCGAGTTCGACTTATTTTCAATCGAGACTCGAGCAAGTCGAGCATAATTTTAGTTTGAGCGAGCAATCAAATTCAATTCTTCAAAATGTAATAGAATAAAAGAGAAACAAAACTTTTTCATAAGTTCCCGACACTGTATTTTCAATATCAATCTGTTAAATGATAGAATATGACAAGTTTTTCTTTCAACTCTAGCTTGCTCTAAGTAGTTCGAGACCTGAAAGTTCAATCTTAAAAAAATATTCTCGATCGAGTTTGAGTCTTGATCTCGTATCGTTGACTTACACGACGGTAGGACTGGGCCACTTGTCGAGCACGTCGAACAGAGTTTCTACTTGCTGCCAGGTGTTTGTCTCGTCGGCCATCCGCTTGAACAGCTGCGACCTTGACTCCGGCGATACCAAGTCCGAGTCTCCCACCGCCACGCTCGGCCACCCGGCGGCCACCATCGCTTGCGTGCGATGAAACACCATCGCCTCCTCATCGCTCCCGGTCGGCAGACGCAAGATCTGGAGTAGCTGTAACGCTCCGAGCCGAACCGCAGGCGCCAGACTCAAGTCTCCGCACAACGGATCCAGCTGATCACATATCCTGCCGCTGGCTTCGTCCTCGAACAAATCGCTCGCTTCTTGCATCCGCCTCAAGACGGCGGGAAGCAACGCTTGGCTCGAATCGCTGATAGCGGAACTCAGCAGAGCTTCTAGGAGGCTGTCGAGAGATGGCGCCGGTCGAGGAACGAGGTCGAGCAACGATCGGAGACACGGGAGCGATATCGAGCTGAGAACAGCCGAAGTTAGTAACTGGTTTATCGGACCGCTCTCGCCGCGAGAAAGATCGAGTTGACGTAAAATAGGACCCATTTCAGTTTTAACGACGTTGTCTAAATGAAACGAGGATATTGATACCAGATGTTCATGCCATTGGTCGAAAGTTCTCGCTAGATCTTTCCATCCTCCTTCGAGACTTTCGTCTATTTCTTCTCGTCTTTCCTCGCAGTACGTTCTAGCTCGTTGAATGATCTCCTTCCTACAGCCAACTGTCATAATGTCCAGACTTGTCTCCGTGAAGCATATTTCTCTGATGAACGTCAGCACGTCTCTGGCCCGCATCTTGTTGAAGTAACTGGCGCAGGTTTTGTATTGTTGCAGGCAGTTGTTGGCGGAGAAGGGCGGTGTGACCTGGAAGAAGTGTTTCTTGACCCACGCGGAGTACAGGCCACCGGCGTGGACCGAGCAACGCAGATTGTCTGGCAGGCTCTTCAACAGCTTGGCAACGAGACCGATGTTCTCTCGCGTGAGGATCGGCTCGAACGCGGCTAGGAGGTCACGAGGCTCTTCCACCAACTTCTTGTAGTCAATATCTGTTGGAGGAAGAATGGGATGATCAGACGAGAGGAGCGAAGTATTCCATTTCTTGTTAAGAAATTTTACAAACAATATCGAATATTGCTTAGTATTGGCATATACTAAAGTAGAGAGTAGGAAGAGAGAAATGGTTGGAAAACAGAGAAAGATGGAAGGAATTGGTGGAGCGGCAACTGGAGGAAGAAGAGCTGGAGAAGCAGAGTACGGGCAAGAAGACGGAATGGCTCACCGTCTTCGATATCCCAGGCAGCCCTAGAAACGACGGTGGAGTCACCTCCACCCCCAAACCCGACATCGTTGGATGGGGAGATCGGAAAAATGATGTATATATATCGGCATATAAAGTGTACAGGCATAATTGAGAATAAAAAAATTTCAATCCAAAGAAAATAATTTGTTACAAGTTTCGACGTGATCTTAAAAGTCAAGTTTTCCACAGCCATAGTCGTCTTAATGAGCTCAATTCAAAGAGTCTTGATGACTTTCATTTACACGGGAGCAGGGTGGGTCAAAATAAGTGATTGAAACGGTAAAACGATGGATCCGGTAAAGTGAACCGAGGTTTCACCGTACCAATACAGATATTTACCTCGCAGGTTGACATTACACATTTTCAATGTTAATATCATGTCCCAACATTACCTACATTGTCCTATTGTACATTGTCCTACATAAATATACTATGTTGTAGCAAATAACTTTATAATTATATTATTTAGGAAATAAATGAAGACTGGTTATGTATACTGTGGCTAAACTGCTAGCTGTGACTGTTGTTCAAACAATATATTTTTTAATGAATAAATATATCTACTAGTGATGACACCGGGTACCCGGAGACCGGTCTTTGAACTGCTCGGTCCCAATTTGCATAACCGGTCTTTTTGTTTTTTTGTTTATGTTTTTTTTGCTGATGTAGGCCCTATGTCTTAATTAATCCTATTGCTGATATCTAAATCATAATTCAATTATGTTGTCTTAAACCTGTCTGTATCTCGCAGAGTTTATTATTTGTATCAATTCGTCACATTATGCTTCACAGACATGCGTTATTGCAGGGTTTGTGATTTTGGTACTTTCACGTTTTTTTGGGGGGACGTAAAGACCGGTCCTATACCCGGTCTTTACAAACGGGTACTCGGTCTCAAATCCCAGGACCGATGTCATCACTAATAGATATCTATCTATCTATCTACCTAGTGAAGCGGCTTTCAGCTTCTTGAGCAGTCTGATGTGATCTTTGGGCGAGAGATCGTTGACAACGCATTCCTCCGAGACCGAGCCGAGCGTGGCGTAGTACAAGAGCAGGAGCTCTTTATCAGCGCCATCTATGTTGGGGTACACGTACTGCGCCAGCCTGGGGAATAATAATAATCTTTATTCAAGGAACAATATACATTGGTATAGAATGTGTCACATATAAAATATCAAATAAATAATAAAAATCAACTGAATAATTAGATGAGCGTTGGCGAAGATTTCCACTCGACTCTTACGGAGATTTGTCTATTTTTTGTTTGTTTGTTTGTTTGTAAGCACTGCACAGGCCGCAGGGTTTGACCGATCGACATGGAACATTTTTTTTATACGCAAGCTTATCCAACTTAGAACTGTGTAGTTTTTGGGTCAAATTGCTGGACCATTTTTGAGAAACATCATCTCAAAGTTTTTAAAAACCCCATAAGATTAGGCCGGGCAGAAAAAAATGAAAAATAAAATCTCTCCGATATAATTCAAATTTTCCCCAAATGTAAACAAGAAAATTATACAAATAATTAAAAATTTGTATTGTAAAATTTGTAAATTTGATTCGTAGAAAATAATGTAATACATGTTTTTTATTCATCGAATAGATAGAAACAAAAGCAGAAAAATGTTGCATTGTTAATTCACGGCTCTCTAGATTCGTTGGTATCGAATGAAGTTCATTTGATATAATCAAGGTATGCAGAGTTTTAGATTTTACTCTCTAGATATCTCGCTCATCACACAACGCACATTCTGCGTTTGCCTAGCACACTGGTATACCGCCCCGGCCACCTACCTGTCGCACACTAGCTGCGGTGCCGTCCTCATGAGCGTGACCAGCCTCGGGTCGGCTAGTCGCGCCGTCATCTGGTCGTGCGACAGCTGGTCCCCGCTGGTGAGCAACGTGGCCGCGTGACTGGCCGCTACCACGGCAACAGACACGTCGTGTCGGACCCCCAGGCGCACCGACAAGTCGAACCTGTCGCTGTCGGTCGTCCTGCGGTTCACAACAAACTACTTGCATCTGTTGCGGCCAGTTCACTCACACTGACACGAGGTCACATAGCTACTCTTAATAGAACGATAGGATATGCGATGAGAAAATTGTTCATCTTGGAAATACTACAACAAAATATGGCTATGGTTAAAAGTTGAAATATAGACCTACAATATATTGTCATTTTGATTACACTTGATCCTTGAATTTGGAATCTTAAATCTTGAATCTTGAATTCTTAAATCACATAATCTTCAATATTAAATTCACTTATGCACCTTGTATACTGAAATTAACTTATTTATATTTTCTACATGTCTTTAATTCAACTGATTATGCCACAGATAAGCCTCCTTGAGAGGCTTTGTGGAAGACTGTTCATTTTGTTTGTTATATGTGTTCTATTTAAAAATTTGATAAAAAAAAAAAAAAAATGAAAATTTTAAACAGATCAACATGAAAACCGTAACCGTCTTTACTAATTTTATCTCGAAGCTCAAATATGAGAATATGGTTTGTAGAAGTAATATATAATTAATTAAATATTACTCAGACCCGGTTTTACGAATCTCAGTTGAGTACTAATCCGCTAACTCTCAATTAAGGCACAAAAATAAAATAGGCCTAAATAACCAAGGGTGATAACAAGTTAATCTGCTAACTATCAATTCATAAAACTGGGCCTCAGTGATAAGATATAGAAACGTAGCCTAATACTGGCCTTGATTGCATCTATAGCTTTTTTTTATACGCAAACTTAACCAACTTAGAACCCTATAGTTTTTGGGTCAAATTGGTTGGACCATTTCTGAGAAACATCATCTAGGGTTTTCTAAAAAGCCCGTAAGATTAGGCCGGGCAGAAAAAATTGAAAAATAAAATCTCTCCAATATAATTCAAATTTTCCTCAAATAAACACAGAAATTATACACATGATTGAAAATTTGTATGCAATTCGGACCAGCCGTTTCGAAGAAAATAATGAGTGGTGTGCCAGAATCAAGCGCTTTGCTAGCGCTAAGTTGGCCCAGCATACGTCACGGCTAGATCAGCTAGCTTGCAATTCTGGAACGACCACGAGCATCTTTTGCAACTAGCTGTCAAACAGCTGTCAAAGTCATGGCGGAAGATCAAATCGTATTGGGAGCTGCAGCATTTGTATTAAATGCAGGCATTTCTTCTGATTCTTCCTCCAGTGGATCAGAAGAGGATTACGAAGTTTTCACTCTTTGCCAATAGAATTGAATATTTTCAATAACTTTTTGGTTATCTCCTATAACCGCAACGTCGAATTTGTTCCTACAATTATTTACTCATTATATTAAAATATTCAAACTCCCCATTATTTAATTGTTCTGCAGTACTTTCTCCACAGTTATTGTCATTATTTCATTATCATACTCAATCTGCAGCTGGACCATATCAAGCGACCCCATGATCTTTGAATTGGCGCTCTAAATTATGGCTGATCTAGCAAGTTAGCAACCTTTTTCACCGCTAGATGAGCTATGTCAGCGGACTTAGCAGGCTAGATTCTGGAACGATTTGCTAGATTCTAGCGGAATTAGCCGCTAGAAATTGGAACGCCATTTCGACAATGCTAATCTCGCGCTAGCTAAGCGCCTCATTCTGGAACGCGACTATCTAATACATGTTTTTTATTCATCGAATAAATAGAAATAATAGCCGAAAAACTTTGCCTTGTTAATTCACGGCTCTCTAGATTCGTTGGTATCGAATTAAATATATTTTATATGACCAAGGTGTGTCGAATTTTCGATTATACTTTGTATGGACATCTCGATCGTCTTACAACGCACATTCTGCGTTTGCCGAGTGTATTAAATATATACAGTAAACCCTCGTTAATCCAAACTCGGTTAATGCGAAATTTGACGTATTTCGAACTTGAAATCAGTCCCCAGCTGAAGGTATAGGCATTTCAATGTTAATTAATATGGTTAACTCGAATTTCGGTTAAACCGTAATTCGAACTAATATTTCGTTCCTTCAATTGCTTCAACACTGATTTCGGATTGGATAATCCGAAATAATCCGAGTGAATTCCGTGAAGTTATCACTGTTTTCCCAAGTTCCATCCTTTTTATTTGACGCGTAAGAATGAGTGGAAGCACGCTCAGCTGTTCCATGCTTTGTGTACCAAATGCAGTCGACCTTGACGAAGTCTGAGCTCGGAACACTCGTTGGTCCGACTCGGGACGGCCGAGCGCCAATAGAAACGGGCCATATGAGGATCACGTGTCACGGAGATAGCCGAGTACACACAATCAGCAAGGCCCTAGCAACGGATCTATCACGTAGTCTCAGCCGGTGACACAGCTTCCTCTAGCGCGCAATACAAAATTAACTTCATTCTGAGCGGGAAAAATTACTTTTTGATTAATCCGAATTTTTATAAACCGAAATCATTTTTTTTAGGTCCCTTCGATTTCGGATTAACGAGGGTTTACTGTATAGAAACGTAGCCTAGTACTGGTATTATATAGTGCATAATGGAATCTATAAAGAAGCAAAAGTTATTCTCCGTTGTATGACGTACATGGCCAGCCCGACGATGGTGTCGTGGCGATAGTCTGTGTCGTGGGTGAAGCGCTGGACGTCTATGCCGCAGCCGAGGGCGTTGAGATGTTTCCCCTGGAGGTAGTCCGCCAGCAGCGCTTGGTACTTGACGAACAGATCGAGGCACGGGTTGGCCGGGGGACTCGGAGACGCCGCCAGGGCAGCCACTACGCCAACCACCTCAACACAGAAGAACAACGTGACCGGACCAAATCTACCTGATGCTTTCTTTCTCCAAGACCCGATTGTACCAACTGATGATTAAATATTTATTAGTTAATCATTACTCAAGGTACAGAAATAGCACATGTATCCAAGGGTGATAACAAGTTAACTTAGAAGCCCTTAGTTTTAGGGTGAAATCAGTTGGACCATTTTTAATTATCATCTAGGGTTTTCTCAAAACCCCATAAGATCAGGCCAGGCAGAAAAAATTGAAAAATAAAATCTCTCCAATATAATTCAAATTTTTCAAATTTTTTACTAATTTTTGCTTGATTCGCTAATCATCACTTGGTACAACCAGCTCTAATTCCATTATTTTTCTGACATTTTCTGACATTGACTAATTAGTAACTATTCAAGCTAATAAGATGAGCGTTCGAAGCGAAGATTTCCATACTACTCTTACGAAGCTTTGTCTGTGTGTGTGTGTGTTTTTTTTTTTTATATATAAGCACTGCACAGGTCACAGGGTTTGACTGATTGACATGAAACTTTTTTGAACACGCAAACTTATCTAACTTGGAAATGTATAGTTTTGGGGTCAAATCTGTTATTCTGCGTTTACCTAGTATTTCAATTAAACTGTATTTCTATCATAAAATTATAATACTTCCAAGTACAGTGAAACCTCTATCCATCGTTTTTCAAGGGACCAGGAAAATAAAACGATCCATGCAGGAAAACGATCCATCCAGGAAAATTTAACATTGATTATATAGTAGTGGAGTGGGAAAAAATGAATGATACAACCAGGAAAACGATGCATCTGGGAACAATGCATTGAGGTTTCACTGTAGTATGTATAACCTTGACAAATTTCAATCCTCCAACAGATTTATTCTTACGAATCAATGTGAACACGAGTGATTGTTTGTTTACAACAATGCAATGAATGGATTACCTCCGCGGGTGGAACGAGATAGACCGTCCGGTCGCACGTCCGAGTGGGACGGGAAGTTTTGTACACTTGCAGAGCGTAGAAGTAGGTGGCCAGCTGGAGCGAGATCTCGGTGTAGTGCATGTTGCGGAAACACGCGTCGCTCAGGGCAGGGTCCCGGAGAGACAGGAGTTGAGACAATCCCAGACAACTGTCCTCCGGAAGACAATGCTCGCTCAGCTGGACCAGAACTAGGATCAGGGAAGATCAATAACAATGACAGTTTTTACTTTTAGATGAGCGTTAGCGAAGATTTCCACTCAACTCTTACGGAGCTTTGTCTTTTTTTTTTTTTTTTTTTGTTTGTAAGCACTGCACAGGTCGCAGGTTTTGACTCATCATCATGAAACTTTGTCTGCATACGCAAACTTATCTAACTTGGAACTGTATAGTTTTTGAGGTCAGATCAGTTGGACCATTTTTGAGTAAAATTATCTCAAAGTTTCTAAAAACCCCATAAGATTAGGTTGGGCTGGGCGGAGATTAGACTGGGTGAAATAAATATTCAGTAAAAATAAAAGCTCTCAGAGAAACTTCAAATTTCTACTGAATGTAAAATTTAGAATTCTGGATGGATCTTATTTTTCCGGCCTCTTGAGAAACGATAAATATCGGTTTCATTGCATCCAACATTCTTATCTTTTATCTTTCTTCTTTCTTACCGTCAGAATTATCTGGGCAGCTACCCTGTGCCACGGTCTCTTCTAGAAGCGCCATCCTAAACATGGCGCGGCACATTTGCAGCGTTGGCTCCCCTTCGTCGGGCATCGAGTACAGCGCGTAACGCGTGTCGAGCTTGCTGAGGTGACAGTCGGGGCACAGCGACGCGTAGAACGCGGGGAAACCTTGACGCGCGTAAGGTTCATCATCTGACAGCGACGACACGTCCAGATCACTGCCTTCGGACCAGCTGGAACAAGGCGAATGTCATCATAGCAAAAAACATGCACTTATATCATTATTATTATTTTTTGCTTAATGACCCCACCAACAGCTAGGTTATTTGGGATATGAATGAGCAGGCAATAATGATAGTATAAAGTGATGATAGGTGAAAGGAAGTTTACAAGAACCCATGCCTTATACGGGAGTCGAACTTACGCCCAACGGTGACTTCAGTTTCTGAAGCGGTGCCTTAACTGAATGAGCCACCAAGGACGGCCTTCGTTTACATTTCACAAAGATATGTGTTAGATCTGTTTTGCGTAAAATGCAGTCGTAGTTTCATCCCGAATAATGGAAAATGACTGTATAGAATTGTTTGAATAAAGCCCAGGACTGATTTGAAGATGAGAAAATTGAGTAAATTCTATAGAATTTGTAACAAAACAAGCTTTTATTTATCTACAGTCTCAGAAATGAAAATTTAAAGCAAAAATGAACACATTTCCTTGAAATTTGTCACTTATTTGTTCAATAATTTTCATGCAAATTCAAATATATGAAAAAAAAACTGTATCAAATGTAGGCCTACTTTTCATGTATCCACAATAAACGTTCCAAACTAAATCGCCACACATATGTATGAATTGTGTAAAAGGTAAAGAGAGAACAGCAGCTTACCGAGGTTCACAAGTAGATAGGCTACTTGTGGTGGTGTTGCAGCCATAGAGATGAAGTAACATAAGATTAGACCACTGTAGAGTAGGTAATGACCTACTCTACAGTGATAAAGGCAACAGCCGAAACGTCAAAATCTTATGTTACTTCATCTCTATGGCTGCAACACCACCACAAGTAGCCTATCTACTTGTGAACCTCGGTAAGCTGCTGTTCTTTCTTTCCCTCTCACACAATTCATATATCTACTAGAACAAGCAGTCTTCATTACCTACTCTACAGTGATAAAGGCAACAGCAGAAACGTCATAATCTTGTGTATCTACTCCATCTCTATGTGTTCTATCAACGGCTGCAACACCACCATAAGTAGGCCTATCTACTTGTGAACCTCGGTAAGCTGCTGTTCTCTCTTTCCCTTTTACACAATTCATACATTAAGCCTAAGGTTATTTTCCTATACACGCCACACATATTTCTAGTAGGCCTAGTACTGTCGTGTTTAGTGTGCGGTAACAGGCCACAAGAGTCCACGCGTGATATTTACCCGAATGTGTTCTTCCAGAAGTGTTTGTTGCCGACGTTCTTGAACAGACTGTACGTAGTCTGACGAATCAGCTCCGTCGAGTCGCCCACGGCTCCAACGAGACTCGAGATCGGAAGAAACTCTTTCTCGGGCGCTACCGGCTGACAAACAAGTCACGCTCATTACCATCCTTTCAAACACATTTAACCCTTTCACAGTTGGTAAAATTTTCGATATAAAACCCACCAGGTTAGCCAATAATAGTCTCTTTTATTTAAATTCATAACTCACCACACAATAAAGATAAATAATAAATTTCAAAAGATTTGGTCAGATAAAAGTTCAAATTAAAATGTTGTAATTCAAATGAAAAAATTGAAAAAAAAACAGCAATACTGTCAGTTGTTGAGGTTATGTGTACATAGGCCCTAACCCTCAATTTCACTCTCATTATCACTTTCTCCAAAAATGTCATTGTCATTATCCTCATCACTGAACTCAAGATCACTTACCTCATCTAACACATACTCCAAGTTGTCAGAAATAATTGTTATATGCCTATTATTGTAATGACATTCAAACAGGCTCTCAACATTAATTAAATGCTATTAAAATTACTGTTACTTCGAATTTGATTGGTAACCGCTAGCGTACATTCACAAATACGATTAATGTCGAGGTATTACATACTCGGTTGTTTCGTCGCGTCGTGTGAGTTGAATTGTTACTCGACGTTTCGATCTCTATGTTGAGACCTTTCTCAAGATATAGGCCTAGTCTGGTTCAGACCAAACAACCCAGTATCTAATACATCATATTCGGGTCGCGACAGCCTCAAACAAGTCACGATTAATGACATTTTTTGGAAAACTATTTTTGATAAAAGAAGCAAAGTAGAATAAAGTAGAACCTCTTTAGTAAGTGTCTTTTTAGTTTTTAGTACATTTATCACCTTGGTAAGTTTTATTTGCTTATCCCATTTATATGTTTCCACATGTTCAATAGCTTCTTAAGTAAGTTTTTCACTTTGGCAAGATTTTTTTTGGTCCCCTGAAAAACATACCAAAAAGGTTCCACCGTAGAAAGTTATTTTTGAATACCAGTAGAAAGATTGATGGAAGTTTATTGTCTTTTTCTACATTCCTTTTCAAACAGTTAATTTAGCTACACAGGGTATGAACTATGAAGACAGTCAGATAGGCCTACTGGTAATAAAGTAATAACGTACCGTACTGTCCCGAATATAAGCCGACCCCCAAACTTTTAGATCAACAATTGAAAAAAGGGTTTATCTCCTTTTCACGTAAATCATCACTCTTCCGAGTTAGAATTTAGTCCATTTCGTATTGCGCGCGTGAGGAAGCTAAGGCAACTGCGTGTGAGAAACCGTTGAGAGGGGCCTCACGATCGTGTGTACTTGGCTAGTGCCGATGACGCGCGATCGTCATATGGCCCACTTACTCGTCAAGGTCTGACAAGACAATGCAGCTAAAAGCTCAACGTGCCTTTGTTTATTACGACGCGTCAAATAAAAATGATGGAAATCGGGAAAATCATGCTTCTTCATGACAAAACATTTAATTAACGTATTTTTAGTGTAATATTTTGCCATGTCAAGTTGATTCCACTACCGGTATTGAGAGTGTGCATGTGTAGTACGCCCACTTATATTTAGTGAAAAACTTGTTTTTGACCGATTTTAGGCTGAGATCTGCATATAAGCCGAGAGTGACTCTTGGACTCGCAATTTCGAGAAAAACCCTCGGCTTATATTTGGAACAACACGGTACTAGTACAATGTGAGAAGCGTGGAATGTTGTTTGCGGACTGAACGGGAATACAATGAGCCAGACTTGAGAGAGATGTCGTAACTGACCGATGTGAGAGCGTCTGAGAACTCCTCGTCGTCCAGCTGGCTTCCGTCGACGTCGTCGCTACGGATCTGGCTCGCTATCTTCTCGTGGAGCAGCCGGGCCTGGAGCAGGGAGCTGCACAAGAAACAAGTCAGCTAGAGGCTTCGAACCGCGGCTAGACAAACGGCTACAATGACGTCACAAATCTTGGCGGTCCCATTGGCCACGTTCAGGCCTATTGAAACCCGACTTGCCCAGCCAGGCCTGAGGCCCAATGAGGCCAGGCCTCAGGCCTGAGCCGGAGTTCATTGATAAAAAAATTACCGGTAATGATCTTTTTTTTGTAGGATGAATGTAACGGGAACCTACCCACGAGAACGGATCGAATTTTTGGTTATTTATTGACGTTAAAATAATATATCAAAAATTTCAAATGAAAAGAAAGGTGAAAATTCAAAGTTTTTTTTGAAAAACTAGTAGAAAAATCCAGTGTTTCGTTAAGCTACTGAGCTAGGGTTGTATCTACCGAGTATTGACGAGCAGCTCCAGGTTCTCGGGCGTGCAGTACAGCAACGCAAACGCCAGCAGGTTGTCGCGCACTTGTAGGTTGTGGTACTCCTGACACTGCCCCAGCTGCTGCACCACGTCCCAGCCAATCGCGTGGCTCTTAGCAACCAGCTCCAGGCACTTGTCGGCGCAGTACGAGTAGTCCTTGGCCTGAGAACAGATCCGGCACATGCAGCGCAGTGGTTAGCGCGCTCGCTTCGTGTGATCCGGGAGGCGAGGTTCGATCCCCGCCGCCTTACAGAGGTTTTTCATGGTTTCCCTCTCTAGTCTAGGCTAATGCCGGGATGGTTCCTACAATAAGTCGGCCATGACCGTTTCCTTCCTACTATCATTCCCATTACCCAAGAACCTTCATCTCATCATCCCATCATCTCATTAATCATCCATCCGACGCCATTAGATCTTAGTTATCATAACAGTGCGTCGTTATAAACCCAATATACAGTTAGTATATATAATATATAAATGTGGCACCGGCGCACGCAGCGCAGTGGTTAACGCGCTCGCTTCATGCGATTCGGGAGACGAGGGGAATTCCGAACCCAGTTCGATCCCTGCCGCCGACCATCTTTACAGGGGTTTCTCGTGGTTTCCTTCTGTAGTCTAGACTAATGCCGGGATGGTTCCTACAGTAAGTCGGCCATGACCGCTTCCTTCCCACTATCCTTCTCATTACCCAAGAACCTTCATCTCATCATCCCATTAATCATCCATCCGACGCCATTAGATCTGCGCTATCATAACAGTGCGTCGCTAAACCCAATATAAAAAAAGACAACAATTTTGCAGGATTCCCTTGTCTAACTCCTGCAAGGAATTTTCCCAGTGTATCTCTCTTCAAGGACACTGCAGGAGGAAACCCAGAAATGAGCCCTACAGGACTATCCAACAGTTAACTCTTACCTTGAGCGCTGCTTCTGCAATGAGAACTAGAACCCTGCCCTCGCGTTGCCTCGCGTCGCTGCCCGAGACGCGTAATCTCTGTGCCAGTTGCAACAATCGCTGAGAGTTCCGATACGACGACGGTTTATTGCGTATACTAGCTTCTACCAGTCGCATTCGGTCGCTACACAGCCTCACTGCAAACATAACCTCACTTCACTAACGTTTCTCTCACTTCCGGTAGAGACATTTTGAACTGATTCCCGAACCTAAATCAGTCGAAAAGTAATAGTTAAGAATAACTGAAAGCCAAGGCTAAAATAACTTTAGTATGAATATTTTTTAAAACAATAATTAAACTTTTGATGAAACTACAACTTGAGCAATTTCAATGGTGAATGCCAAATAGGCCTATATAAAATAATTGAAAATATACATATTTTAGAACAACGATGTTCACCATTATACAGTAGAACCTCTTTAGTAAGTTTCTCATTAGTACATTTTTCATCGTAGTAAGTTTTAGTTTTCGATCCCATCCATATGCTTCCACATGTTAATAAGTTTCTTTAGTAAGCTTTTCACTCTAGTAAGTTTTTTCTATCTGGTCCCCTGAAAAACGTACTAAAGAGGTTCCACTGTAGGCCTATAGGGTCTACAAGGTTATTTTACCTCTGTTGCTCAGTGGTTAAAATCGCCCTGTACTGACTATTTCGCGTAAATTACTTCATTCTTCTCGCTGTAATGACTGTACGTACCTTGCAACGGAAGCATGGTGACGCCAAAGTCATTGAGCAGCTGCAATGAACCAATCAAATCCAGTTTCTCTTCGATTGCGTCATTCTTGTCGGTAATCAAATGAAGACACGCTCTGGATGAAAAACAGAAACGAACCAATCAAATCCAGTTTCTCTTCGATTGCGTCATTCTTGTCAGTAATCAAATGGAGACACGCTCTAGATAAACAAACACAACGTTATGTTGATCAGAATAGGCCGATAAGTCGAGTCGTAGAATATAGCATTCATTTTTAATGTTGATGGCCTATATTTATGTGGAATGTAGCATTTTGTAGCAAACTGATGAAAAAGAAACTCGAGTTCAACAACTAGGGGATTATCAACGAAAATGACATAATAGCTCTCATTGTTTGCTAGGTATTCGAGGAAAGAGATAACGTCAACTTGAAATTTGGTTTGTCTGTTGATTTTGTACTTGCACAAACTTTTCAAACATAATATTGTATAGGATCCAGCTCGATATCTTACAAATCATGTACATTCTTACCCCTAGCTAAATGTAGCTAGTAGCTACCTAAATACCATGAAGAAGACATTTAGGCATACGGTGAGAAATAGCGAAATATGTTAACTTATAATGTTAAATTAATCGAAATACCACAAAACAAACAATACCAGTAATATATACCATATTGTTGTAAAATATTTGGATTTGATAGTCTATTTCAATAACGCTAAATTCTTACATCTATACCAATAAGGAAAAGGAAACGTCACTCAATGACAATTCAGTTGCAGTACCCTCTGCCTATAGCATTCATTAAAATTACATTTACAGTTTGGAAAAAGGCAAAAATTAATCTAGTGGTAAGATCGCCCTTGTGGTGCTCCGTCCAAACGATCCTTCTTTCATCCTCAGCCATAATTGGGGAACAATGATTTCTTATCAAGTTTCAATGTTATTAAAAAAAAAAAATCATTCTCACTTTGACAATTCCATGTTGGGATCGGTTAAACTTCCCGACGAATCAAAGTACTCGCTGGCAGCATCCAGTACCAGGGCCACGCTGCGATCGTACGAGATCTTCTTGGCGACTCTCTCGTCTCTGGTCCGCTGCAAGATGTCTGCGGACGCTCGGATGTTCACCTTGCTCCCCGACGCTAGCAGCGTGGCCACGTAGATCTGATCACGCGGCAACACAAACACGCACATAGGAATACAGTAAACCCTCGTTAATCCAAACTCAGTTAATCCGAACTTTGACGTATTTCGAACTTGAAATCGGTCCCCAGCTGAAGGTATAGGCATATCAATGTTAATTAATATGGTTAATCCGAATTTCGGTTAAACCGTAATTCGAACTAATATTTCGTTCCTTTAATTGCTTCAACACTGATTTCGGATTGGATAATTCGAAATAATTCGAGTGAATTCCGTGAAGTTATCACTGTTTCCCAATTTCCATCCTTTTTATTTGACGCGTAAGAATGAGTGGAAGCACGCTCAGCTGTTCCATGCTTTGTGTACCGAATCCAGTCGACCTTGACGAAGTCTGAGCTTGGAACACTCGTTCGTCCGACTCGGGACGGCCAAGCGCCAATAGAAATGGGCCATATGAGGATCACGCGTCACGGAGATAGCCGAGTACACACGATCAGCGAGGCCCTTAGCAACGGATACTACTAACGGCAACGCCTACTTTGTCCCATGATTAGATATAAATTAACAGATTACTAAAGAACAGCGCCCTACGCCGCCCTACCTCCGCTTTGAAATTGGAAACAGGGCTAAGACCTGCCCCTCAAAAAAGTACCAGGGCGCCGCCCTGGACCGCCCTGGACCGCCCTGGCCCCACTGCATGCCTGTTCTGTAGTTAGGCTACCAAAATACAATCACTTAGCTATTACGCCTATTAATAATTGTGACAGGTGTATCGTATCGTGATGAATAATAATTTTATAAACTACTTGACAACTTGGTTCCTCATTGCAATCATCAGATCGTGGCTATTCTGTTTTATAGCCACCCAAGGTGCCAATGAAATATTGGTTGCAAGAGGGATTATCTTGTTATTTTGCAAGTTCCAAAAGTCCAAGAAATTAAGATATATTTTGGTCAATGGTTCTCAATCAGAAATGGTGTGACTCAATCAGAGAGAGAGAGAGAGAGAGAAAGAGAGAGAGAGAGAGAGAGAGAGAGAGAGAGAGAGAAAGAGCGTACCTCGAAGCATTGTTCAAGGTCAACACACGTGAACACTTTCTCCTGCAGATCCCGCATGTCGCTCAACAGCTGACTCCACTGGACTTCGGACGCGGGCGGCATTCTACAAACAACAATACAGCACGTCGTAATATTTACAGGAGCGACAGATAGCGAAAGTACAGAGAACTTGGATATCGATAGAATTCGGTTAAATACAACATTAACATTTCCTTCACTGATCACGCCATAATGGAGATGTTACTTATATATTATAATTGTGTTGGTTGAGAAGATTGAATATTAAATATTATAGGCCTATACAGTATAAATCAAATCTATACAATTATTTATATCAACATTCAGATCAACCTCAACATCAAGATATCAACATTCGTGTGGTTGGATTATTCCTAATACCAATGTTGGTAGTGTCCGGATATATCGCAAAAACAGTTTATATTGTGTTCCGGACTTTCGGCAACTGAAGACTTTTATGTGCGGCGAAGAAGTGTGGTCACAGACAGCGTAGACCTGGTGTCAAAGTTCATTGCTATAATTTAAAATATTAATAACATGGGGTGGTAAGATCGCCCTTGTGGTGCCCCGTCCAAACGATCCTACCTTCATCCTTAGCCTTAATTGGGGAACAATGATTTTGTATCAAGTTTCGATGTTATCAAAATAAAAAAAAAAGGTACGCCTATAGTCTACCAACTAGTGTAGGCCTATATGGGTTGGTGAAGCAATTTAAAAAAAATATAAATATTGGTTCAAATCTGATTTCAAAAGCTATTTGACCAAATCTTTAATTGCATCTACCGTATTGTCCCGAATATAAGCCGAGGGTTTTTCTCGAAATTTTGAGTCCAAAAGTCACCCTCGGCTTATATGCGGATCTCGGCCTAAAATCGGTCAAAAACACGTTTTTCACCAAATATAATAGGGCGCACTACACATGCCTACTCTGAACAACAGAATCAACTTGAAACTGCAAAATATTGCACTAAAAACAAGATTAATAAATGTTTTATCATGAAGATGCATCATTTTCCCATTATCTGTCATTTTTATTTGACGTGCAATAATAAACAAAGGCCCGCTCAGCAGCTGTGACTGCCTCGTCTTGTCAGACCTTGGTCCTTGACGAGTAGGCGGGCCATATGCCGATCGCGCGTCATCGGCACTAGCCGAGTACACACGATCGTGAGGCCCCAATCAACGGTTTCTCACACGCAGTTGGCATAGCTTCCTCACGCGCGCAATACGAAATTAACTAAATTCAAACTCAGGCGAGTGATGATTGAAGTGGAAAAGGAGATAAACCTTTTTTTCAATTGTTGATCTAAAAGTTTGGGGGTCGGCTTATATTCGGGGTCGGCTTATATTCGGGACAATACGGTAGTTTCAATGTTGAGTGTAAACCTGTTTGCAAACCATTTCATACTTTTTAGCTACGGATCGTGCTAGCTTCGTGAGCAATGGCTTCACTGCCGACGCATCTTTCTTGCTATCTCGTATCGAGCACAACGGTTTATGGATTCCGTTACGTTCAAAGATGGCCGCCGCTCGGAGGTCACACTCAAGGTCGTCCAGTTGGTCGTGGAGCCGAGAAATAGTCGGACTCTGAGGTCTGGAAGAAGAAACAATCGCTATTCTCATCATACTTGACATATTTACACGACAAGCAATAATATTCAGACAATAGCATAGAACGACTTACGTTCAAATACTAAACAGATGTTTGCAGATACCGGTATGTAGTAGGTCCTATGTACCGACACAGTAATATAGAAATTATTTGTAAGAAATGAAATTTTTGGAAAATTAATGTATAACTTGTGAGCTACTGATGTAATCCACATTAAAAAAGCTGTACAGTAGAATTAGAATTAGAATTTTATTTTTTCAACTTTGGAGCAAATGTTATTTACGATTATTTCAATATTGATAAATGATAATGTACACCTCTGGTGGCTGAAGAGTATGTAATTTAAATATTATTCAATATTTTATTTATTTTCAGTAGGTCTACAATCAATCTTATAACTTGGATTTACATTTTACAGTGAAACTTCTATCCATCATTTTTCAAGGGACCAGAAAAATAAAACCATCCATCCAGGAAAATTTACCATGGTTATATGGGAGTGGGGTGAGAAAAAATGAATGATACAAGCAGGAAAACGATGGATCCGGGAACGATGCATAGAGGTTTCACTGTATAGACCTAACTGTTAAAAAAAACGTATATACAAATATTCTCAGGCCATCGACCATCGTAATTTGTTACCAAATGTACCTCAAGAAACATTGTTCACAATGGAAAACAAGGAAACAAAATGGAATACTGATAGAACGGAGAAATACTTACCCGAAGCCTCTCTCGGGAACGCACTCCAATATAGCAAACGCGTTATTCAACTGATCAGCTTGTTTATACGCGTAAAGACAGTCGAGAACGAGCGTCATCGTGTCTTCCACCGACGTGAACAACGGACTGGCTCGGTTATCCCGCAGATGTTCGAACAACTTCAGCGGCAGCGCCAGCGTCTCGCTGCCGACTTCAAGCAGGTAGCTTCTCAGCAGCCACTTCATGCTGTCCGCGGCCTTCTTCTCGCACCGCATCAGGAACGGCAGCAGCAAGTGTTTCAGATCGGACACGAACGTTGACTCGGACGTTTTCGACATGAGCAACTTGGACACGTCCAGATCGGATAACTTCTGCATCGTTTCTAGACGTACGTGCTCGAGGAAAACTTCGTAAACGAGCGTCTCGAGGGTGAGGAGATGGAAGAAGAGCTCGTCGAGACCCTGGAGAATGATACGACATACAGCGGGAAATACATAAATTATGAAATTATTATGAAAAGAGAATTATTTCAATAGGATTGATGCTAGTAGAGGTCTACAATATAGATTTTATTAATGTTACTAATCAACCTGACATTTTATTCAGGGTTAAAAGTTTAGAAATTTTTAGAAAGTTTTAGAAATTTCAAAAATAGGCCTACCCATTAGAATAACACAGCGTAAAAAAAAGGAAATATTTGTACTTTCCAAAACAATGAAATATTGCGTGAAGTTGAATTGCATTTTGATACACATTTCTAGAAATTTTCAGATCCATTTTGAAGAAAAAACATAAAATGTGCCAAATTGGTACCACTCGAACGCATATAATATGGCGTTTTCCTAGTGGTATGAAATTGTACTTGGGACAGTAAATGTGGTAACGTACGGCAATGTTCCTCTCCCTAGCGAGCTTGGCCATGGTGAGAGCGTAGTCGACCATGAAGCTCCGCCTCTCGATGTGCTGGATCCGGAACGCGTACCACGACGTCAGCGTGGCGGCCGTCAGCTCCGTCAGCTCCGAGCTGAACCGCCGCAACGCAGAGTCGTCCTCGTACAGCGGGCTGGGAGTGGCCTCCAGGAAGATCCGCCTGCCAAGACAATACACTACGGTTAACAGTGTGAGAGGCAGTAAAACGTCGAAACCCCAGGCTCTTTTGAGAGCCATCAGTTGTTTCAAAGGAAAATTTCTGAAAAGTGACATTTATATATATACACACACACATCGGTATATATTCTGATACTGCTTAACGACCCCACCAATAACCAGGCTATACGGGGGTACGAATGAGCGGGTGATTAGACGAGCTTTAGCGAGGATTCAATTTGACATACTGAAAAAAAATTTGGTGTTCGATTTTTTTTTTTTTTTTTTTTTTTTTGGTTTTTATGTTTTTTTGTCGGTTCTCCACAGGTCAAACGGCTACGGCTATCAACTTCAAACTTTTTTTCAATATGGTTCCTCATCTAACTTAGATCTGTATAGTTTTGTGGCATTATAGGGGGGTAACTTGTTTTTTTTATGAATTTTAGAAATTTCAAAAATACCCTTTGAATAAACATGGCGGAAAAAAAAGAAAATATTTTTATTTTCTAAAAACATGAAATTTTGCCTGAAGTTGAATTACATTTTGATACACATTTCTAAAAAATTTCAGCTTGATCGGGTCAGCCATTCTGAAGAAAAAACATAAAATGTGCTAAATTGGTACCACTCGAAGCAGTTCTTAACCACACTATTACTATCCGCTCGTCTAACAACGCAGATGGCGTTTTCCTAGTAATTAAACAATGGCAGCTAATTATCATTCTACTTGAACTATACTAGTCTACACTATATAAATATATTCCTAAATAGGGACAGTTAAGGCGAGTGATCCCGCAGGTAGGAATGAGGCACCTGATTAAAGATCACCGGGAGTAAAACAGGACTTACTGGAATTCTTCCCGCTCGCACCAGTCACTCTCTCTGAGCTGCTCTTGTTCCCACAGGAACACGTCGCCGTCGCCGTTACACTCCGGCAGCAGGGATCTGTAATCCAGGGGATTCATCGTCTCCGGGAAATTGGCCAACACCGGCAGCCAGTGAGCCAGCGTGTCCTTCCCGTGATACGTGAACATGATCCGGACGGCCGTGGCGTTGCCGTCGCGGGCAAACTCGACGATTGACGACAGCGCCGGGATGGAACGGTACTGAGCGTAGAAAGCGCGGTTATAATGATCGTCGGCCAGGTGCGGTCCGCCCAGTATCAGCTCGTAGGTGCTCAAGCGATCGAGGTAGAGGAGGAGTTGCTGGCGATAACGCAGTAGATCCTTCTGTTGGTCGCTGAGGCTCTCAGACAAGATCTGGAAACATGTTATTATTTACGGTCATTTCATGGAGATACCTACACTCTCTCATTCGAATGAAAATATATTTTGAAACCACGTCTTCTGAAATAGGTAATTATCGAAATTAATTGAAAATACCAGAAGGGCAAATTTGCTCTACAATAATAGAGTTGAAAATTTACTGGATGAATTAGGCTCTATGAATTATTTTGTATTTTAAAGACACGAAAATCACGTTTTAAAAAAATAATCAAATGCAACAGTTAGTAGGCCTAGCATCTACTTAGTGGAAACTCGATCTAGAGGAAATGTTTGTATAAAGACCCCTACGTAATACGTACAAAAAAATATATATCATAACATTGAAATAGTAGGCCTATTATAATTTATTAATAACCAACATAAAATGTCAAAGTATTTATGTCACTATTCAATAATAGGCCTACCTTTGTCAAAAGATTTTGATCTCTTTCATCTGCTCTCAGTGCTTCAGTTTCTTCATCTACGATTCCCAAATCGTCACCGCCGCCAACTTGTAAACTCTGCATGACAAAATGGCCGCCATCAGTTCCTAGAATAGCAAAAACATTCTTGTTTCGATATACACATTTTTAGAACTAGACAACAATAATACACAGAAATAGAAATACCAACGATAATTAAATTCCCAGCGTCATAGATAGATAGATAGATCGATAATTTATAGTCTTTTTTTACATTCCTTCAAATAGCTGATCAATAGAGAACTTTTTTTATAATGCTGCTTAATGACCCCACCAAGAGCTAGGTTATACGGGGGTACGAATGAGCGGGTGATAATGAAACGATGAAGTGATGATAGGTGAAAGGACGTTTACAAAAACCCATGCCTTATGCGGGACTTGAACCCACGCCCAACAGTGACTTCAGTTACTACCGCTAGCGATAATTGATTTGGCCACCGGGGCGGCTAAGAAGAACTAACTACATAGGATAATAAAGACAGTCAGATTAATATTATAATATTGTTAATAAAGTTCTAATGAAGTATTGAAAAATATTATCTAGGCAATAACTGGACAGTGAAAAGAGATTATTATGAGAGTGACTGATAACAGAGATATGCCAAATAATTCACATGAGCTTTGTCAACTACAGTTAGGCCTAATTATATTTTTTTCCCCCTATACAAGTAGGCTACCTGAGAAATAAGTCAGGCAAGATTTGAGCTCCTATTAGGAGAACAAAACATAAAGACGGCCATGCAGAACTTGAGTGAAGTAGAAGACTCCGGATAATCAGAATGTCGAGACTGCTTACCATCACCCACGGCAACCAGAGTTTCTAGATTTGTGCCTCGGAGACCGAACTGCAACAGCTCCCGAGCAGCACCGAACGACTCGGGAATCCTCTCGACACATTCCTTGAGAACCCACGACCTTTTCGTCACTTTACTCTGTGAAATGGAGATAAATCTGATCTGAATAAGTCTGATCAACAGATATCACAGTAGGAATTAGGGTTGCCAGTTGATATTCGATATATCGATATGTATCGATAATCACTTGCTTGATATGATAATCGAATGTGTTTTTACTTTTTAGTATCAATATATCGATATAATCGATAATCAACAAGTATTTCATCATTTTTATACGATTGTTTAGTGTTTACTTCCAAAATTATCCAATGAAAGAGTGGGGTGGCAACATTTCTGTAACCCGATTGGTGGACACTCTTGGTGTTCAAAGTGAACTGCTTGTCAATGACTTCAATGTTGGAAGTGGTGTGATTTATGGTGGTAGGAAAGGGAAGCTGACACCACTATAATAACTCTATGGGTCACATGCTATTCAAATTGATAATCAATATACCGGTAATCGATTTTCAATCACTTCAAGTTGATTATCGATACTCATCTGAAATATCGATTATTTTTCTAGTTGATTATCGATATGGAGCCAATGATGATCGATCACGAAATTCATATCAAAGGGCAACCCTAGTAGGAACCGACAGTTGACCTGAAGTAGTTTGCAATTTTGTTGGCTGTAGGTAAAGTAGAAAAATAAATAGAGAACGATTTTCTAGTACCGTTCTTCTGTCTCCACTCAACAGCGATGACTCGTTCAGAGGCATCAAATATTTGCATTAGTATAATCGCGATATACGGTAATTGAAAGTCATCTGAAACCACAATTTCTTATATTACCTTCATGTTTTGTGATGTTCAAAACCATTCAAGTTCAATTTATTTTTGCTATTTGAAACAACATAGGCCTACATACCTTTTAGAACAATAAGTCAACATTCACACGAGATAAACACTATTTGTAAATTACAGTTTTTCTGAAAAGATTGTCAGTAAAACTCTTTTTTTTATCAAATCAGATGCGAGTGCCATGAAAATCCCAAACCTTTCATTCCAAATTGTTTGAATAAAATATGTATTATATACCGGTATGTAGGCCTATGTAGGCCTATGTATAACTTAAGGACTAAATATCATAATCTAACATTCTCATTCACCATGCTTGGTATGATTAGAATGTAAGCCTAAATCTAGTCCATCCTATTGAAGTTGTTAGTGACGGTCTGACAATATCTCACCAGGTAGTCATGTATGGTTGCTATGGAGACACTGCTGTTCCGCCACTGCCGCTGGTAGACAAGGTCACAGTCAAGGTCGTACGCTTGAGCCAACGCCAGCGCTTCTCCGTACTCTTCGTTGTCAATCTGGACAACACACACAATGGCAATGTCAAATGGCGCTAAGATTTTCAATTCTTCTAAGTCATATAATTTCGTTTTTTCCTAGGAAAATGCCATATATATGCATTGTTAGACGAGCGGATAGTAATAATATGGGTAAAAACTGCTAACTTTAGGCTGATTTTTTATAAAACCCTCAAACAATATTTATCAATTAGGCTTACTCATTAATAAAGTAGTTTTAGAGCCGGTTGTACCAAGTGATGATTAGTGAATTGAGCAAAAATTAGCAAATTAACTTGTTATCACCCTTGGTTACCTATGTTATTTTCGTACCTTAAGTAATGATTAACTAATTAATATTTAATCATCAGTTGGTAAAATCGGCTCTTAATAAAATATATCAATAGACATGGTTATTAGTTGAAGATTCTCTTTTTTTTTCAGATTTATATACATTTATAATAACGGGAAGTAATTCTTACTTTTCTTGCGTAGAGTTCCTCAGGAGTGGTGCTCTTCAGCCCCAACAGTCTGTACGTCTTGTGCACAAGTTTCGGCTTCTTCCGTTGCGGCTGGAACTTCTCGATGTCCGTCATCATGTACACCGCAGACTGGACCGTCGTGATGCTTCGCTCGAGTATCGATACGTCGGCGTCGTAGTCGTCGTCCTCCTCGTCTTCGTTCAACAAGTCAACACCCCCGTCCTACAACAACACATTCATTCTCAAACCTAAACATCTATCATTCGACTTATCTACGTTTTTAAATTCTATATTGTGTTTAATCAGGGCCGTATTTTTTCGCCTTTTTTCATTTTTTTTTACGCCGCCCTAGGCTAATAATTTTTGGCTTCCCCCCCCCCCCACCCCCTTCCCCTATATTATAACAATTACGGTCAAGAGCCTGTGACGACTGGCACGTCGGCCCAATACAAGCTTCAACTGGTTGTGATGATTTTTTTTTTTTTCATTCATTTTTCATTTATTTATTTATTTGATAACATTGTTGAAAATGAAAGCGGGTGATCAGAGGATTTTAGTATTTTCAAAATAGAATGCAGGGCGCGCAAATACGGTGACTGATAAACCTAGATCACCGCGCTACAGTGTAGAAGAATAGAAGAAAGCAACTTCGAAATAACAGCTGTGACTCACCTTTGATTATGTGGAGTAAATGCTTAATCATTTCTTGCAATAAGTAATTTTTTTTTCCAATTGCAAATGTTTTTGCAAAAATACATAGTCTTTAAAGCATTAGAAAATACCGCCCCCCTAAACTTTCCTTGGGTAAACTTTCGCAGCTTACCTTGTTATATTTAATCGTGAATTACAGGAAACGCAGGCTAAATGTAATTTATTTATTTATTTATTATGTCTTATTTACATAGGCGAAGTTCAGTCGTAGTTGACCGCTCTTCCACTTAACCTATTTAAAATACACTATATCGATTGAAAACAAAGAATAAACATAACACCATAAAGTATTATGGCCAAAAGTAAACTATATGATCATATTATGATAATTAACAATACATAATGAAAAACAAATAATAATATTTTAATAATAATAGATGCTTAGTTATAACGAATAAATTATTCACACGTGAACTGCGTATTGCTATAGCAATTTCAATGTACCATAGTAATAGTACTACTAATAGTCTTGTAACTTAGTGGAGGTAGGCCCTATCCATCAGCTGAAACTGCTAATATTACTATCGCTACGCTACAAAGTTAAAACAAAATAATAATACAGAATATTAGTTGAGAGAGTATATATCGCAGACGACACGAGATGACTCACCAGCTCCGAGACGGTGCTGAGATCCTCGAGATGTTTCCGCTTGGAGATGAGATTTATCTCGCACTCGAGCCCGAGGAAACCTCCGTCGCTGCAGAGAGACGAGATCTGCGGGTGAGCGGCAAGAAACTCGGGCGACTCGCCCAACAAGTTGTGGAGAGTTTTCACCGAGCAGACGCTCACGGCCCCCGAGTTGCGGGCAATTATCACAGCCTGGAGACAGTTGGTTGTATGTTACTAGCTGGCGGAATACTCTTAGAAATGAAAGAGTGATCTAGCGGCGACGTTTGAACTAGAGCGAGATGTTAGTACGCGCGGTTGAAAGTCCTATGCTGACAATGCTATTTTACATGACTGATTCATATTATTGTGCGTTACCGTGAACGTATTTACGTATAATATGATAGTACAGTGAAACCTCTATGCATCGATCCCGGATCCATCGTTTTCCTGCTTGTATCATTCATTTTTTCCCACCCCACTTCCATATAATCAATGCTAAATTTTCCTGGATGGATCATTTTCCTGGATGAATGGTTTTATTTTCCTGGTTCCTTGAAAAACAATGGATAGAGGTTTCACTGTAGTCACCAATAACATCTTTACTATATTCTAAGAGATTTACACATTGTCAGAGTGAGTAGAATGAGAGATAATGTAAGCTATATATCTTGGAGTTTCGTCTTCCAACTCTGCGGATAAGCAGACCGACTTTTGGAAGAGTACTAAAACACCCAGCATGCAATTCCTGTTGCGTTATTGAATGCAACGTATTGTGGGAACGCACATACACGTCCACGGCCGTCAAGAGGTTGAGGAACGGGTAATAACTGACCTTGTCCGACCACCAGTTGACGTCGACCGGATGGAACTCGTCTTCTGCCCGGTACCGACGCTTCTCCGACAACTGAGTGTTACGAACATCGTAATCTGGCTGATCGTGGAGGCTCCAGAACCGAGACAACCTGGCAACAATGTCAAACATTCAACATTATTTCACTGTTAAATCACGAAGTAGTGTACCACGAGAAACTATATAAAACCCTAAATATTAGACGTGTTCGTGGTAGGCCTACTTGTCAAAGAAATAAAATGAAATACATTGAAATACTAACCAAGTTAGTTTTTCAGTGTATTTTATTTTACGGTATTTCTTTGACAAGTACCACGTACACGTCCAATATTTAGGGTTTTATATTTTTCCACTGGGATTGAAAGGAAAATCGTCTCTTATACGTTGTTAATCAACTGATAGGCCTGTATGTAGTTCCGTCATGATATTTCTTCTTGTATGGATTTTACATCGACAGTCTTGAGCGCTGGGAACAATTGATTTATTGCGCTGCACCAATTATTATACATAACATTAACAATGAAAACTGCATGATAAGACATTTATGTGAAATGTAAACGTACATCCCTTGAAAACCGTTTGCCCGAATTTCTAGGAAACGTGTCAAATATAACCTTTATTGTTGTCCTTAATTCAAGTATTCAGAATTTAAATACAAAATAATTACTGTACTTGGTTCTAATTTTTTATGACATGTCATTTTGGACGGAATGGCTCACCCTCTTCGATATCCCAGGCAGCCCTAGAAACGATAGTGGAGTCACCTCCACCCCCCAAACCTGACACAGTTGGATGGGGGGATCGAAATGATGTATATGTCATTTTTATGAGGCCAGTAGTAAAGGCCAGTAGTAATGATGTATATATGTGTCATTTTTATTATTGAGAGCCATATTATGAGGCCAGTAGTAGGGCGTACTGTAGTTTCATGATTTTAATTCTATCATCAATCTCATCAATTGACAATTGTAGGCCTATCGAAAACGTGATTAATTTTACCTTTTAACATGTGGATTACACATACAAAACCAACAAAAACAGAGAAAGACTCGATTTGGACCGAATGGATGTATCTTCGCTTAGGCCTATCGGCTTCATCGCTTATTTGAAAAGCCGTAGCCTGAAATAAGTACACTTGCCCCATGTACATAGTAAGTGAATGTGAATAAAACGTGGCTATAATATATTGTAGAAATAAAACGTTCAAGTATCAGTTGATTTGCGATGATCTGAACAGATGCTAGTTTACCGTAATCCCGGCAAATGCCAGAGTGAGATGCCACCGCACGAGTGGAGACAAGCCAACAGCTTCCCGTCAGGAGACGCTTTCATCTTGAAGATGATGCTCTGAAATGAAACCACTCTTAGTACAGTCATACGGTAGTGTCTCAACTGCTACGTTTCTCAACTGGTACGATTCTCAACTGGTACGATTCTCAACTGGTACGATTCTCAACTGGTACGATTCTCGACTGATACGATTCTCAGCTCGCATCATTTTAGGCTATATGCTGTTAAATGGATGTTGCGAGTTGAGAATCGTACGAGTTGAGACGTAGCGCAATCACACCAGTTCAATGTGCGGAAGTATATATAGCAGGCCTGCCGTTTTCACAGATTTTTTCCGTTTTCACGGATTTTTTGGGTTTAAAAAGTGTACAGGATTTTTGAGCAAATTTGCTTATTTTCACGGATATCTGTGACTTCATGAAAATTTGAACATAAACAGCGGTAAATCGGTAGAGTTACCGTATTTACACCCATATAAGGCGCAAAACTGTCATATTCTGGGATATATTTATGCGCGCTCGCTGAAAACAGTTTTTTTCTGATGTAAAAACATCGCAAAAACAGTTCCCGTGAAACACTGCCGGTCGTCCAGTGTTAAAGCATAGGGCGAACCCACAATCGTCTTCAGATTGTATGCACGACGGTCGTCCATATTAAAGCATAAGGCAGACCCCCAATCGTCAATTGTCGGGATGTAATATTGTCGTAAATGTGTCAACAAATGACAACAAACATACTCATAAAATATCCTTATGCCTTTTTCCTCCATTAGAGGTCAGGAGGTCAGACTCTGGATCATGTTACACTGAATACCAAGACAAACACTTTGACACATCTGTTTATCATCAATCAACAATGCTTGCCTGGAAGTATGCTATGGGTTATAACTGAGTCTATAGGGGGCTACTCTCTCAACACTATAGGATGGATGAAAACAAATCTAAACTTGGAAGATATATTATCAATATTGTTTATTGTCTAATAGAGTGGATTTGGTATTTTGCATTTGGTAATAGAGTGGATAGTGGATTTTTTTACAATATATTTTGGTAAATTTCCGCATTTTTTGTACTAGTAACGCATAATTTACAGGATTTTACAGGATATTTTGATGAGATTTTTACAGGATTTTACAGGATTTTTGGGTAACATGAACAGGATTTAAAAAAAAAGTTGGTGGCAGGCCTGATATATAGGCTAACAGGCTTATATGAGTTTTAATTAAATCACTGCCGACAGAACGATTATGAATAACTGTCCAATATTAAATTCACTGTATCGTTGGAGCCTACATTCAGGGTTGTGATATCCTTTACAGTTTCAACAATGACTCGACTTGTTTCGAGCACGCAGCAAATTGTTCCTCACCTCTTTCTGTTTGGTTCTGAGCGACGGCAGCCAGTTCCAGAAGCTCCTCTGGGCTCGTAGCACGGCCTGCTTCTCGTCGACCGCCAGCGCCAGCCGATAGTGCGGGAAGTCGTTGAGCAGCCGCCACGCGAGCAGGCCGTAGCCGCTGCCGTGGGCCTGGAGGGCGTTGACCTTGGGCACGCACGTCGGCCCGGCAACGAGCAACAGGTTGTGCGACGGATGGTGAGCCACGGCCGTGACCGCAGAGCAGCCGCGGTAGTTAGAGCCGAAGCTGAACGTGTGGTTCTCTTGGTAACCGTCGTTATGGGAGACGAGATAACAACGTAGGTTGCCTTCGTAGTCGACGGTGACTAGCTCGTGAGACCTGGGGGGAAATTCAATGGAATTAGACATTTTCTTACGAGATATTGTACAATCGTCAGTAGAGACTTGTGAATAACTAAATATATTTTTAATGTTGCTTAACGACGCCACCAACAGTTAGGTTATACGGGGGTAAATAACCAAATATAGCAGCTATCATTTGTTGTCATTACATTTAGAATGTGAAAAGTAATACTTTGGAGCATGTTGGAGGAACAGGTGTCCACAGGCGCCTCATCTGCCGCCTGCAATTGCAGCTGCACTTTGGTTTTACAAATTCCTCAACTAACTTCACCCTTTTACTTCTTCATTGATTTAATTTTGGGAAAAATAGCATTTATAATGCTTGTATTCCCAATATAGCGTTTGTATTGCCAATACGTTGCAACAGCAGAAACAGACGTTTTTAGCACTTTGTCTTCTCAAAAACATGATCAGACATCATCAAATCTAATAAAAAATGAAGAAATATCATAAAAACAGGTATAATACAGTAGATGGAGCACTCACCACTTTGGACTTTTCACCCGTGAGTTGATGAACAAGATGCTAGCCAACGCTCGGCTGGTGTCCGGATACAACGCTTCGGACTGTGCTTCCACCTGGAGACAACAGATCAAACTATCTCTGAAAACTTGGAAACTACTGACTTTTCAGTTGATAGATTTACAGATTGTTATAAATTTGGATAGGGTTCAAGGTATCGATAATCAACAGAAAAATAATTGATATTTCAGATGAGTATCGATAATCAACTTGAAGTGATTGATAATTGACTACATCGATTATCAATTTGAATAGCATGTGACCCATAGAGTTATTAAAGTGGTGCCAGCTTCCCCTTCCTCTCTTCCCCTTCCTACCACCATAAATCACACCACTTCCAACATTGAAGTCATTGACAAGCAGTTCACTTTGAACACCAAGAGTGTCCACCAATCGTGTTACAGAAATGTTCCCACCTCACTCTTTCATTGGATAATTTTGGAAGTAAACACTAAACAATCATGTAAAAATGATGAAATACAGGTTAATGATTGATTTAATAGATTATCTCGATACTTGATACTGAAAACACATTCGACTATCATATCAAACAAGTGATTATCGATACATCGAATATCAAATGGCAACCCTATGAAAAACTTTAGAGCCTACAGTACTTACATTTTTTGTATCAAATCCATATGAAAAATAATGACAAAACATTAGGGGCCTACATCAAATCAAAAAAGGTATAATAAATCTTCTCGTCCAAGGCCTGTCAAGACATTTCCAACACCAACAGTATAGGCACGATTCGAAAAACCCACGAATCGAAAAACAAATTTAAATAAAATAAAAATAAAATACACATTGTAGGCATATTGCTGGAATATCAAATTAATTATCTAATTGCCAAACTTTTTTTCAAAAAAAAAAATCCCTCAATATGGGAATTTATTTAAACATAGGAAATATTACTGGGAATATTCCCACTAGCGGGAAGATTCCCGGGGAATATTCCCATGCGCCCATCACTAATTACGACATCTCGTGAACAAGCGTTGGACTGTAACTTGCTGTGAACTCACCTGCGTTATATTGAACAGATTGGCCCCGAACAAGTCGTACGTTGAAACAGTTCCGCTGCTGTGTGCCACCGCCAGCATGCTGCAGTCGTCGCTCCACGCCATCTTGCGCCACTCGGGGTGACCATCCCTAGCCACTACGTCAGACAAAAACACATTAAACACCGGTAATCAATATGATTGAAGTCATTTTTCATATTGGGTTTAACGACGCACTGTTATGATAGCGCAGATATAATGGCGTTGGATGGATGATTAATGAGATGATGAGATGAAGGTTCTTGGGTGATGGGAAGGATAGTGGGAAGGAAGCGGTAGTGGCCTATATTGTGGGAACGATTCCAGCATTAGCCTAGACTAAGAGGGAAACCATGAAAAACCCATGTAAAGATGGTCGGCGGCGGGGATCGAACTGGGTTCGGAATTCCTCTCGCCTCCCAAATCACACGAAGCAAACGCGTTAACCACTGCGCTACATGTGCCGGTTGACCGAAGTTTGGAGTAAATGATGGTAGTAATTATGTAGGTGAATAGGTAGGCCTAATACATAGGATCAAAACACAAGTTTGGCACTATTTCGACCAATGGGTTTGTATATTATATATTGGGTTTAACGATGCACTGTTATGATAGCACAGATCTAATGGCGTCGGATGGATGATTAATGAGATGATGGGATGATGAGATGAAGGTTTTCGGGTAATGAGAAGGATAGTGGGAAGGAAGCGGTCGTGACCTATATTGTGGGAACCATCCCGGCATTAGCCTAGACTACAGAGGGAAACCATGAAAAACCTCTGTAAAGATGGTCGGCGGTGGGGATCGAACTGGGTTCGGAATTCCTCTCGCCTCCCGGATCACAAGAAGCGAGCGCGTTAACCACTGCGCTGCATGTGCCGGTACCAATGGGTTTATGGGGCCAGTCACGAAAGGATCACCTCTAAGGTACAAACTACATATGGTCTGATTATTGAAATCAATTCGGACCAATAAGTATAGACACAATATGCGCGTCATGCGAACCGCCCAGTTGCCAAACATGCCCAAAGACATCCCAGATTTACTTCACAACGTACATGAATGACAAAAATTCCATTTTGTAGGAAAATATGCCTTGATTCAGAATATGCATCATCATTCGTAAATCGTAAGGCACGATTTTCATTGGGCACGAAGTTGACTGCTCTCAGCACTTGTGGGACTTTGGTTCCGTTGTATCATAAATCATGAATAATAAATAAATGAGTGTCATTACATACCGGCTGCCTTGCCGATGACAGTAGAATACTCGTCTTTCGTACTTCTTATCTCCAATAGCGTTTCTTGAATAATTGCAACAACTTTCCCGTTACCACCGACAGCAAACTGCCACGGTAGTTGACCAACAAGTAACCTATGAATGTGCGTTAATAAAATCAAGAATTTTTCTGTAGGCCTATGGAGATCAATATTCAAAACCACAACAAAGGAAAAGAAAAAATATAACAAGCTAGCTATAGGCCTGACTTGGGTACTAGGCCTATACCGTAAAATGAGATTCTCAGAATTTTTCTGCATTAATGTAAAAAGTACAGTAGACTACGTAGCTAGATGCTGTTCTGAATATAGGCCTAATGAAATAAGAATATAATGAAATAATAAAAATATGAATACTATAATGATTAGTACTATAAAAATGGTACTATGCTACAATGTAATGCGTTTGGAATAGGTACTGATATATAATGAGCTCTCAACAAACATAATAATAGGGGCAACAATCTATCCACAATTCAAATAAATACTGCTGTACACAGAAAGAATTCACATACCTGCAAACATCATTAGGTAGAGAGCTCTTCTTCCTAAAATACTGGAATATATCTTTGAGCGTGTGTCCTTCTCCACTCTTGTAACATTTCTGAAAGATATTTGTTTGAATTATTTTCAAGATTTGAAGCCAGATTCAAAACGGCTCATTTTGTTCACCTCTTGAAATATTAAATTATATTTACATTGATTCTTATAGGACTAACTGATGCTTTGGTCTATACTTCAAATAATAATCATAATCGGAAGTCTGACTTCCGATTGGCTGTTAGGCCTACTATCACGTGACAGCAGACCCAGAGTTTGAAATCCGTCAGAAATAGGCCTAGACTTTATTCCAAATGACTGGCCTGATCGGCGCATGGCCATAAATGCCTTCCACGCACGCACCGCGAAGCTCGAGCTGGGTCCACGGTTTGTCAGCTCGGGTTCATACAGCTGTGATACCCACTTAATGATTTACATCCGGTCTAGAGCATTCAGTACAGGCCGTGAATAAAGGCCTATATTACAGATGATCGCCCAAGTTCAGGGCCCAGATTTAGGGTCATGAGTCAAGCAATGATTTTGTAACTGGTTATAAAATCAATAGTCAAGCCATGGTCAAGCTACGATGTAGACTGAATTTTTAGGTTAGAAAATAGGGCCTAGATGTCTTGGCTACTACGATAATTTATAGCATCCCTACCGATAATTCAGGTTCCTGCCTCCATTCAGAATACACTAATAATTCATATAAAATACAGTCGTCATAAACTTCGCTTGTTTCCTCCATACTGCTGGAAAACTAAAGTAATCTTGTCAACTGTCATCAAAAATACAAAACCTGACACTTGCTGCCAGCAAACAACATTTTACAGAACCAGCTGTTGCCACAGTGCCACTTCACACTTAGTAGGCTGTGTTCTGGATGGCGGCAAATGTCAAGATGCATTGAGGGTTGCGTTGATTTGCCGTCTCGATCGCGAGAACGACAAACCAACGCAACCCTCAATGCATCTTGGTATATGTACTCAGTTTATTCCCAATTCCTAATCTCAATAATTATCACTCAAGGCATGCTTAAGGTGTCATGGTTTCATGAATGTCATGATCTTATTATATTCCGTAATCATGAAAAACAAATGGATTTGTCTTCACATCAAATAATAAGTTATTCTATGTTTGCAATATGATTATGAATAGCAATTAGGCAGAGGACTTGGGTACAAGGCCTACAGCTTGTACAAATTTGTGAATCATTAAACAAATAGAGAAATTGAGATTGAAATTAATTGGTAGAACAATCAGTATTGATGCCCAATATTGTACTACATTTAATTTTACCATTAGAGATCATTTTCTTGCATTTTTCATCATACTATATATTCACATTTCCTACACAACTTTTTTTCATCTACAATCACGGTCTTCTATATAGCACGGTCTTCTATATAGCACGGTTTTCTATATAGCACGGTCTTCTATATATTATATTGTAGATCGTGCTATGGATGCTAACCTAACAATCTGAACAGCTGTTGTTTACATTGTTGTTGTTAAATGCTACGCTTTACGCTTTTTAGATATTCATTTTCATTTGGAACACATGACTATTGTGTTGACTATTGACATGAATATATGTGGATCACCAGGTTTTAGTGTATTAGGTTTATTTGAATCCACACTAAGTTTAGAAGTATATCTCATTTAGAGATAGGAATATATATATATATATATATATTATATATATGTTATCTCTTCCAATATTTTATTAAAATATACATAGTATATATATATTCTATTGGGTGTTTCATATTAAAAAACTTCTTGAATTATCCATAAATATTCATTATTATCATATATATATATATATATATATATATATATATATATATATATATATATATATATATATATATATATATATATATATATATATATATGCAACCAATCAAAATGCAACCAATTTGCAACCAATCAAACAAAATAGAAAGCTCCACGACTATCAAGGTTTTTTCAATTTATTTATTAACACTTGAGTACATTCACTCCCTTAATAACTAACAATAAATACATTTACAATTGTCAAATTGTTATCGTTATCGTGGTAGGATACTTCATGAGAACTGTTCACTTCGTTTTCACACCGAACACGCAGAATACTTCCCTTCTGTCAGTCTGTGTACTCGATCATCACCGTACAAACTAAACACATGTTTCAAGTTTGTATTTTATATAAATAATTGAAAAAAACATTTTGGTTTATAACTGAAAATGTAGTAATCGTAAATGTAATTAAAATGCATCTACAGCATGTATGAAACAAAACGCTGTAGAAACAGCCTGTAGCTAGTATCATTTTTGATCTTCAATTATTGTTTCTAGTTTCTTATAAAATAAAATATGAGAAAAATAAAATGTAAGTAACGGCCACACAATTCTTCATCGAAATAAAAATAACGAGCAGCATAGAATTTTCACCTCCATTAATTTCTTTCAATTATTCCGTTCACACATTTTCGGCAGTAAGTTCATAACGAAGTTACCGTCATTCAACAGGATCTCGTTTTTTTATATAAAATGTCCACAACTTTTGCTGTCATCATTTACGGTAATATTGACAAATAGCGCATCGTGGCAAAGTGACATTTTCTCAATCGTTTAATTGGTGTTCCTGACGTAAGATCACGTTAGGAATTGTTACTAGTCAATAGTTTAACACTCCCTTGAGCATGATGGACTATGCACCACTTATAAGAATTATCACCTATAAGGGTCTGACATTTTTGATAAAAGTGCATCAAAACATTTCAATGGGTTGCTAGAAAAAACTCACCCATAAATCTTGGCTAAAAGTCTCTCTATATAATATACAAAAAATGAATGAACCCACCTAATGAAATGTGTCGCGATGTGCTATATGACAATATGACCTCATTTTCCCCCTAATCCACATCTTCCGATTATTAATAAAGAGCAATTGAGCATAGAAGTGCGAGTAGGGTGATCTGAGGCCAGGTGTGAGGGGGGGAGGTGTGGGGGGATCCACTGGGCGTCGACGTAGGCCCAGAGACGCGGGTGTTGGCCTGAACGTTCTGGGAACGCCATCGCACGGCATAGTCGGGAGGCGTTCGGGTCATGGCTCGTAACCTGGAAACATAAACAGCTGATTCACTCAATTTCCTACAAAAACAAATAAATTCCGGATATATTCAGGCATGCAGTGGGGCCAGGGCGGTCCAGGGCGGCACCCCGGTACTTTTTTGAGGGGCAGGGCTTAGCCCTGCTTCCAATTTTAAAGCTGAGGCAGGGCGGCGTAGGGCGCTGATCTTAGGTAATCTGTTATTTTATATATATCATGGGACAATGTACGTATTAAAATTAAAATATAGTAATAATAGTAATAATTAACTTGGGCAGTCCCAGTCTGCCAGCCACGTGCTACAATTACAAGTACCAAAACTTACTGAATGTATTTGTTCACAAAATCCATTTTCAAATTTTTTCCTTGAGGTGCCTTGTATGGGGCCAACCCACCTCCATTCAGGAATCGCATGGACTACTATTTGAATGACATATCGATCTTTACGCGAAATTTTGGGGTATACCTCGTTATCTATACGACAGCACCACTGCCGGGGCAGACGTCTTGATGCCATCGCCCTGGCACTTTATTGTTTACGACTACACCACTGGATATATTGAATGAATAATGTCTGTCATGCGGTGTTTGTTATAGTTCGAAAGTAGAATGTATTGAGGCTACACGTACCTCAGAAGTACAGTGCTGAGTTTCCATGGCAACGAGTAGTGTTTACTGCGATCTCGTGGACAGAAGGTGTGCAGAAGTTCCCCGGATCCACCGTCCTTGTTCGGTTCATATCGGTGGACGCTCACGTTCCACGCGGTGCACGGACCTGCCGGCAACAAACATAACGTTCAGTGACTTTTATTTACTGATATCAAGCATAAAAAGTTACACAGTATATTTATTTCAAGTAGGCCTTTAATTTATATTCAATAGAGCTTAAAAAAACAGGATAATTATTTTATCGAATATACAAATTTTAATTAATTGAAAGAGTGTAGGCCTATATATAGTCCTAAGGCTATAAGATAATGTAATTTTTTGCATCAACTGAATGCTTTTGAAGCTTTCAAGAAGATTCAAACGATTGGATTAAGCAGAAGTTAAAACAGGAACCCACTTATTTCGTTTCAAACTCAACGTGTTCTATTACATTGAGTATACCGTTAATTAATATACTAAATATGCATGTATCGCTCATCTCACAATGCATGTGATGCTTTTTCCTAGTTATTATAACATCAGCGTTATTTTTGGTTTTGATGCCTCTGAAACACTCGGTGCTGGCAATTCCTATAGTACGAACACTTGACTCACGGTTTTGACTTGTGGCCAGCTCGATGACTAGTTGCCGCTCTATCTTCGAGTCTAGGAGCCAAGTACATTCTTGGTGATAGTAGTAATTCAAGTTCATACTTGGAGGCGTGACATTCCGAGAGTAGATTTCACCTGGAAATCAACACAATCGTATCAATGGTGGAAAGGCAAAATGTCGTAAGCAACATTTTCATATTTTGTTTGTGCTATACAATTCAGAAGGTCATCTTCATCGATGTGCAAAGTGTGGTAAGCGACGTGTCAATAAATTAGGCGTGGTCAACAATATAATTCTGTCGTAAGCGACAAGGATTCTGTACATTTTTTTGTAAGCGCCAACACAATATGTCGTAAGCGCCAAATATGCTATGGTATTTTCACATTAAAATAAAAGTTACAATAAAATGAAAAAATAAATCGAATTTTGTGACCTGATAGGCATACAGTAGAACCGCATTCTCAAGTTTCTTGTTTATAAATTTATTACATTTATAGGTTTTATTTTTTGATGCCACTCATTGCTCTTCATAAACTTTTTTTCATATTCTATATTTGTTCGTACTGTAATAATCACAAGAAATCGAATACGATTTTTTATTAATCCTCAACAATATCATAATGTGAAGTAATAATTCTGTTGAGTATTGTTCATTAGTTTCCCTCACCCGATGGCTGTGTGATGATACTATGCCCGCACACAGCGTCGTCAACGAAAGCGTACGTTGCGTTGAAAGCAAACCCCTTCATATTCCAGCTGTAATGCGCCACCGAGTAGATGACTCGGAGAGCCGACCAGCTCCTGAGGCTGACGGGGAACCACTGCTCGGCAAAGTCCCCGCACAGGCAGGACACGGCGTGGCCCGAGTCTGTGATCAGCAGCAGGTGGTCCATCTGAGACAGCGGCAACAGGTTGGCCACGCAGCGGCACCCGTTGTCACCGCACTGCGTGTGGCAGTGAGAGTCGGGCGACAGGCGGGCCAGGTTCGACACCTGGAACAGCAATTACATAATAATATAATATCAATCTTTATTAGCTTTTTTTTTTTCAATGTTGCTTAACGACCCCACCAACAGCTAGGTTATACGGGGGTACGAATGAGCTGATGATAATGAAACGATTAAGTGATGATAGGTGAAAGGACGTTCACAAAAACCCATGCCTTATGCTAACAATCAGTTCTCTTTTATGTACTAATATGTAATATTTTCAATCTATTTCTCTCTATTATTCTATGTATTTTTTATATTGATTGCTATCCTGTTTGCTAATGTATAGTCAGGGACCAATAAAGGTTTTTTCTTCTATCCAACTCAGTGAGGTTTTCCCTATGAATATTCTCACCGTTATGGTAACGCTCTGGTTGGTAGCCGGGATAAATCTCTGGGAACATCGAAGCACTCCTTCAATATTCCAGAAGACATCCTGTGATCCGGGATTTGATATCTTTCCCGTTGAGGAGCTACTCAGTCCGTAATAATCGACGTCGCATAGCGTGTCGGGTTTTGGTGTACCACTCACTCGTTCTGAAAAACAAAATTAATTAACATCAAAATCTCGTGTGTCAGTATGAATTCATCTCTGTGTTCCATCAACTATGAGTATCTGCTTATGAACCTATATAAACTTATGAGTTCGTGAAATCTTCATTTTCATGAAATTTTTTGACAATCTGTAAATGTATGCTCCGATATTACACAGATATTTTGAAAATTATATCTTGAAGTTCATATGAACTAGGTTAAAAAAAAAGAGAGAACAGCAGCTTACCGAGGTTCACAAGTAGATAGGCCTACTCGTGGTGGAGAGCCGTTGAGAGAACACAGAGATGAAAAACACACGAGATTTTACACGTTTGATCAAGTTTGAATTTATTGAACGTTTTTAACTTTCTGTGAATAATAATAACGATGACTTATGACATTTTGCCTTCCACCATCGATATATTCATTTAATAATATGTAAGTATTATAGTGAATAATAAATATGCTATGACTTTTATGATTTTTTTCCAAAAATTCAATTGGATGAAATAACTCTCACGTGAAACAAGATTGTGCGGAGTTGATTGATTTACCGTCGTGGAAGAGAAACGCTCCGTCCAGGAACTCGAGTTCCGTTGAGCCGACGGCGGGGACGGACCTCTTCAACAGAAGAGTCAACGAGTTGTCAGTGGAAACAAATCTCTCCGGCTCAAAGAATCTGGAGACAAAACAAATCACTTTTAGTTGATAAATCGATGAACCTTGTATGAATTTTTAATAAGTTCAGTGAGTTGATATTTGAAATAATAGATGAAACAAAGCAGATAAAGAATTCATGATTTGACATCAATTATTCTACTTCCATTTGTTACTCCTCATCATGCATTGTTCTTATTTCCATTGTTGAATCTCGAGTGATTACGTACTCTAGTTACTACGTGTACGTACTTCCTCAAATTATCAGAATTACAGTGAAACCTCTATCCATTGTTTTTCAAGGGACCAGAAGAATAAAACCATCCATGCAGAAAAACCAACCATCCAGGAAAATTTAACATTGGTTATATGGGAGTTGGGTGGAAAAATATGAATGATACAAGCAGAAAAACGATGTATCCGGGAACGATGCATAGAGGTTTCACTGTATTCATCAAACTTTATTTTAATTCTATATTTGGTTCATCGATGCACTGTGATGATAAGTTAGATCTATTAGCGTCGAATGAATAATTAACGAGATGATGGAATGGGAAGATGGAGGTTTATTGGGTTATGTGAAGGACAGTGGGAAGGAGGCGGTAGTCAAATAAAATTATCGAATATATCACTATACTTGACACTGGAGCTATCGAATTAAACCAATTTAATCTAGTGTTTATTACATTGATGCATATAATTAATTTCTTGGAGTATTCAGGTCGCGTTTATGAAAAATTAGAGAGCAATAAATGAACTATTTAATTCATTAATTGACATGCAAAAATAACATTGATAACGAAGACTAGTAACAAGTCGATACGATGGCCCTTAACGGTGGAATAAACGTTGGTTCTGTTTTACCTGCCCCCTGGATCTCTTGCGTGCTTGGTTGACGGACTGCAGATCCGCTTGACAGGCTTGACGCCTGCTTCCGTCAAGCCGTCATACACCTCCGCTACTGACTGGCAGGACGGGGCTCTGAAACATCAGCACACGCTAGGCACGGTAGCTTGAACATTTTCCTAACAGTATATTACATATTATAGCATAGAATAGTAGGCCTATATCTTATAGTTATCTAAATTATTTTTATATAAAATCATAATTTTAATTATTATTTTATCACAAACTTGTATTTTTTATTATGCAGAAAAAGTCTGTCCATCTTAGCATAATAATCAATTATGTAATACGGATCGAAGAAACTGAATAAACGATATTATTATTAGTCACGTTAGGCAACATGAGAATATTTTGAATTTGTGAATTTTCAGATTATAAGTCTTGGATATTGACCCACGTTTTTTTTTTCCAATAACATCGAAACTTGATACAAAATCAATGTTCCCCTAATAACCCTAAGGATCGTTTGGATGGGGCACCACAAGGGCGATCTTACCACCCCATGTTGTAGTAGTGTTACTTTAAAGTGTTACTTTTTTTTTGAACTTTTGGTGGTTCTATTTTTTTTTCGATTCAGTCTGAATATTTTATATTACTCACATAAGAAAAACACTCATTACTATTTCATTAGGCCGATATATTTTCGTAATCTACACAAATTGCTGTACATTTCCTACGTGTAGATTGTATGGTAGAGTATAGTTTTCTACATGTAGAATCAGGCGCGGACTGGCTCCAAAAGGCCCGGGGTGCTGCTTGTGAAGTAGGCCCGTAAAGTTAGTGCCAGGTGCACGTAACGCCCGCCGGAAGCATCCTCCCCGAGCGACATTTGTCGATTTTTCATGTTTTTCAAGTAGCTTTTTACACATAGGCTATCTTGACACAAATTAATATTTATACTGTATATAACTGTTTGCGATTAATTATCATTTGGGTATGGATACGTTTAATCAGTAAATAATCAATCAAAATAGTAATTGGGTGATATATGTTTCAACTACAATGGTTATAAACATAGGTGAGTATGCCTATTAAATTAAAAGTTTTCTTGACATTAACGATGAACTCTCTCCCAGCTTGTCGATGATTGTGTAATAAATATTTATAAAGATATTGTCTATATAATTATATCGTATGTTCGATAGGGGCCCGGAACGGTCTAAAAGCCCCGGCACCCCCTGCCAGTCCGCGCCTGTGTAGAATATACGCGTAGATTACTCACGTCCTACCCGGAACTCGTTGTCAGTGATAGCGAGCTATGACTACGTATATCACACAGCCGGGAAACGGTTTAGTCAAACCGGTTCACGCTGAAACGGTTTACAGATCGTGATATACCTATCGGTTTTGGTGTAAAACACTTTAGTTCCAATCCAGTTTGGCAAGTGAATTGGAGAACTCGATACGATTGATATACATGCCAAACCGATTCGAGGTGACCTTGAACGCGAGATTCACAAGGCGCTGCCAATATTCAAAATGGCTGGCGCTGAAACGTTTTGTCAAAGTGTTTCTGAATTATTGTGATATACACACATTTATTGAACCGTTTCAGCCTGAACCGGTTTGCCCAAACCGTTTCCCAACTGTGTGGTATACGTAGTCAAAGATTGTTTACCTGAGTTTGTAGTTGAACAGTGAGACTTGCACGATGTCGGCCGACCTGCCCATGAAGATGAGCTTGCAGACGGAACTCCACGAGAGCCCCCGGGTGTCGAAATGTCCGGACCGCGACTCGTTGCCGGAGAAGATCAGTTCGCAGGCTGGGTGGGTCGGCGTCGTGTGGCCGGGGTGGCTTGTGCCGTCCACTGAGAGACAGAAGAACATCAGACGAGTGGTAAACGCAGCTTATGCGTTGTAAGATGAGCGAGATAATATCAATAATATAATATAGAGATAGAGAATAATTTTATACATTTTTTTATTCATCAAATAGATAGAAATAATATCAGAAAAATGTTGCCTAGATAGATTCACGACTTCTTAGATTCGATAGTAGCCGAATGAAGTGTATTTTATATCTTCAGGGTACGTAGAGTTTTCGATGATATTCACTATATATATATCCTGTGCAGTGGGTACAAAAAACACACAGACGAAGCTCCATAAGAGTGGTATGCAAATCTTCGCTAATGCTCATCTAACAACTGAATCAACAAATTTTCGAATGATTATACTGGTTACAAATGTTATAAGACTGATCTCGTGAAATTATCTCCTGCCATAATGATTAGCATGCGGTATAGAATGTTAATTGTGTTCTTACTTGACTTACTCAACACGCCCAACTCGGTGGTCTTCACTTGAGGCGGCTCTGTCGTCGTCAGCTTCTCGGCGAACTCCAGACTAGCGAGGAAGCCGTTGTAGTCGTGAGGAGGCACGGGCGCACCCGAACTGTCGGACACACACACAACCAATCAGATGCTGCCAGCTCAGGCGTGACCAACAATCCTGGACCCTTTTCTCATCACATTCTGACCAAATCTATGACCACACATTGTTACATGAGGACACTTACCACGTCTGCTACTTAAAATAATGTCCTAGGCCTAGATAGCTCCAAGAGACTATCAGAATTTTGATTAGATGTTCTCTAGAAGACTTAATACCATAACAATAGGCTTCTGTCAAGTAACAAATGACAAATAATCGTTTCCATAGCAACAAAGTGAACTGGTGAACTACCAAACATTCTGATTAGTCAATTCCAACTGATGGACATTGTTGTCTGTCTCTTTCAACAATGGATGATGTCACTTGACAGAAAACTATACGAGATAACAACAAAGTCACGGTCTCTTGGACCGGAAAATATGTCCTATTTTTACTTTTGGCCCACTTCTAGAGCCTGTGCGAACAACAATGGAAATACACAAGAACTTGATATATATTATATATAGGCCTAAAAATAAACAACACGCAAAATACAAATGTTGTTTAAAATAATAATATTGTGTGTTTAATTTGTTTTATACACACATACCACATCGAATACACGCAACGTGCTAACCCGGCACCTCCACCAATATTTCAAAATCAATTTCATTTCACACCGCCTTTCATTTATAAACGAATTCTATCTTAATTGCAGATTCAGGAATTAATAATACGAAATCTTACAAATCTTAGTTGAGTACTAATCCTCTAAATATTGGTTTAAACTATGAAAATAACATATGCCACCAAGGGTGATAACAAGTTAATCCACTAACTATCAATTCGTAAAACCGGGCCTAATACTATTATATTATATATAAAAAGCTTGTGTCACATGTTAGAGGATGAACACCTCCAAAACGGCTCGACCGAGTGTCGTGAAATTCCTCACGCACATTCGATAGGTCTGGTAGAAGGTCCTAAAGTATACGAGATCTTCTGCCAAGCTTTCTCCTATGATCAATATCCAAAAAATTGGCACATCAAGAACAACACCAGTAATGGTGTTGTTCAATGACATCGACGAAGTTGCACAATGTCACCCAAGGTTACTCATCATTTGCAGGGCTACACGCTAGGTAGTGCAACAACCAACATTCACTACAAATCACTTCGATGGCAGAACAACGTTTGCCGAGTCAGCTAGTACTATTATAATTCAATATTATCAATATCTATCCAGTAACTACTCACCTAAACTCCAGTAGTAAGTTCGGTCCAAGATATTGTAAGCGAGTTTTCTTATTGGCACACAGCGTGGCTAGAAGGGGGCTGGAAGGCGTCGACCCCTGGTAAACAGCTATATAGTCTGACCCGCAATGACTGTCGGCAGAAAACGAGAATATTTCAATTACTGCTATCCTTGTCTTATCTCTTCTATTACTCACACTTTGATGAAGCCATATTCTGAAAAATGTTATATCACACAGTCGGGAAACGGTTTAGTCAAACCGGTTCAGGCTGAAACGGTTTACAGATCGTGATATACCTGTCGGTTTTGGTGTAAAACACTTTAGTTCCAATCCAGTTTGGCAAGTGGCTTGGAGAACTCGATACGATTGATATACACGTCAAACCGATTCAGGGTAACCTTGAACGCGAGCGATAAATCGATCCTTGTTGAATTCCAGCTTCATTGCCGATTATATACCGACTTTCGTCACCAATATACTACCAATATACTACCAATATACTACCAATATATCGACTTACGTAAACATTAAAAATGGCTGCCGCTGAAACGTTTTGACCGCGGTTTTGCCAAAGTGTTTCTAAATTATTGTGATATACACTCATTTGTTGAACCGTTTCATTCTGAACCGGTTTGACTAAACCGTTTCCCAACTGTGTGATATACGTAGTAATTGTTTGATGAAGCCGACTATTATGCACGGCCATTATTTCCCGAGGGTAACATGCTCTCGTCCGGGATAGATGTGCCGAATAAAAGTGAAAAGTTAATCTGTAGGAAAGATCAAGAATTTAAGTGGTTCAATAACGGCGGGATTACGTCCCTCGCTTTCAAGGTTTGCTTTCATTGAAATGTTAATCGTATCCCCCCCCCCACCTCACCCCTCCTTGCACTTCAACCCTCCTAGCTGGAGAAGAGGGAACACAAACTTATTAGACGACTGCCAGCTACGTGAAACTAGCGGGGAATTAACATAATTAGTAATTAGCATATCTGGGTAAAAGTTATGTTAGTTCATGTGAGGATTAAAGAAGGTGACTTATTGTCTACGTTACTGGATAAAGGTTCCAAATAAGACAATAATATTATTAGTAATATTATAACTATATAAACCTTGATTGATACCTGACTCCATAGTGCACAGGATAACAATTAATATCAAGTACTTTGGAAAATATATAAAGCAGAAGTAAATAACTGAATACCTATTGAGATGATTTGAGATTGAAATAAAATAAAATTTGAATATTTGAAGATGATATTGAAACATTAGGATACTAGTGATGATTTGAGAATTAAAGTGAACTATACTGAACTACTATATTACTAATAATATCAAGAATATAATAATATTAGAGAGTTTGAAGTGAAGATTTAGTCAAGTATAGAGCCATGTTCCTCAAGTGTTTTCATTGATTAGCAATTGTATTGATATTTGTAATATAGACGTATTTGAATAATACTGAAACAATTCCGGTTATATATTTTTCCATATATACATTGTTTGAAATATTTTTATTTACAGCTCTACATGGGTTATTAGTTATTATATTTCATGAGAAATTTCTTATTTCACGTCCTTATAGCTTTACGTTTTTTTTATTTTATAATTAGTTACATTTTCCTATTCTATGCCCATTCTTTCAATTATTCTGTCCGTTGATCTATTATTATGACAGTCAGTCATAATAATAATGCAGAGTTTGGAGTTAAGATTGAGTTAAGTATAGTCCCATATTTCTCAAGTGTTTTCGTTGATGAACAATTGTATCGATATTTATGTACGTATTTGAATAACATTAAAACAATTTCGGTATTTATTCATATATATATTTACATTTTTTGAAATAATTTTATCTAGTCCTACACCTCTACATGGCTTATTACATTTCATAACAAATTTGTTATTTTACTTCATTTTAGCTTTACGTTTTTGTTATTCTAAAATGAGTTACATTCTCTTGATCTATTTCTATTCTTTCAATTGTTCTATGCATTGATCTATTATTCTGTGTCAGTCATAGCCGGGTCAAGACAGATAACATGTCGGTTGGTGAGCGTGCGAGTGACTTACCTGTGTGGCAGAAGCAGCGCCTTGAAGTTGATTGTGACCTGAGTGTAGATGGAGCTGGTAGTGATGTAATACTTGCACTGGCGATTGGGCGGGTACAAGCCAGGATAGCCAGGGCTTGCCAGGACACAGGAACCTGGCTCCCGACAACTGAAGTCCTGGTACAGCCAGTCGCATTCTAGACAACAAACACGTACAGGGTTAGAGCAAACAACCCTCTCTCTCTCTCTCTCCCTCTCTCTCTCTCTCTCTCTCTCCCTCCCAGGATAGCCAGGGCTTGCCAGGACACAAGAACCTGGCTCCCGACAACTGAAGTCCTGGTACAGCCAGTCGCATTCTACACAACAAACACGCACAGGGTTAGAGCCTCTCTCACCTCTCTCTCTCTCTCTCTCTCTCTCTCTCTCTCTCTCTCTCTCTCTCTCCCCCTCTCTCTCTCTCTCTCTCTCTCTCTCTTTCTCTATGTAGGCCTATATATATATATATATATATATATATATATATATATATATATATATATATAAATATATATATATGGATATATATATATATGGATATATATATATATTGATAGAGAGAGAGAGATCTCTCCCTCTCCCTCTCTCCCTCCCTCTCTCTCCCCCTCCCTCTCCCCCCCCCTCCCCCCCCCCCCCTCTCTCCCTCCCTCCCTCTCTCTCTCTCTCCCCCCCCTCCTCTCTCTCCCCTCTCCTCCCCCTCCCCTCTCTTTTCCCCCCTCTCTCTCCTCTCCCCTCCCTTCCCTTCCCCCCAACCTCCCCCAAACTCCCTTTCCCCCCTTTTCTCCCTCCCCCCTCTCTCTCTCTCTTTTTCCTCGTTTTCCTTTCTTCCCTCTTTCGTCGGTGCTCATGTTAACCTTATTAACCCGAAAGGGTTGTTTTTAAACAAAATTTTTTCCCGCTTGAGACGGTTTAATTTGTTGCGATCAAGGGGGTTTTCAATTCGTAGGTTTTAACGTCATCTTATCGGGGATAAGGGAATAAAATAGAATATTATTTGCTCAGCTATTCCCCCACCATCAGCTAGGTTATTTGAGGATAACAATGAGCGGTTATAGATGAATGATGCTTACAAAAGTAGATGCCTTATTCGGGACTCGAACCCACGCCTGACTTGATGTAAGTTTCTAATGCAGTGCTTTAGCTAAGTGAACCAAGGGGGTGGTTAACATTGATAAAATTGTACCGAGATGGAAAAATCCGCACAAGTGTGAAATTCATTTTCATGATTTTTATTATCGTGTTCATATTTATATATATATATATATATATATATATATATATATGTATATATATATATATATATATATATATATATATATATATATATATATATATATATGTATATATATATATATATATATATATGTATATATATATATATATATATATATATATATATATATATATATATATATATATATATATATATATATATAATATATATATATATATATAGATATATATATATATGTATATATATATATATATATATATATATATATATATATATATATATATATATATATATATATATAAAACAATACATTTTAATACAGCATTGTATCAGCATGGAACGTTTAGTGTACTGCTATGGAAGTGAAGAAATGATCCAGGTCTAGCCCTAGACTAGCGAGGATCTAGGGCTGGACGTCTAGCTACGGGACCCTAGCATGTAGCAGAGAGGCCCACTCGTCTTCCAGCTAATCTGAACTGCAAGCATGCGGACTTGGAACAGCACAATTAGTAAATGTGCCAAGAAACAACGTTCGAGAATCGTAAATAAAAACTTTGAATTGAAGATTTATATCACTCATGTATTAAAGCCGGGTCTACAATATATAAGCTCGGGTATTAAATGGTTTCACAAAACATTGCATCACTTGGAATGTAATCAAAACGTTTATAAGATGGACGATGGCTGTAATCTGTAAGCTATACATAAGAATGTAAAATGCGATCAATTACTCTGTCTCTGTCGCACGTTATACGCGATGTGGGCCTAGAGAGAGAAGGAAAGGCTTGTGTGAGCCCATGGAAAGAACATGTGACTTTTGCTTCTGTTTTGGTAATGTAGACCCTGGAGAGAGCGAGAAATATTAAAATAGACTGTATGACAAGTAGAAAGAACTACTTGTAACATTACTTACCCATTAATTAACCTAGATAAATATATTATAATAAAACGCGATTTAAAAGAGTGGTTGTTAAGTGATATTATTGGATTATGTTCTTGAATTTGCTCCCCTTATATGTACTAAATCTGTCTCCCCTCTGAGGTAATGTATTTTTTTGTTTCTGTTTTTCATATTTCTGTTTTTCATAAGCAATAAGTTATGAAAATTAATGTAATTCACTCTCTCAATTCTCAATCGTGTTATTTTTAATAATTGTCAGTTGACAAAATGTAGTATATATATCGTATTTCTTTTTTATTGTTCACCACTAGTCGTTTGTGTTGTTCAGTAAAAAAAATCTCTGATTTTGTGCGTGGTATACAGGTCAGGAAAAAAAAACAATTGTCCTGAAACTTTCTATGCATATTGGTGTTGCAGCAGAATAGGTTGAGATTGTTTTTCAAAAGAATCGGTCGAACGGTTTTTCCGGAAAAAAATTGGAAAGTTAGTGAAAACCCCTTGAGACTGACCCGGGGGGAAAATGCTACGAGTACAAATTTTTTCTCTAGCTTCAAAATTTTCACCGAATATGGAAAGAATTATCATACTCATTTTCAGTGATTTTTATAACATCGACAAGGGAAATAACAAAGAAAACGCATTTATAATGTAATTTTTTCAAATCAATCGAAACTATTGAGAAACCAATTAAATCTAAGCAACAAGTCTCACCAATTAATTCAGAACTATTAAAATGAGTGATGAATAAATCAGGAAGGCAGTGACACAAATATTTGGAACTCAAGGTGCTTATATCAATAGGCAGTAGGGTTTGTAGATGTAGATGTAGTAGGTCTGTAGATGTGAATTCAGCCACAGAATATTCTTAGTTCTACATTTCCATACTTTTAGCTCACTCACAACGCGCATATACTGCGTTTTCCTAGTAAGTCAAACATAAAATGTATCCAATGAAGATATAAGTGGTGGTGCCGTGCATGCTAGTGCTGGTGCGACCGCTGTACGCGAGCTGCGTTCAAGTCAACGCTGGCGCGACCGCTGCTCTGCGGGCTGCATTCATGGTTCACGGAGAACTGTCGGTAAATAGACACGTTTCGAGGTGTATGTAAACGATTGATGATAATCATACAATTTTATGGATGCAATAATTAGATGAGCGATAGCGAGGACATCCATCCATTTTTTTTTTCAGTTTGTATCCACTGCACAGGTCGCAGGGTTTGACTGATCGACATGAAACTTTCCTGTTCATGCAGCCTTATCCAACTTAGAAGTGTATATTTTTTGGGTTGAATCGGTTCGACCATTGTTGTGAAATATCCATTTCAAAGCCGAAAAACCCCGTAACAATATACTGAACAAGATATACAAGAACATCTTGAACATAAAATCTCGCCAGATAACTCTGAATTTTCACTGAATGTCATCATATAAATGATGCACAGTGATAACTTGTATGCATTTCGGACCAGCCGTTTCGAAAAAAAAATATGTCCTAACTTATCCGAATCGTCTTAGAACGGTTGGCAACATTTCTTACAGCTGACAAATCGCAGAATAGGAAGCTGTCATCTATAACAGCGCGTCCAATTAAATCTATGCAAAAATATATCTGAAGCATTTCAGTATCAACATTCGAAGCGCGTCTCGTATTTGGAGTCGTCAGGAGACGGCCTTTAATTCAAGGACTGATTACGTCATCGCATCACGTGACATACACTTCTACTCCGTCTTAATAATGATGACGATACTTGAGCATCTTCACATTCAACTTCTATTTGTTGGTTTGTTATGATTTCAATATACGCATTACAGATAATAAATACAATTACAAGTACTTTATGATCAAGTTTAAGTGAAAGATAAATGTGGTTTACATCTCAAGTTCAGTTAAAAGTAAAACACAGCTTACAACGTTGTTGATAGAAACTATATACATTGTTGAAGTAAAACAACACACAGTCGATTAAATTCCCGAGCCTTGTTGTATTGGATATATATTCATAATCATTCATATTCCCAATACTATTCCTTTTCAAGAAATGGTCTCGGAAGAATAATTTGACTGCGATATGTGATCGAGTGATTAGCATGATAAACCGTCATTCAGGATTGCTGCTATGATCAAACATCCTGAAAGAGGTGCATTGTGGTTTCCCTCCGTCGCCCTAGGTTTATACTGGGATAGTTCCTCAACAACAGGCGACTACAGACTCTTTCCCACTATCCAACAATAACCAATTCAATAATCTTTAATCTCATCATCCCATCATCCTATCATCTCATTAATCACATATGTAGGCTATAGGCTACACAGTGTAGACGATTTGAAGTGCAGAATCACACCCTATTATGTGCAGTGCGTACTCACCCGTGTGGTCGATGCGTTTTCCTCCCTTGGCCTGGAAGCCCAGGCCCTGCTTGTTGGCCCGCGCGGTGAAGCTGAAGTAAGCGAGGAACTGCGAGCGACGCGTCGGCTCGCCGATACTACAAACAACACGCTGGTATGACAATCACACTAGGAAAACGCCATGTATGCGTTGTTAGACGAGCGAATAGTAATAGTATGGGTTTAAATGGGTAAAAACAGCTTCGAGTGGTAACAATTAAGCACATTTTATGTATTTTCTTCAAAATGGCTGACCCGATCAAGCTGAACATTTTTAGAAATGTGTATCAAAATGTAATTCAACTTCGCGCAAAATTTCATTTTTTCGAAACATAAAAATATTTTCTTTTTTTTTCCGCTATGTTATTCTAATGGGTATTTTTGAAATTTCTAAAATTCATAAAAAAAGTTACCCCCCGATAATGCCACAAAACTATACAGATCCAAGTTAGATGAAGTACCATATTGAAAAAAGTTTGAAGTTGATAGCTGTAGCCGTTTGACCTGTGGAGAACCGACAAAAAAACATGAAAAAAAAAAAATCATGAAAACGAACCCCAATTTTTTCCAGTATGTCAAATTGAATCCTCGCCAAATCTCGTCTAATTAAGACTACTCAATTGCGATTCACGTTCGGATTCCAGAATTTAATTTGATAACAATTTAATTTCAGCTTGATCCCTGCACGTAAATACATTGTTTGTTTTTCATTTTCCTCTCAAGTTGTTAGCTTGGTTAGCGCTTCGTTTCATGTTATTAATAATACATTGTAATGCTTCTCTCACAAATAAGAAGAGCTTAAGTTCGAGTTGTTGTTCGGGAAACTTCGTACTTCGGCCCCGAAGCGATACAATACGTTATTTCATACACTTTATAAACAGGAGTTCAAATACATTTCTGATGGAGATTCTTAAAAATAACTTGATCATGGCTTATAATAAACAATCTTTTCCATAACAACCAAGCGCGATTCACAATCACCGTAACGCTAACGGTAACGTCAACAGCAGCTGCATCGGGATTGGGCCTTGCGATTCGAGTTTGACATAAAAATGCAAATAAAAATATACTGAATGATGCTTTTGACTTCCAACCAAGGGCCTACGTCCAGTGATTACTGCTCTATCGTCTAGGACAAGGGTAGGCCCGAGTGATAAGTTTACTCTATACGTTGTGATTGTTATATCATAGGTCCATAGCTAGGCCCATAACTAATCCTAGTCAATGCTCTAGTCTACTATACCTAGGGCATTAGCTATCAGCTTCGGTGGCATTGTAAGATGTCACATCATTTTATAATATATGCACTGGCTGCATCAATAATATAAGCGTGGGCAGATACTATTTCATAACCACGAATAATTTCAAATAATTCTGATGACAGACAAATTCTAACCTAACTAATATTATTCACATTGGAATCAGCTGTTCGCTATTTGGCGGGAATCTAACGTATCTAACAAGACAGTTAATGTTTCTACTGACTGGAAAAGCAATGTTGCCGGCCCGCGGTCTGCGAACAACACGACTGGCGGTGCGTAGCGCTCGTTGCCTCCGCAGACCTGCGTGCCGCCCGGCCGCGGATCCGGCGCGGAGCCATCCACCAGCTGCAGGAAGCCGGACTCGCAGCTGCAACAAGGAACACGTGCTATGACGTCATCAAGGGGCGAGTTGTCACGTGGTACCAGGGAGATATGGGGGTGAGTGGAGGGGGGGGAGCAATTGTAGGGGTCAGGTGTTTGATTTGCATAACTATATGAACCATGTTGTAGGAATAGTAAACTACACATTATTATTGTAGACACATTTGCAACAATCAAAATTAGGTTGTAACAACGCATTCAATTTTATTATGTATATATATATATATCGTTTATGACATGGCTGAAACCTCCTACATATCTCGATATTGGATCGTATCCAAGAAGTTTAATGATCACACATATAGCATATAGGGCCTATATATATTTATATATATAGGCCTATATATATATATATATATATATGTATATGTATATATATATATATATATATATATATATATATATATATATATATATATATATATATATATATATATATACCGGGACATATATAACATATATTATCTATATAGGCCCATACCAAATATTTATTGGATCTTATTGATTGATTTAATTGGGAGTAATGAATCACACTTCAAAAGAATGCTAATAATTTGAATGGTCACTTGTTCAGAGGGGTCAGTGTAGTTGCCTGACATGATCACGGGTGGGGCCAGCCCCCCAGCAGGAGCTAGTCACACATTGCAGCTAATAAGTTAGCTTGTGTTGAAGTCTAGCTTGTAGTGATGTAGTGCTGTCAGGCAACACTGTTCCAGGACATACCGCACAAGATAAACTAGCGGCCAGTTCGAGCTGAGGGCCAACTTACGGTGATTAGATGAGTTCAGAGTAGGCTTTCTGGTTCTCTCCTCTCTCTCTTATACACACACATATTTCATCTCTCAAGCTCACTTTGTATATAAATAAATATAAATTTATATAATATATATATATATATATATATATATATATTTATATATATATATATATATATATATATATATATTATATATATATATATATTCGGGATGCTTTAGCCATGTCATAAAAGATACGTCTCGACTTTTATGACATGGCTAAAACATCCCACATGTCTTGATTTTGGATCGTATTCAAGATCATATGAAGATTATCAATCATAATTGTAATGTTTATTTTCATTATGAGAATTACCTATGTATGTCACTGTATGTCACTCAAACGTCTGCAACTTTTTGAAGAAGAACATTCTTTATGATATAAGAAGTTATCTAAACTGTATTTGAATTTTTGATCTTTTAATAACTGTATTTTAATCTGAAATTGTCCACTCTCTCATAGGTAAGGTTAGGTGGTAGAACGGTCGGCTGCCCGAACCTCGCCCTCTATGACTGTAATAACATTATTTACACGAGTAATGAAGACTTGCTATTATTATTATTATTCTATTATTATTGTTAATATACAGGATACATCTCATATCATTAATTACAGTTAAAATGATCTTTTTCATAAGTATGTCAGTACTTGTGTTTCTTAACTGATCGTTAAATGGAATAATTTGATTATTATTTTGTATGATTCACTTGAATTTTAAATTTCACAATATAATTAAAATAAACTAGGCGTGTCGGACTGGTGTTCGTTCGGGCCTGTGTTTGTAGACCCCTGGCCTAGCATCATGAGGAAGTGGCTAGGCATGACTGTGGTGGAGGATCTGACTGAGCAGAAGATCAAATCAGCCTGTCTCGAGTCCTCATTAGTGTCCTGGGTCACTGCGAGGTCAACCTTATCACGGGGTCACCGTAAAGTGGTGACACTAGGGGGGATCCTCGCGGTGAATAATACTGTGTCTATTGAGAGATTGTGTGTACTGCGCTAAAACTCAAGTCAAGGGATGCATGCAAGGTGCTTAGACAAATACAGGAATCCATCTGCACTGTTTACCTTTACCGACCAGTGTCATTGAATACAAAGTATAGCCAACTGTTTCCCATTGCCGGACTTTACATTTGTCCGCCTTTCCCAAGTCACCTTCGCGCGCGCACGAGCAATCTGCGCCCGCCAACTGTATTCACATTGCCCGACTTTACATTTGTCCGCCTTTGTCAAGTCACCTTCGCGGTCGCACGAGCAATCTGCACCCGCCAACTGCTTTCGCAAAGGCGGACTTTACATTTGTCCGCCTTTGTCAAATTACCTTCGCGCGCACACGAGCAATCTGCGCCCGGCAACTGTTTCCCATTGCCGCACTTTACATTTGTCCGCCTTTTTCAAATCACCTTCCCGCTCGCACGAGCAATCTGCACTGTTTACCTCTATGTTCAGCGACCAGTGTCATTGAATATAAAGTATACCCCGATATGATTTTATACTCTTTAATTTATGTGACATTTTTTCTTGTGAATTCAATCCGGGTTGAGATAATACGTCAATGAGTTCCTAGAATGTGATGAGATTCATTTATGTATTGTCTTGAAAGTGATTGAATTCACAAAAATATAATGTCAGATTAATTGAAGAGCATATTATTATCTTGGAGTTGGTATATCTTTTCTATTCATCGCCACTGTTTCTTGAACATAGACATTTTTTGAAAAACATTGTTGTATAAGCACTTGGCAAACTCCCTTACTTATGTAATGTATGTAGGTCTCTGTACGGTATTGATGTGGAAGTTTGTTTATATTGAGAGAAGAAATAACAAATCCAGTACGAAGTAAAATGCTTCAGAATGGGATACTTTATAACAATACAGAAATTCTTCGTTTAATGTTATGTTAAAGCTATACCCTAACATCCATATAGTATCCCATGGGTATACGGGTTATTTTAGAATGTTTTTTTGGTATGTTATATTAGCATTTTTTCTTATGAAACCGTATTGTAGGAATAACAAATTGGAAATGATGGAAAAAAATTCATGTAGATAGGCCAACAGTGGAAAGGAGAAAGTATATAGAATGTAAAATATAAGAATTATCAATATGAAATATGATTCGTTATACTTGTGTTCACGACAAGAGGTTTTTGAAATTTTTTGGAAATTTTTTTACAGAGCCGTGTGGGGAATCAAAATGAAGGTACATTCAATTGATTGCGAAAAATTTTAACCTCAGCCCGATCCAATGTTTGATTCTCCGTCAAAGAGGTTTTGAACACCCCCACCCGCAGAGGGGTGTCGGAAAATTTGCAATTTTCTCTGAATTTTTTTTTACACATTCGTGTGTGGTATCAAAATGGAGATACATTCAATTGATTGCATAAAATTCTAACCTCAGCACGATTCAATGTATAGTTCTTCGGCAAACATGTTTCGAACAACCCCCTGCAGATCGGATGTCGGGAAATTTACGATTTTCTTTGGAAAATTTTTCACAGAGCCGTGTAAGGTATCGACATGTAGGTCCATTCAATTGATTGCGGAAAATTTCAATTTCGTGCCGATCCAATGTCTGGTTCTCCGGAAAAAAAATCTTGAACACCCCCTCGCGCAGAGAGGTGTCGGAAAATTTATGATTTCCCCCGAAAATTTTTTCACAGAGTCGTGCGTGGTATAGAAATTAAGATACGTCCATTTGATTGCATAAAATTTCAATTTAGTTTCGATCCAATGTCTGGTTCTCCGAAAAAAAAATCTTGAAAACCCCCTCGGAAAATGTATGATTTTTTTTGGAAATTTTCTTTCGAAAACGTGAGTAGCATCAAAATGCTCAGGCGATCACTAGCTTTCAGAAAATCGAACAATCAGCCCGATCGCATCGTGGGTTCTCCAGCAATCGCCGATCGAAGATTGTCGATTTATTTTTGACATACGGGTACTAGTACGTGGAAAAAACCAAAAAACCAAATAAAGTCAAACTTTTTTGCCGAAGCCGTGTGCGGTATCAAAATGAAGGTACAATCAATCGATTGCGAAAAATGTTGATTTTAGCTCGATCCAATGTCTGGTTTTTCGAAAAAAAAATCTTGAAAATATAGGAAAATTTGCGATTTTCTTTGGAAAATCACATATCAAGTCCAACACATATCAAGTCCACCAAAGGTTATCGTCATCATATATATATATATATAATTTGATAATAAGCAAAGACGTGGACGAAGAAGAAAGTTCATTCACCAGAGAGAAACAAAACACGCACGAATAATGATTTTTCTTGTCAATGTAATAATGTTGGCTGATTCCCTCATTTCTTCATTTATCTCCCGTCAGTCGGGTCTACAATTGAATACGTGATCCATTCAACGAGCAATAAATACCTCCAAGTACTGTTGCTTCCGCACGAGCAATACCAAACCACAATGATTTATATTTACCCTTCCTTACCCCTCTCTTACCCTTCCTTACCCCTCTCCTTACCCCTCTATTACCCCTCTCTCACCCCTCTCTCATGCAGGGTTTCTACTTCGCCTTTACCGTGACGTTTTCGTGACGTCATAGTCATAGCCATCATTACCTCTATATGCACAGGCTTCTCTGAATGTTGGGAATTATATTTAAAATCGCACTTTTTATGGATAGATGAATCGATATTTTCGGGCGTCGATTTTTTTTTTCAATCTCTCGATATAAATCTTAACAACCGGAAGAAGATGAATCGCAATCGCTGTGTAATTTCCGGTAAAATCGTGATTTCAGCCGACAAAAGTTGGAGTTGAGTCAATAATCACGACACCGAATCGTTACCGAAACAGTGTCGTGAACCGCCATGTTTTTAGGTGAATGATGGCTTGTGATTGGGCAGTTGGGAAATCGTGTCGTACGACAAGAAAAAATCGACACTGGAAACCCTTCCTTACCTCTCTCACCCTTCCTTACCCCTCTCTTACCCCTCTCTTACCCCTCTCTTACCCCTCCCAGCTAGCAGGGGTAACGAGCACTCGGTAGTTTTATCGTTTCACCTCATCTTGCGATATTTAATATTAGTCTGAATTTGCATAAACGTGCAGCCAGGTCTCGAGAGCGGGATGCAATTTATAGTCAAAGCAAATAGTGCGGTAAATTTGTATAGGAACTTGAGAAAACATTCACGTTCCAACTTATTTATATAGTATAATATAACAGAGCTTATACTAGAATAACCGTTAACTGAAACTGATCGAAAACAAACATAAAACTTATAATATCAGTGTGACTGTTATAGGGTACATAAACCACTCGAAACAAAGCTGGAGTAATTTAATATCAAAAGTATATATTATTAAAACAAACCTGGATTTGGATCTAGATTTGTTGCGAGACGAAGATGAATTTGCAAAGTAAAATCATTGCGAAGATATTTCATTTTTTTTTTAAATTTTTTAATGTTGCTTAACGACCCCACCAACAGCTAGGTTATACGGGGGTACGAATGAGCGGATGATAATGAGACGATGAAGAGATGATAGGTGAAAGGACGTTTACAAAAACCCATGCCTTAAGCGGGACTCGAACCCACGCCCGACGGTGACTTCAGTTTCTTACCGCTAGCGATAATTGACTTGGCCACCGGGGCGGCTTATTTCAATATTTTAGTTCTATAGACAATAATTCAGAACGTGTAGCAATCATCATATGTTTCCAATGTCAACATGAACTTTCATATAATTTATTCTTTTTCTCTTTTCGAATGAGCGATAGCGAAGACTCCCATCCCACTCTTTTTATTGTAAGCACTGCACAGGTCGAAGGGTTTGACGAATCGACATGAAATTTCTTCTGTTCACGCAAACTTATCTGTATAGTTTTCTTAGTCAAATCGGTTGAGCCAGCGTTTGAGAAAAAAATCACAAAATTTATTTAAAAAAGTGGGCGGCTGGGCGGAAAATTTGGAAAATAAAATCTTTAAGAAATAATTCAAATTCTCATCAAATCTATACACACTATTACCGAATGAAGTACATTTTTTCAATGAATATGAGTCAAAGTTTGTAGAATTATCCATTTAAACTTCATCTAAATATCTCGCTCCTCTTACAATGCCTAGTCTGCGTTTCATATGATTGATTTTACTGTCAAAGACCAAAATCATCTCTTAGAAGTCAGTCTTCATTCGTTAGAAAAAAAAAACCGTTAGTTTAATTACATCGTTGCCATGGTTACTAAGCAGGCGAATCTCGAGTGAATGCGACAAACCGTTGGACTGAAACATCTTCATGATCAAGATGGACAGAACGATGAAAACACTTCGCGTGATTAGTTCCGACAGAGCATCAAGCTTCACCAAACCGGTCTAATACGCTTCAACAGATCGCAGCGCTCGATGCGATCAAACACCGAACCAAGTTGATTCGCGCGTTAACGACGAGCGCCAACGACGCGTGAAGAAAAATAATCGAAATCAAAAGGTGTCATTGAAGACTGGATGTGCCAATTTCACTCGATCGTTTTGTCAGTGATGAAAATATTGATTGTCACCCAAGTGTTAGGGGGGGAGGGGGGGGGGGAAGTTCCCGAGTGAAAAGGAAATCATACGACATCACTGAACAAAGCTATTTTCATATAATTAGCCGGAGTGACGCGTGGCTTGGAAGAATAGAATGCGTAATTCTCCATTGTTGAACGTTTACTAAAACATGTTTCTTTTACCGTGACAGAAAAACAAGCCATGTTGAATTGGACAAATGAACAGCGTTCTATTATTCAACAGCGAATTGATTGTTGACTGGACAAAGATAATTGGGATGCAGTAATTGAAGTTGAAAGGGTGTTTATTCCTGTTTGTTTGTGCACGCATACCGGATCAACAAGTCTGTTTGTTTGTTTGTTTGATGTATAAACTTGCAGATCAGTGAGAATTCAAGGAATTCAAGAACACGAATGTATCACACGAGAGAGCACATTAATCTACAGTTTTACAAAATCGAATCGGACATTTTGAAGAAAAACATTATAATGGTAATATTTTGAATAAGAAGAGCAGTCGTGAAAACCAATTGGAGCGTAAAACCACGGAGTTGTATATATGGGGGTCTATCTCAGTGCCAAGCCGTGTACCAGATCCCATACTTCCGGTTACTTCGAAACGGCGGACATGTTCTTTTTTCAACTGCCAGTTGGAGCTACTCCCACATTGGTAATTCAGCAAGGCCTTCTATATTATCACAAATTATGTAATAATATAGAAGGTCTGAATTTAGACACTAAATATAAAACAAGTTTCGTTCGGCCTACACCTGACAACAATCAGCTTGAGCAGGGAACATGGCTGCCGTTACCCACTATTAGTTGTGATCAAGTGGGCCGAGTTTTTAGCACGGAGTTATACGTCCAGTACAATACAACTCCATGATGAGACCATGGTCTAAAATAAGTAACAGGTCCATCAAATAGAGCTGTATTATTGGAAGGCTGTGACTTGATAATTTCAAAACCAAGCTGGTGCTTTCAAGTTATATACATATAGATATTTCGCTCATCTTACAACGCATATGCTGAGTACTAACAACAGATATTGTGTTATAACGTGTTACCATAGCAACACGTCTAGAAGGCCGTGAAATATCGGAATGAAATATTGAACGATAATTTATTGAGACATCTATCCCGATCTGTGACTCCATTTTAATTGCGTTCAGAATTTATCTCGAGAAGGAAGGTTTTAGACTTGATTTATAAGTCGAGACGATAACAATAATTTATTCGATCTGGAAACCGAAACGCAAACTTTTAAGATTGTTTACCAAACAGAAAACATGGACGTCCTTATCCTGAATAGTAATTTCAGAAGACTAATCAGAAGCAATTCTTCAGTTTTATTTCTAGTGTTGGTTCAGTATTTCCACGATATAGTGATATCAACAGACTTGATCATAATATAAAGAAGGTGTAATGACTCCCATACTAATAACATGGCGGGCATTTGTGATTTCTTGGGGACAAATCAGAGCCAAAGGTCCCATTTGCCTGTCGCGATTTAGCGGATTCTCTTGTGAACTGGATATAGAGTGGCTACGGTGCCGGTGACATTGACTTTCAATTTCCTGGCAAGACAAATGCCACTGCTGTCATGTTAATCTACTGAGCCGTGTATAGCATTGTTGCTTTATGTAGTTTGATATGTAAGCGAAAGTAGCCCTACAGGCAAGTGGGACCATGGACTCTGATTCTGACCCCGGAGATACTTCACTTGAGAGAAAAGAGCGTGAATACCTTCTTTGCAGTCTGTTGATATATCACCACATCGTGGAAGAAGTGCAGTAAGTATGATATTCCCCCTGCTTGTAGGAAGAAAAGACTGCAATATCCGTGCACTGACTGTGTATTCATGGATAGGATTCGAGATATATGATTCCAACAAGGGTTCTCAATTCGAATGTAGAATAAAATAGCAACATGCAGAATGTATGAAGATAGGACGGACCCTAATTGCCAAACATTCAATAAAACTGTATGCATACGCTGCGATCTTGGTGGTTATGCAGCGAATTAGAACAGCAAATGAAGGAGGAAACACAAACTTACTTGACATTCGGGATAAGCAACTTGATCATTTCCTTTCGCACCATGCGGGAATCAAAGGGATGCCGTCATACTCAATTTACTGGAAGTATTATATATTGATTCATAAAAGTAATACGTGTAATGCACTCTGTGAGTCCAGCTCATCCCAATTGTATTAAGCAACGTTGGAATACATTTCATTTGAATTGGCCAATCTAAATTTTAAATACGTGTGTAAAACCATTGGACCCCTAGTCAAGAGCCATACTGCCACATTTACCGATTGATAACTGCATCAATTACTTGACATCTGCGAGAAAGAACAGAAACAATGCAAGTACTCAACTATGTACTTTACATTGAAATACGAGCTGAATGCGTACGTTTTGATTTGAAATTGCGAATCTCAAAAATGTACACTTCAGCGCGTCACATTTTTTGCTTCCATCATGGTGAGAAGACGTCCAATGTTGAACGTATATAACTTACGCCATATTGCTTATCCCGTAACGTTATTGGTAGTCATAGACATTACTATATCCTATACATCTATCCAGAGTATCAGAGTCGATCAAGTAGTACAGCTAGAGAAGGTACAACTGTTTTATCGACGCTGCTCGGATCGACTTCTATACATGTACGTTTTTACGTTGTTCAGGTTTTGAAAAGTTTTACATTTCAACCAGCTCAATCGTATACATATAGTTGAGAAAACTGTTTTTATCAGAAAACAAATATAAGCTGGTTCTTGTAAGTTGCAAACAATTCTCTGTTGAAAGAAAGACCAAACGATATCGTCGTTGTTGGTATTTATATTTTAATGGCTTCTTTAATGTAAACGGAATACAATCTTCTCAATAAAGCTATTAGCTTCTGAAATATTGATCGTATAAATACCATATAAGATACGAAGAAGAGCAAACTGATCAAGCCAATTGTGCAATGAAGTATTTTATGTTTGAAACAATCTTTGGTGGTTTTATTAGCTGATTTCAGATATTCTTCTTATCATATCGCGATTTATATGCGACTCTAAACGTACAGAGCTTCCAATAAGATAGGAGAATTATTACTAGATACAGAAACTGCTCACAACATTGGAAAATATGCCGTTTTATGGAGGACAAATAAATTAATTCAAATTCCAAAATCGAGATGTATATTTCTAGTTTTCTTCAAAAACTGGTAAGAACTGGTAAGAAGGAGGTAAGATCGCCCTTGTGGTGCCCCGTTCAAACGATCTAATCTTTCATCCATAGCCTTAATTGGGGAACAATGATTTTGTATCAAGTTTCGATGTTATTAAAAAAAAAAAAGTTTTCTTCAAAATTGGAGGAAACAAATCTTCATTTTTCCTTTGAATCTAGTTTCAGGGTGGTGATGTTACCTTGTTCCGTTGAACTTGCCGACACTGACCAGCCTGTAGATCTGTATCTCGACTCTCTGGCCCGTATCCGGTTGCAACAGGTACCAGCAGAAACCCGGGCCGACCATCTGAGGCGACTTGATCTTACCTTGTTCCGTTGAACTTGCCGACACTGACCAGCCTGTAGATCTGTATCTCGACTCTCTGGCCCGTATCCGGTTGCAACAGATACCAGCAGAAACCCGGGCCGACCATCTGAGGCGACTTGATCTGGCCGAATGTCTTGCCAGACCGGGCAGAAACCACCTTGGAGTCGATGGTCATGTTGCACACTGAAATAATAATAATAATAGAAAGTCTTTATTAGATGAGCCTGGCGAAGATTTTCACTGAACTCTTACGGAACTTTGTCTGTGCGTTTTTTTTTGTTTGTTTGAATTTTTTTTTATTTTTGAAAATATTGTGAATGTTTATTATGGATCGGACATATTTTAGAAGGGGCTTCTCTGAATGGTGTGCAGCAGGTTTACAACAGTCTTCGCAAACATAGCATTTCATATTCCATAACAGATCGAGTTATCGTTGATATGAATTCATGCAGAGATAGAGATAGAGATAGAGATAGAGAGAGAGAGAGAGAGAGAGAGTGAGAGAGAGAGAAAGAGAGAGAGAGAGAGAGAAAGAACGAGAGCCTGACATTAGAATTCACGTGTTTCATGAACCAGAAAGCAACGTTGAAAGAATTCACATTTTTGTTTCGATCAAACCATCGCATTGAAACTGTTCATCACCGGTAATCGATACGAGTGGTGGGGGGTGTGGGGGGCAGAGTTTATAGGGGGGTGGAGGTGGGGTAACCTCCCCCAGGTCCGGTCATGCAGAATATTTAATATTTACTGCCTTGTGATAATTTTTGTTTTCCAAATGTAGCCTGTATTGCGTTTGTAGCCTGCAGAATATTTTATTGAATTACACAACATTCTGGCAACATATTGCGCCGGCGGTCACAGCGTATCGGTATCGATATATTCGATTAGGTTCTGTCTTTTGAAACTGCGATGGATGATTGAGTGACCTCGCTGCGGGGTCATATCGTGTTTGACGTGATAATATGGGCGTCGATAAAACAGGCTCACTTCTGACCTGGATGGATCTATCAACCTTGATGACGTTTACGTCGTACATGGGTTTATGTAATAGGAAAACGCCATATATGCGTTGTTGGACGAGCGGATAGTACACATTTAGTAATTTTGTGTTTTTTCTTCAAAATGGCTGATCCGATCAAGCTGAAAATTTATGGAAATGTGTATCAAAATGTAATTCAACTTCATGCAAAATTTCATTTTTTTGGAAAATAAAAATATTTTCTTTTTTTTCCGCTGTGTTATTCTAATGGGTATTTTTGAAATTTCTAAAATTTATAAAAAAAAAGTTACCACCTGATAATGCCACAAAACTATACAGATCTAAGTTAGATGAGGAACCATATTGAAAAAAAGTTTGAAGTTGATAGCTGTAGCCGTTTGACCTGTGGAGAACCGACAAAAAAACATAAAAACGAACACCAAATTTTTTCAGTCTGTCAAATTGAATCCTCGCTAAAGCTCGTCCAACAAGATGTGTTGAGGGTTGCGTTGATTCGCCGGCCTCGATATGGTGAATTTTCTTCCCATCCCTCCCATCTTGAAAATATGTACCAATTTAACATCCAAATTGTTAGAACAACCGAAAATGCGTAGTGAGTAGTGATCAAGTTTCAAGGTAATACGACATTGAATTGCATCACATTCTTGGTATTCATTGACGTAACATCTTAGAACTGACTGAATCTCTGTGATAGAATCCATATTTATCAAAGAGCATCAAATTATTTTTGAGTTAATATACTTTTCAGTCAATTACACTGGTTTTTGAACATGGACAAAAATAGCAAAGTTGAATTTCTCTATTTTTATAAGCACCTTGCATGTATACCCGTCGAATGCCGCTTTTGTTCTCCGACAGTCTGAAGAACTTCCGAGTATTCTCAGTCTTCAGTCTGATAATAAAGAATTCTTGTTACTAGGAAAACGCCATATATGCGTTGTAAGACGAGCGGATGGTAATAGTATTGGTAAAAATGGGTAAAAACTGCTTCTAGTGGTACAATTTAGTACATTTTATGTTTTTTCTTCAAAATGGCTGACCCGAACAAGCTGAAAAAATTTAGAAATGTGTACCAAAATGTAATTCAACTTCACGTGAAATTTCATTTTTTCGGAAAATAAAAATATATATATTTTTTTTACGTAATGTTATTCTAATGGGAATTTTTGAAATTTCTTAAATTCATAAAAAAAAGTTACCCCCGATAATGCCACAAAACTATACAGATCTAAGTTAGATGAGGAACTATATTGAACAAAAGTTTGAGGTTGATAGATGTAGCCGTTTGACCTGTGGAGAACCGACAAAAAAACATGAAATCAAACGGAAAAAAAAACAAAAAAAAACAAACACCAATTTTTTTCAGTATGTCAAATTGAATTCTCGCTAAAGCTTGTTATTATTTGAACTCCATACATAACGTGTGACAACACGGTATAAATTACCACTTCACTAACGCTTAAAAAATACTTAAATTCACTCCAATTTCACTGTAAAATTATTATGCTTCATATGCGTCACCAATAAAAACAATGATGCGGTTTTATATCATTTAGGCAGCTTAAATTGCCCTTCAATTTCCTATTCGGTTTTAATATCTCCCCATTTATTTCATCGTATAAATCATTTTTATAATTTAAACTCATTTAGCGCGGTATCATTTTCTAGCAGGACGAAACCAACGGAGTTACCATCACAGTCTACGTGAGAAAATTTACAAGCAACCCGTTTTGCTTTGTCATTAGCTGAGCAAAAAGCTGATTGTAGATATGCTGTTTTTCTCATGCGTAGGAATTCACCATTAATGAAATAGGGCATCAAATCCAAATATTTCACAAGGATATTTATTTTTGGTATTCTTTATGTATCGTGATATTTCGATTCATTTAATATTATATTCTATATCACTATTTTTTCACTAAACTTCCCAACTTGAAACATTTTTCCTCCCAGTATATTGAAAATACAATATTATAAATTATTATTAGACGAGCTTTAGCGAGGATTCAATTTGACATACTGGGAAAAATTGGTGGTCGTTTTTATGTTTTTTTTTTATGTTTTTTTGTCGGTTCTCCACAGGTCAAACGGCTACAGCTATCAACTTCAAACTTTTTTTCAGTATGGTTCCTCATCTAACTTGGATCTGTATAGTTTTGTGGCATTATCGGGAGGTAACATTTTTTTTATGATTTGAAAAAAAAAATACCCATTAGAATAACATGTCGGAAAACAGGAGAAAATATTTTTATTTTCCAAAAAAATGAAATTTTGCGTGAAGTTGAATTACATTTTGATACACATTTCTAAAAATGTTCAGCTTGATCGGGTCAGTCATTCTGAAGAAAAAACATAAAATGTGCTAAATTGGTACCACTCGAAGCAGTTCTTAACCATTACTACCCATACTATTACTATCCGCTCGTCTAACAACGCATATATGGCGTTTTCCTAATTATCAAAACAAGTGATATTCAGACAACTTCCTGCTTCAGACTGAAAAGTCCAAAAGAATGTGTAATTTCCGTCGATAATCCTTAGTCCTTGATTTGGTGTTTACAGCTCCTGTTTTTACTAGTTTGCTACAAAATGCTACATTTCACATAAATACATGCTATCAAAACTGGAAATAGATTCCTAAAACCTCCACACACACACACAGAATCCAGTGTGATAACAGCATTAAACTAATCGGTTCGATTCTGCATCATTCTCGGTCCTGCGGAACGGAGGATGGAAGATCACACTTTATATATTCCATAATATATATTCTCGGACCAAGAATACGATTTGTCGTGAAACGTCCGCACCCTGGGGGACGCTGGCTCATGGCCAACAATCGTGATATAAGGTCGAGAGAGAGAGAGGGAGAGAGAGAGGGGGAGAGAGAGGGAGAGAGAGGAAGAGGAGAGAGAGAGAGAGAGAGAGAGAGAGAGAGAGAGAGAGAGAGAGAGAGAGGAGGAGGAGAGAGGGAGAGAGAGAGAGAGAGAGAGAGAGAGAGAGAGAGAGAGAGAGAGAGAGAGAGAGGGAGAGAGAGAGAGGGAGGAAGAGAGAGAAGAGGGAGGGAGAGAGAGAGAGAGGGGAGAGAGAGAGGAGAGGAGAGAGAGAGGGAGAGGAGAGAGAGAGAGGGAGTGAGAGAGGGAGAGAGAGAGAGAGAGAGAGGGAGAGAGAGAGAGAGAGAGAGAGAGAGAGAGAGGGAGAGACTTGCAATACGAAGACAATACTTGAATACACATCGCTGACAAATGTGAAGAAACTTTCATTATTACAACTACTCTTTAATTTTACTTATGTTCAGTGAATGTTGAAAAGTGTCATTTTGTATATTTGTATAAATTATCTCCAAGTCGTACATGAATAATATTGTTGTCATAATGATGATAAAGATGTAGATTGTATAATATAAGTTATTGTACATGAGCTCGTTTTGTTGCAATACGTTTGGTATTCACTTGATTAATCTGTCAGTTATCTTCACATTCAAATGTAAATACTATTTATTTGTCGAAATAATTCTTATTTGGAAATGAAGATTCATAGCCTACACTCAACTTTAATTATATCCATCAAAAATGTTGATATTCTTCATTATATCTCTCCGTATTTCATATTCATCAAGCTAAAAGCTTCTTCTTTTAACAGATTTATCAATATTCAGACATTTTTCAGTCCGCAGTTAAAGAGCCAGAGTGGTTTTACTGGGCTGGCCAGGCAATGGATCTTCATCAATAATCCATGGACATCTCTCTCCCTCTCTCTCTCTCTCTCTCTCTCTCTCTCTCTCTCATTGACATCCACCCACACATCACTAAGCCATCGACTGAATAAATAAAAACTTTTATAATCCCTCCACCCAACTAGCGTTAGCACTTCCATGCTCTACTTGTATTACCGCGAGATGAAGGTTCGGGCCCTATACCACAGCACTAGCACACGGGTAGTTCCAGCCTTCATCTGTTGCCCATCACGTGTACCTGTCCTAAGCCCTCTAAGAGCAGATTAGGCAGTGTAGTCTTGTAGGCAGTGTCTGTAAGTTTCTCGCTGCTAATATCACGCGGACAAGCTGTCAGGTAGATTACTATTCACGCCGAGTTTTGACTATAAACATGCGTCAATGTCTGTGTTAGAGCGAGTTATACTGCTAATCATAGAGATAGTTTTATGTCGTATTCACACTTAACTGCCGAACTAGACTGGAAGTTAGATTTCAGTATACACATTTTAATCTTAGGATTAAATCTTGGACCGGCACATGCAGCGCAGTGGTTAACGCGCTCGCGCTCGGTTAACGCGCGTGTTTGAAACTGATATCATGGTTTCTAGTTTTCTCTGAAATTGTGGGAAGAAATATCTTCATTATTCGTTAAAATTCATTTTCATGGTTGTCACGTCCTTTAAGCCAAGAAGTGTTTCTAATTATTTTGCCGGTACACCGAAATTACGGGACAAAATATTTTGATTTTTTTCTAGTTTGATATCAATTCACTTCAATGGTTCTGCATTAGTTCGTTCCTAATCTAGTTATTTGTCAGCAGTAGTTTTTCTTATATTTCCTACATGTGGAAACAGCCTTAAGACTAATAAAGTCAAGAGAACATTTCTCGCTCTCTAAACAAGTAACAATACTTGCTGGATACGCTTCATTGGCCCAATTAACCAATTAGACGCTAATGTCCAATCAAATCCAATCAATTGGAACTTCAAATTAACACCGTTCTATTATTTGTAAACGCATTCGATTGGTTAAAGTTATTACGTGCGGGGTTGCAAGACTTCTTGCCAAATCAAAGGTTTTGTTAGGATGGGGTTAGAGAGGGAACAGTTGGCCCATTCATTCGTTTCTTTGGGTTAGAAAAACCACTCAGCTGACGACAAGTATAGGATTAGATAATCACAATTAATAATAGTTGTTGGGTTCGCGGGTTATCCATTCATTTTATTGGTACTATTCTCAATAAAATATGAATAAATTGAACCTAAATTATAATCATAAACGCAAATGAAGGGTACAGGGAAATAATGATACAAGTCACACATTGTGAGTTCTGAGATAAATACAATTCTAAGTTCAAAACCATGGGTTTTTCTATAGAGGTCGATATTTCAACACCATTTTTCGTGGAGTTATAAAAGTGTGAATTCCCCAATGAGAGAAAATCTTGTGCGGGGGAATTGTTGAAATTAACATGATTATGTATAAAACTTAAATTATACGGTAAAAGTATGAAAAAGTGTGTAAGTATCCATCAAAAAGTTGATGTTACAAGTTTTGATAGTTCTAATTTGTTATGATATTAACATGACCCAATAATGTTTGTACAGAAAAATACTGAAAAGTAAGTAATATCTGATTTATCATTATATATATGTTGATAGTGTATATGTTATTCATTCAATCAAAAGAAGATCTGTAAATCATCTTTGAAAGAGTATTTTCAAATTATGTGTTAATTATCTCTGAAGTGAGTATTTCTGAATTGAGTGTAAATTATCTTTGAAGTGAGTATTTTAAAATTATTTGTATATTATCTTTGAAGTGAGTATTTTTAGTATATTCCACAGATTAACCCTAAGTGGGTTTTGTGGACACTTGAACGAGAGAAATGTTTCTATTGTTATGTATACATTTATTGGATTAAAAAAAAAAGAAATCGCAAGTTCACTCGTAAATACCCTAAAACTAGAATTACAAATCTCATTCTATATTTCCGATGTGATTGTCTGAAGATCACAATATCCCCACCGAGTGCAATAAAACAATTCCACTTTGAAGTGATCTGCTTTCTTGTCCACAATGCGTACCTAACCAGAACAGCCAACAAGACCGCGACAAATTACCATGTCTCTAGGATATTCTCAAACGACTCCGTCGAATTCCCAGCAACCATCCGAAGCTATTAGTCTTTCTCGAAATAAAAACCTCATTCTCGAGTCGAATCAATACGACGCCTTCGCCGACGCCATGCGGTCACAAAAAAGACGTCCGAATTGGGCGTCGTTTGATGTGCAAGCTATCAAACGTTGTCGCCAAATATCTGATATGCGATCCTTTGAGATGAGAACAGGGTTTGTGTTCGGTGGACGTGAAAACATTGGCGACGATATCGGAGGCGATATAGTGTTATATGGAGTACCCGTTTTACTGGTAGCCTACACTCGCGGTCACGGAAACTGGCACATCTGGACCCCTATTCCTGAGATAAATGAGATGTGAGAAAATAAAAATGAGTGAGAAAACGAGTATCTCACATAAAATATGAGATGAAATATGGCATTATTATATGAGATAGTTTTCTTACTGATTTTTCTCACAACTCATTTATCTCAGGAATAGGGGTCCTGGACCCTTACAGCGATTATTGAATGATTTATATCATAAAATTCTTCATTTACGAGAGTACATTTTACTTCCGAACGGAAGTACTCACACTAAAACTATCAGATTTTACGCACTGAAATTATACGCATTATACGCACTAAAACTATTGGATTTTGTATATACGCATTTGACCTACAATGTGTAAACACATTATTGGTAAAATATGCATAGATTCGAACTCAAAGTTCGTCAAGTCCATTTTCCTCGACCCCCAGTGTACACACGACATGTGTGGTTTCCAGCGTCGGTTGTTGAACGAAGGGTTCCAGCGATATTCACGGAAACCAACGACCAACATCATTCTCTCTGGGGGCCACACAACATAGATATTACAACTGTGTGAGAATTAAAGATACACGTTTGAAGAAGATTTTGTGTAGCTCCATAAAATGGGCTGCTTCAATCAGACCCTACCTAATCTTCACGTAAATTGGTTTCTTTGATTACATATATATATATATATATATATATATATATATATATATATATATATATATATATATATAAATATATATATATATATACATATATATATATATATATATATATATATATATATATATATATATATATATATATATATATATATATATATATATATATATATATATATATATATTGGGCTCAACGACGGACTGTAATAATAGAGAATATCTATTTGCGTCTGATGGATGATTAATGAGATGATTGGATGATGATATGACAGGTTTCTTGGGTAATGAGGAGAATAGTGAGAAGGAAGCGGTCATGGTATATATTGTAGGAACCACAGAGGGAAACTACACTACAGAGGGAGACTACAGAGGGAAACCATGATTCACCCCTGTAAAGATTGACGGTGGGAGGGATCGAACTGGGTTCGTAATTCCCCTCGTCTCCCGGATCACATGAAGCGAGCGCGTTAACCACTGCGCTGCATTTGCCGCTGATTGTGTATTGCTTAGCTGGATCAGACTGTGAATCATGTATCATTGCCAACAGAAGTAATACGGAAAATAAGTAATATGGAATGAATTGGAAGAAGATTTCAAGAACATAACGAAGATTGGTGATTTAAGAAGAGAGCTAAGAAAAAAATGAAGTATAATTCTATCGAGTATGTTTGATTGTAATTTCATTAGGTATAGTAACCATTACCACCTGTTTTATGAACAATCTGTAATGAATGAATAAAATATGTAAATATGTACAAATATTCACATAATTGGATCCACTCTAACATATACTATAAAAAAACTGACTTCACGTACTGTATTAAAACTCTCAAAACTAATTAGGACTGAAATTTGTAATTACAGTAAATTTCAGCTGTAAAATGTGAATAAAATGAAATGCAGTTTCGTACTCGTACGCGCTCAAAACTTTCAAAACTCCTCGTAAAGTTTTATTCTATTATTATTGTATAAATTAAATCTGCTATTTGTAAAAATTAAAACTTGAAAGTTGGATGTTGACCAAATTAAACCGAGTTATATTATTTTCTCCTATTCATAAAGTTGGTGCTTCTTTGAGATAATTAGCCCATAAACAGGGTGTCATATCCCATCCATATAGACCGCGTTATCGTCAAATCCTAGCTGAGAACGTAATTCTTCTCTTCCTCGTCCCTCCTGTTGGCCTGATTGTTTAACAGAGTTACGTGGCTGAATGAAGAGTGGCGAGTGAGCGAGCGAACAAGTAATTCTATTACACGATAACGCCAGGAAAACTACGACCCTGTTAAGTCCACGGGAGTCGATTTAGAGGAATATCAGTTTTTTGGTGATAACTTTTTAATGAAATGAGATACCAAAATTCTAGTACGGAGAAAACGAAGATATTTTTAATACCTTTAAGATGATGTCGGTGAAAAATATTCAATTCTCAGCGCATAATGGAAAAAAAAATGTTTTTTTTTTCAGCTACATGACTTATATAATGGTTTAATTTTATACAATCATTGTGAAGGTATTATAAAAATTTGTCTTTCCTTCGTATTCGAATTTCTATATCTCATTTCGTTGAAAAGTCATCACTAAAAACCTGATATTTCGCTAAATCGATCGTCATGGATTGTTTTTCTGTGATTCTAAAACGAAATGAAAGTGACTTATCTTCTTTTTGTTTCGACGATTCTGTATATACTTCAACATGATGTATCATATGTGCTCTGGTGCTTTCGTCACGCTTCCATTTCGTCATCAAAAGTTACAGAATAAGGACCCAGGGACTTTATTCTATCACTCTAAAACGAAACAAAATCAGGCCATCTTCTATTTGTCCAAACTATTTCATATACTTTAACACGGTGTTTCATTTGGGCTCTGACACTTTCATCACGCATCCATTTCGTTCACTAATAAACCGCTTTGACTAACGTGCTAGGGCCGGCTAGCTCCAAGAGACTACGACTTTCATTGGTTCACGTTTACTCAAAAAGCTACCAACAATGACAATATATTGTAAAAACAAAGTCACGGTCTCTTGGACTGCAATAATTCATCACATTTCTAAGCCCACCTCAAGATCAGGGCCAGGATTTTATGCTAACAACAATGGAAATGCACAGAGACTAGAGATGTTGCCATGACAGGTAGCTCTTGTAGTCGATATTAACCAATCATAGTCCTAGCCTCGTAGAGCTAGCCAGCACTAGCATGAGATGCATTAGGCAAGGGTCCTGGACTCTTGAATGAGTACAGGCTGCGAGTTAGTCGCTCGGCCGAGAAGCTAAGAGGCCGTATATCGGCCGAGTCCTGTAAGCCAGAACATCTAAGGCCCTCGAAACTTCAACAACACCTAGAGCTGGTATTTACAGCGGGCGTGTAATGCCTCCACTCGCTGGATGACAACGCGAGGGTTGGGGGCGGGTAGACAAATGGGGGAGGGGGGAGAGGTGAGATTAAGTAGATATTTTCCCTGGGTGCTTGAGGGCACGAGCACCCATCTCAACCAACGCCGTTCTGGTGGTGGAGTCATTCGAAAAACGTTCGATTTTTAGAATGGAGGAGGAGCCATACGAAAAATGTTCGATTTTCAGTATGGTGGAGCAGCCATACGAAAAATGTTCGATTTTTGGAATGGTGGAGGAGCCATACGAAAAATGTTGATTTTCAGAATGGTGGAGGAGCCATACGAAAAACGTTCGATTTTTGGAATGGTGGAGGAGCCATACGAAAAATGTTGATTTTCAGAATGGTGGAGGAGCCATACGAAAAACGTTCGATTTGTAGAATGGTGGAGGAGCCATACGAAAAATGTTGATTTTTAGAATGGTGCAGGAGCCATACGAGAAACGTTCGATTTGTAGAATGGTGGGGAATGGTGGGGAAGCCATACGAAAAACGTTCGATTCTTATAATGGTGGAGGAGCCATACGAAAAACGTTGCATTTTCAGAATGGTGGAGGAGCCATACGAATAACGTTCGAGTTTTATTTACTGTTCAACGACCCCACCAACAGCTATAGGTTAGGTTATACGGGTGTACGTATGAGCAAGTGATACGGAAACGACGAAATGATGATAGGTGAAAGAACGATTACAAAAACCCATGGCCTATGCGGGACTCGAACCCACGCCGAACAGTGACTTCAGTTTCTACATCCAGCAATGGTTTACTGAGCCATCGGGGACGATGAAGAAAATAACTGAGAAAAAATCGAGCTTAATATTTTTAAAATGACTAAAACTTTGAAATGAATGAAATGTATTTACTCTTGATGTTCTGTGCCAAGACACTCTGAACAATGCCAATTGTCTTTATTACGTTCTATGAATGTAATGAGATTTCACCTCAATTATTTTCTGTACGTTCTGTAAACGTTCTGAAAATACATTCAATTACGAGGGTAATCGTTTTCCTTCAGTTCTCATTTTTATTTTAGATTAAAATCCAGATTCCGATTTTCTTATTTCCATCAAATTACGACCGCATAAAGTTGGCTGTTTTGATTGGAATCAAGCAGATGGAAAATCGTTTTACAATATAAATATGAGTTTTCTCGTCAGATTCGAATCTGAGAATATTCGAGATGCCTCCGGGATCTTTTGATCAGATTCGGCTCCGTCAGAAAACGTCTTGTCAACCGTCGTCACCACACGCTTTACCACGGGACAAAAATCAATATCATTCAGTGACATGCAGGAATGATGAAGCGAAGGCAACATTGATATACGTCTGATAAATAATTGATTTAATTAAACTAAGAAAACGCGTTAGGTGTTTCCACGTTGGTGTATGAATTCTTTCATTGAAAGAATTTAAAGAAGTGATTATATTTATTATATTCTTTATATTTTTATTGGTAATCTAGAATTTGTAAAATCTGCAATTTGGCAAATGTTCTTAAAAAAGAGATAAACTGATTGATTATTGGAAATACAAAGCTTAGTAAAATGAATTAAATATTTATTTATGAAATAATATTCTTATTCCAGTCTTCAGTGGTCATGTTGACGACAGAATAGTACGTAGGGAAGAAGTGTTAAGAGAGGGGATTCGAAAGTTTCTGTTGGTTGGTTCTTTAGTAATTATAATTTGTTTTCTTCATCTCGTTTCTGTTCAAGTGTTTTGTTATTTAGTTTATGGCCTTGCCACTGCGTGATTGCGTAAGTGTGGGATCAGAGAAAAATCAGGAGAACACTTTAAAAATAAAATGGAGAAAAAAAATCAGGGGAATCCCAAAAATTTAAGTAACTCAAAAATCAAGAGAAACCAAAAAAATCAGAGAAAAAGAGAAGAAAATCAAATGACAATGGAAAAATCAAGAGAATAACTCAAAAATCAACAGTAATCAAAAACTTGAGAGATTAAAAAATCATAAAAATCACAAAAACCGCAAAAAATAGATAAGTAAATAAACATATGAGCTAGTACGAATGAGATTGAATTTAGTTGGGTACGCACAGATGCTTGGACCAAGATCGAGACACCAATCAATCAATGATTATCAATCAAGGTATTTCGTACATTCCAGATGTAATTCTGATTGATTTTATTCGTACATCATCAGAATTATGTAATGCAGAGACATATATGCACCTTGACTAATGTCACTGCCTTCTTGTTTATTCATTATCCATTTTAATCGGTATTTAATCGATTACATTGTTGATATAGCTTTTGTCTTGATAGCATTTTTTTTCGTGTGACATAGACGGCGGTGTCCATTTCATTACTCTAGCATGTTTCTTAATAACTTTGATAGATTTAAAAAAATTACATCCAATATTTTATTTCATCAAAACTACTGATCCTATTTATGTGAAAGTTCGGAATAATGTGTAGCATCATTATATTAGAATTACACGAAAATTAAAATCTATATAAAAAAACATTCTCTCCGTTGGTTTATTCTAATGAGGTTTTTGAAAACTTTGAAATCAGTTTTCTAAGAATTGGGGCAATCGATTACGCCTCAAAACTATACAGCATCGAATTAGATTATTAGACAATTGTGTTTGCCTGGTTTGTATTTCCGTTAATAAGCCACAAGGTTCAACTTCAGACCTGAAATCAATATGATTCTATGGTAAATATGAATAATAAAGCTTCACTTTCGATAAATAATTGATTAGACTAAATAACCCGCCTATCGCCAGGCTGCTAATAGGATTTCAGCCCAAGTCAAGAGCAATATTCGGCCAACCCCTCCAAGCTGCTGTGCAATTGTTTATCAATGTTGTGCTGGGCGGAAACTTTGGAAACTAAGACTTGGGGTGAAAGTCAAGCTGTACAATTAATGGCGATATAATAAGATATGTAGCATTAATCAAATAGACCATCAAATATAAATATTTTACAACTATATGTATTTTTGGTTTTCTTCATGTTCTACACAAGGGGCGAGGGGTTAACGACTAGAAATATCAGGTGTACACTTTGAAAAACCAAATAGAGAAAATGAAAATGGAAAAAAAATCATAGAAATGAATAAAAATCAGAGAAAATAAATAAAAATCGAATGAAAATGGAAAAATCAAGATAATAACTTGAAAATCTGAAGAAAAAATTCATAAATATTTCGAAAAATCACATAAATAGCAAAACATCTACCAGGACTCACGGTCATGAACCATGTACTGATATGGATGATTACGATATTTTCAAATCCAACTATGAACTTTGCGAATTACATTCGGAACTTGCACTCTGTACAGGTTAATATTTGCATTTTTTTATTGGAAAATCCTCAGTAATATAAAAATCCCGTGAAAAATGAATTTAAAACGACTGGAAAAGTTACAGAAAGAACTTCTGTGAAAACTGTACAGAAATGGCAGAAAGTCATATTAGGAAAAAAGAAAATAACTTGAAATAACAATTCGGGCTTAGTGATAGAGAAGTAAAAAAGTTGTACTTTCATTTATTTTATTACTAATTACAGCTTTGGACTCACATCCGGTGGCATATTTTTTTCAATAAGAATATGGATGAGAAAGATGAAATAATAATAATAACGAATCAATGGTTAATGAATGAATGATTAATATATACAATTATGATCATAAAATAAATGGGTAGATGAAGGTGATTAGATTACAAAAACATATTGGGTTTGACTTGATCAACCTTGATCAAAAACACCTTGATCATTTCGAGATCGATTCTCTCACATTGACCAAATATAAACATAAGAGTAGATGACTGTATTATCGGCTTACCATTACTACAGTGCTGCTCCAGACCGCATTGGCTACATCTGTTCGGCGCGCTCTTGCCGCAATGACAGCCGCCGTCCCTGACGCAGCACGCGCAGTCGTTCCGCGCCGCGTCGAACGGACACCGGCATCCGTCCGGTTTCTGCGTCCACAGGTCTACCTGGCCTGAAACAATAACACCACTCATTACGTCCGTTCGGCGCGCTCTTGCCGCAATGACGCAGCACGCGCAGTCGTTCCGCGCCGCGTCGAACGGACACCGGCATCCGTCCGGTTTCTGCGTCCACAGGTCCACCTGGCCTGAAACAATAACACCACTCGTTACGTCTGTTCAGAGCGATCTTGCCGCAATGACGCATCACGCGCGGTCGTTCCGCGCCGCGTCGAACGGACACCGGCATCCGTCCGGTTTCTGCGTCCACAGGTCTACCTGGCCTGAAACAACAACACCACTCGTTACGTCCGTTCGGCGCGCTCTTGCCGCAATGACAGCCGCCGTCCCTGACGCAGCACGCGCAGTCGTTCCGCGCCGCGTCGAACGGACACCGGCATCCGTCCGGTTTCTGCGTCCACAGGTCCACCTGGCCTGAAACCATAACATCACTCATTACGTCCGTTCGGCGCGCTCTTGCCGCAATGACGCAGCACGCGCAGTCGTTCCGCGCCACGTCGAACGGACACCGGCAACCGTCCGGTTTCTGCGTCCACAGGTCCACCTGGCCTGAAACAACGACACCACTCGTTACGTCCGTTCGGCACGCTCTTGCCGCAATGACAGCCGCAATGACGCAGGCGCACGAGCAATCTGCACGCGCCAACTGGATTCGCAAAGGCGGACTTTACATTTGTCCGCCTTTGTCAAATCACCTTCCCGGTCGCCCGAGCAATCTGCACGCGCCAACTGGATTCTCATCGCCGCACTTTTCATTTGTCTTGGGTGCGTTCCGTTACTGGGGCCTACTGGATACGAATAATTCTACTGGCAAGTACTGTACTGCAAGGAAGGCCAGTAAGTTTCGGAATGCACTCATAATATACCCTTTTCAGAACTCATTGCGCAGGCGCTCACTGCCTTCTAGGTGCCGAGATCGCTGGCGTTGCATTCTGTGTGTTTTAGTTCTGTTGAGAAAGTTGGTCCGCTTATCCACAGGGTTGAAGGCAAAACACCGAGATATATAACACACATTATCTCTCATCTTACTCACTCTGACAGTGTGTAAATCTCTCAGAGTATAGTAAACATATCATTGTTAACTACTATCATACTATAAGTAAACATGTTCATTGTTGCGCTTAGGCCCGGTATTACGAATAATAAATTTGTTGATCAAGCGATAGTTAGTGGATTAGCTTGTCATCACCCTCGGTTACCAATGTTATTTTTGTACTGCAATTGATTAATTGCTTAATTAACGCATTTTTATTATTGGTAATATGGGTCCCTAATGATATAAATCATCTGTGGTAATTAAATAGCATTGGCAGCATAGGACTTTCAAACGTTACGTGCTAGATGGCTCTTTCATTTCTACAAGGGTCTGTTCTAGACGGCTTGTACAGAAAAGAGAGAATATTATTGAATTAATATAATATCATGATTAAACTCGTCTCGAGTGATGTTTATAAGACTAGATTCATTATTTGATCGAATTTAATGATCCACACGAATGATTTTCCTTATCTTTATTGAATTATTTCTTCCTTCCAGACTCAAGTATCAGCTTGAAGCAGACGAAATATAATTACGTGCTTGATAACGGTTAATTCCACTCGGACGATTATTAACTAATAGCAAATTAAAAAAGAGAGAGAAAATATACTTCATGTCTTTAGCTCATTAATTAGATTGGAATAAACCTTGGAAAACGTAAAACGGAGATTATAAAGAGTAACAGGAAAACGCTATAAAATGTGTTGATGAAGTGCATGTTGATATTGTCACGCCCCCAGCGATGAATTATTTCCTCGTCGATAAATATAAATAATTCCTAATCTCTAAATATTTGAACAACTCTAAGAAGGCCTACTTCCCTTATACTTGTGGAGCGGCTCCAGTAAATACTCCTAGTGAGTAGTGAAAGGTACTCACCGTCTCCACAAGTATAAGTCCCAAGTCCACCCAATCTACACCCTAGCAACCTACGTACGTTCTCTCAAAACATACGTCCGTCTCTCGTCGCTTCCGGGTTTCAACTGTCATTCTCTCATCAACCTAGACCACTCGCCTCGCCTGGTTATGACGTAGGCTTACGTATTTACAAAACGAGTTTAAATACCTCGGGAATGTCAATTCAATCTAGAGGGAAAACGAGTTCCTTGGTTTCGCGAATATCATCCGAGGATCTCGTAACAATATGTTGGAGGCGACATCCATGAATGCAGTACACGTTTGACCGCATTCTCTAAGTAACTGGTACATAACTTTTCAACTGCCTTCCAACAACTTTAAAATCTAAAACATCCATCAAAGATTTTAAATGTGAGCTTAGGATATATTTACTGGATCAATGTTTTTACTCTATAACTAATTTCAAAAATAATTGTAAAAGTATAGGGGTATTGAGGTAGCATATTAATTTGTGATATTGGATATGAAACCAATTTTATAGAATTGGTCGAAATGGCAATTCTCAATTGGTTCAGAATTGGTGATTAGATGAGCGTAGCGAAGATTTTCACTCAAGTCTTACGGAGCTTTGTCTGTGCGTTTTTTTCTTTTTTTTTTTTTTCTTGTTTGATTGTTTGTAAACACTACACAGGTCGCAGGGTTTGACCGATCGACATGAAACTTTTTTTTATATGCAAACTTATCCAACTTAGAACTGTATAGTTTTGAGGTCTTATCGGTTGAACCATTTTTGAGAAACATCATTTAGAAGTTTCTAAAAACCCCATAAGATTTGGCTGAGCGGAAAAAAATGAAAAATAAAATCTCTTCAATATGATTCAAATTTCCCACAAATGTGAACACAAGAATAATATACATGAATAAAAATTTGGTTTGATATTCGGACCAGCCGTTTTGAAGAAAATAATATAATAAATGTATTTTATTCATCGTAAAGATAGAAATATTAGTTGAAAAATGTTGCATTGTCGAAGTCACGGCTTTCTAGATTCATTGACATCGGATGAAGTTCATTTCAAATGATCAAGTTTTGTAGAGTTTTCGATTATACTTTATATAGACATCTCGCTCATCGTACAACGCACATCCTGCGTTTGCCTAGTTTATAGAATGGGAGATGTTATTTTTTAACTATATTAGTATAAAATTATATGTTCCGACTACATTTTATTATATATTATATATACAAATGCATTAGACGTAATTTATCGTACTATAATCTAATGCTGCAATATATACAATGTAACATGACCTATCCAATATCTGCGTGCAGATCAAGCTTCTGGAAATAAATACATACTTTACTTTAATTATAAGAACTGTGATTCAACAGACCGGGATTCGATTCCGGGTCGAATTCTGAGAGTTTTCCTCGTTTTTCTGTGTCGTGAAAACGAACTGCTTCGTTTGTTTGTTCGTATTGACCAAACCAGCTGATAAAACTTCCTCTCGTTCGTCGTCCAATCACGCCATGCACGATTCGCCCACAACAATACATATCAGTTTCCTGACCGTCAGTCGCTACAGCCAATAGAAATGAATAAATATCAACCTGAACCGAGGGGAAAACACCCACAAAAGTGTATGCATTTGTTTCTTATTTATTGATGATTCAATGTTGAAATAGGCCTTCTAGATTAGGAATTGAAAATTGTGAAAAGTTTAAAATTCCGAGAAAATTTTGGAAAAACTAGTTGAAAAATATGTTATAACGTTATGTACAACAAAACCAGTAGATAATTGTCATGGAAACGACAATTGATACATTGGTTGAGTGAACCTTCCTCTATCAGATAAACTAGATTTCATCAGCATTCCTATATCCGTTTTGATACAAATAAATAGTTTCTGTTACCTTGATTCACAACGAAGAATTGTGTGAATTTTCTTGGTTTTGTATGCCAAGCTTGTTTGATTGAACTATTTGTGTTGAGTTCAACCCAAAGCCAGTTCCTTCACAAACACATCGATACCACACACGGTGAAATATCTCAAGAAGTAATCGAGTGGTGTATGTAACGCGAGATGCATGTTTTGTGACCATTTTCAGTATCAACTAAAGCATTGACAATCGTAGTGGCTTTCCGGATGAACGTGTTGTTGTGAAATTGCTTCACACCTTGCAGAGAACTACATTCTGAAATATGGCCGATCCATAATAAACATTCACAATATTTCCACACATAATCACCCAGGAGCCCAACTTTTGAAATTAGGGTTTTGGGGTTTTGGGGTTTTGGTCAGTGTTTTGGTGTTTTGAAAACACCAAAACACCCTCGAAAACACTAAATGCAACTTTTGAAAGTCAAAATTTAAAACCAAAACGAAAACACCAAAACGAAAAAGCTCGCGGTTTCGATTACAACAATGAGAGTTTTGCACTTAACCCTACTATTACTTCCTCGTGAATTTATTCAAATATGGAGAACAATGTAATCAACAACGTTAGAAATTATACATTAAATCAAGAGAATTAATTGGGAACTTTTCTCCCTATGTAGACTGGGACCGCCTTGAGGACTACAGTCTGAAATAATTGTTGTTACAATGGGACAATCACGGTGCCTTGTGTTAAGAGCGGACGATTGTCATCGAGGGATTTATTCACTCTGCAGCTCGTACGAGACTGATCACTATTGCCAATCAGCTCTGTCAACGACGTCTTCTCAAAGCAACCGATTCCAGCCGGCAGATTTCACTTATCGATCTACTGGTTGCCAATTCACGCCGATAACGGCATTACAACCGATTTATAGCATTAGAAGAAACGAGTTTAAATAGCGGCAAATTGCCATCATGTCAGATAATCTGTTGAATCCATTCGCTCATGCGCATTGCATAGTAAGAACGTTAAAGGATATCACCACCCAGAAACTAGATTTTAATAAATAGTGACGATATATATTTCCACAATAGCCCGTCCGCCTTTGTCAAATCACCTTCTCGCGTGCACGAGCAATCTGCACCGGCCAACTGGATTCCCATCGCCGCACTTTTCAACTTCCTAGATTTGTCCGCCTTTCTCAAGTCACCTTTCCGGGCGCACAAGCAATCTGTTTCCACCAACTGGATTCGCATAGCCGGACTTTACATTTCTCCGCCTTTGTCAAATCACCTTCGCGGGCGCACGAGCAATCTGCACGCGCCAACTGGTTTCCCATCGCCGCACATTTCAACTTCCTACATTTGTCCGCCTTTCTCAAGTCACCTTCGCGGGCGCACGAGCAATCTGTTTCCGCCAACTGGATTCGCATAGCCGGACTTTACATTTGTCCGGCTTTGTCAAATCACCTTGGCGGGCGCACGAGCAATCTGTTCCCGCCAACTGGATTCGCATAACCGGACTTTCCATTTGTCCGCCTTTGTCAAAACACCTTCTCGCGCGCTAGAGCAATCTGCGCCCGGCAACTGTTTCTCATTGCCGGACTTTACATTTGTCCGGCTTTGTCAATTCACCTTCCCGGGCGCACAAGCCATCTGCACGCGCCAACTGGATTCCCATCGCCGCACTTTTCAACTTCAGAAAATATGATTAATTCCGTTGTCTTCCAGAAGACGACCTTTTTTCTGAGTCGTTTCTGAGTCTGAGACGTAAACACTTCTCAATTCTGTTCATGTTCATATACAGAATAGGTCATGCAAAAATAGAAGTAATTTTAACTACTGCAATTAAAGTTAAAAATAAATATAATACTAAAATCATACGTCATATCGTAATGTCTAAAATACGTCTAAAATCATACGTCATATCTTGAGATATCATATCAGTATCTTGAGATTTTAATATATTCGACTTTTTTTATTTGACTTCAATATATTTGGCATTAATCATGTATATTATTTTCTATGTAATCGATTCAACATGACGATGACAATATCATGTACTTGATCAATCTGTACTGATAAAAATTATTATTATATCATAAAATCATAAATACCTACGTCATGATTTCATTATCGTCTATCCTAATCCTAATCCTGATCCTGAATCAATCCTAATTTATGAAATTATGATAATGATTTCTAGTTTGCTCTAATGAATGAATGAAGAAAATAAATGAAGGAAATAAATGAAAAATATGAAGGAAATAAATATCTTCGTAATATATTGAAATCTAGTTTCCAGGCTGTGATATGTTTCACATACTCGTTGCAAGAGCTTTATTGAGAATGCGAAGTGTGAAAGATTGCATTTGTTCCGCGTATTCAGCTGCAAGTTGTGACAGCCCAGCCCAGACTGAATTGTCACCGCGTACATAAACAGTAAACCAGGCCACTGTATTGGCACAACACTCTTTGTGAACGTGTTAACAGAGCAAAACAACACAATTGTGAAACTCTTGACAAACCCTACAGTTTATCAGTCATCTCGTACAGAGGAAACAGTGCAGAGGTTTTGGCAGAAGCCCCAGATTGGGATCAACTCTTTTATCTAGTTCATACGTGTACTGTCTTGCTTGATTCCTGGGATATATGCATTGAACTGTTCTTGTTTACAGGGACGTGTGAATCGTCTTGTCGCTACCCTCGACTAGCCTAGACTCCGTATCCCATCGCATCGAGCATACTATATGACATATATTATAGTCATAGTCAAATATAGTTCAAGTCATATATTATAGGAAGTGGGAGTGGAAAGATTGTCTTTTAAAGTGGAAAGGGAAATGCTTGGGTGGTTTGGACACATGATGCGTATGGAAGACGAGTGGATTCCACAGAAAATGTTTCAGATGGTTGACAATTGCATGATTAAAAGAAGAGTCGGGCGACCAAGAGAAAGATGGCAGAAGGGAGTAGAGATTGGAATAGTGAATCGAGGGGAGGAATGGAGTCAAGTGAAAGAAGAGGAATGGTTGGAGAATAGAGAACGGTGGAGAGAACTAATAGGAAGAGAAGAAGAGGAAGATGATAGTAGGAGTGAAGACGAGGAGGAGGAAGAGGTTTACATAACTCGGAGCTGGCAGACTCCGAGTTATCATTTATATGACTTATAGTCATAATATATGATTATATGACACCCTTATTCACTGTACAGAACTATTGGGAGATTCGAGCTCCAGGAAATATACATGAAATCATGTATAGATTTCAAAAAAATATGTAATTGTTTATTGTATGAGATATCTTAGTTTAATTATTGTTTGGGGTGGTGAGATTGCGTCTGTGGTGCCCCATTCAAACGATCCTACCTTTCATCCATAGCTTTAATTGCGGAAAAATGATTTTGTGTCAAATTGGGATGTTATTAAAAAAAGCAGGGAAAATGATAGAATAGTAGTGAACTCAATCCGTTCTCTCACAGCCCTCTCTATCTTTGCACAACTATTTATAATAAACTACCCGCTCATATAACCAGCCTTACCAAACTTTCATCTTTTGAATGCAACCTGAAATCTTTTCTACTTCAGAACCCATTCTATGACCTCAACGAATTTCTGACTTCAAAGTCACACTAGTCAACCATCCCATCATCTTACATATATTATCTATCTTTTTCAATTATCTCTTTCTGTTCACTTATCTATTTCTATTCACTCATTTTCATTTCTAGTTTTAAGTATTTTCTATATTTGTATCATGAACAAATCTTTGAGAAAAATAAACATAAACATAAATAAACAATTTCTTATCATTTTAGATTTATCATAGATTTGTTCGATTTATCATAAATTTGTTCAATTTATTATAAATTTGTTTGACTTATTGTAGATTTATCGTAATTTACATTTGAAGGGTGGTGATTGTGTTCATTGTGATGTATTGTCAATACTGTGAATAATAATAAGAAAGCAATAAATATATCAATAACTTGATGTGGTTATTGTTGCTTATAATGAAGACTTTGTTCGGAAATCGTACATTTTCAGCTTCAAGACTTACGTATCACACTGTACTTCTAGTCGTGCGAACTTCATACTGTTATTCATAATGAGAAACAATACACAGGACACCCCCCGGTGTTTTGATTAAAATAAAGAACACGGAAATAGAGTAGCAAAAATCTCCTGCAGTTACTTGTATGTGAATTAAATTGAACAAGAATGAGATTTTATCAGACAGTAATATTATTTATAATTATTAAAGGGCATCACAACCCTGAAACTAGATTTTAATGAATTATGACGATATTTATTTCCTTAATTTTAGATAAAACTGGAAATCATTATCTCAATTTCAGAAATTATAATTAATTTGTTGAATCCTCCGCAGAACATGTGTCATGACGTAAGCATTATCACTTCTCAATAGGAACATGAACCGAATCGAGTAATGTCTACGTCACGACTCAGAAAAATGGCCGGATCCTGAAGGACAAATACATTTGTTATAATTTCTGAAACAGAGATGATGATTTCTTGTTTTCTCTAAAATTAGTAAAATAAATAGTGTCATTATAATTCAAAATTTAGTTTCAGGATTGTGATATCCTTTAAGTCAACAGCGATTCCAAGATAATTCTTGAGAAGAGTTTTTATTGAGAACTTGCATTTTCATACTCAATTGCATTTGAAGGGTACAGGGTAATAATGATACAAGTCACACATTGTGAGTTCTGAGATAAATACAATTCTAAGTTCAAAACCATGGGTTTTTCTATAGAGGTCGATATTTCAACTCCATTTTTCGTGGACTTGTATCATTGTTATCTGAAATCTAGATGCATATTCAGAAAGCTTGTGAAAAACACTGTAAGGTGGCGTATCTAACTAATTGTTTTCACAAAATATGACTTGTATCCTTATTCCCGTGTACCCTCATTTTCTTCAACACTCCAAATAAATACACATATTTAAATGACACCGTTTAATTACTAACGAATAAAAAAACTCCCAAACATAAATTCCTCCATGAATGATGATAGTTAATTGAAAAGCAGCCATCATAGTGGAGATAATAGACTGCTCAATCGATACGACAAATAATTTGATTAATTTCCACGTGTAAAGCCACTTGTCCTGCGGCTGTCAGTAAAATGGAGCCCAATCCTTTATTGACGCGCGAACAATGGACGGGATAATACTAGACACGATATTCAATAGGACGACACTTTCAAAAGGACCGTCGGTCCGGCAAATACGGCCGATTTTTGTTCACAATTTCGTTCGTTTGTGTGAAGTGAAATGTTTATTAGTAATGAGATATGAGCTGCTAAGCAAGAAGGCCATAGCTACAGGAAATGGTATTCCTGGATATTTGAAGAAACGTAAATATATTTGGTTTACTTCAAATATCTAGTGAAATGCTGCCCTTGATATTTATTGATACATAATTAATAATTATACTGTATTTTGTTAATTGCACAATTTCGTTTGTTTGTGTGAACTGAAATGTTTATTAGTACAGAGATATGAGCTGCCAAGCAAGAAGGCCATGACTATAGGAAATGGTATTCCTAGATATTTGAAGATACGTAAATGTATTTACTTTTCTTTAAATATCTAGTGAAATGCTGCCCTTGATATTTATTGCTACATAATTAATAATTATACTGTATTTTGTTATTATAGGTCTACTAATAAATTGCACAATTTCAATCCATGTTTTTTATTGCAGTCAGGGTCCTACTCTACTTGTATACCTATAGATAAATAACCCTTTATGTATCTATTATTTATACTTGTTTAGTGTATAAACGTATCTTTTTATCACTGTAAAATAGCAGAACCTGCTAATAATAAACGACTATACTACCAATGACATGATACATTATTAATGTGAATTCTAGAATACCTGAAGTTCACCAATCATATAAATAAAAATAAGAATACAAAAGTGTGGTATTATTTGGTTCATTTATGATAGATTCATTTGGAATATTATTTTGAATTTTGTATATTTGTAGAAAAATGCAAATACCCATCAGGAGTGTCCTATATGTACAGTGGAGATAGGTCTCTAATAGAGCTATGAAAACACGTGTGCCTAGGGAGTCCTGTATTAATTACCAGCGGGGGGAGGGGGGGAAAGGGGGTAAGGGTCGTGGTGAAGCGGCGGTTAGGTTAGGGTAATATTGAACACATTTCCTGTACCCGCATTATATCATGCCGGTTAATTGACCTGTGACCTCTACAGCGGGTCAACATCATACTAATGATGTAAAAAGTCTTGACCTAGATTGTTGATAGGGGTTGGTTCGAAGCAAAGAGCAACATTCGAAGAACAGTCGCCGTGGTTTGTTTTCACCGTCGACTCGATTCATGAAACCTTCACTCAGCGTGTTTATCATGACTCCAGTGCCAGATTCAAAATTCGAATTGTTTTTATTTCTGTATGGATTCAAAAACAGAATATCACAGAATTGTCAAATATATAATAATAAAATGTGAAAAATTTGCTACATTGAATAGAGTGCATCACAATCACAAGTATGTGGAATAAAAAGACAACAATTATAAATGAATCCAAATAAAATTAAAAAAAAATACATACCTAGGCCTAATGTAAAAAAATTAAATTGCACGTAACGTCAAAATTAAAAATTGTACGTATTGTCAATAACAAACTCATTCACAGAGTAATAGCATTTGCTTAGAAGAAATGCTTTTAATTCAATTTTAAATCTCTCCACACCTATCTTTTTATAATCTTTAATGCATCGGGGAAGAAGGTTATACAGTCTATTATACAGTTTATTATACAGTTATACAGCTAGATGATAAAGAGTTAACGGTAACTCCGGAAACGGAAGTGACAGAATATTTATTGAACGAGGGTTTACTTGAAGTAATGCTGATTACTACATGAGCATGTAATGTACTGCAATGTTATGACGTCATACATTTGAATGAGTTTTACAACGACTTGAGAACACATTTCCATGGAAACATTTCGTAATATTAATGTAGAAGATGAAGAAACAAGATTGTCAAAAAATCAATTAAGAAAACAGTAGAAAATCAGGAACTTCTAGGGTTGTATCTAGGACAATAGCTATATCTACGTTGTTCTATGAAATCGATTACATAAGCCATCAAGATCGACTACTCAGGCCATCAGAGCCCCGTAGAGCCTTAGCTAGCTTGTATAGGTGATCTAGGTGGCGTCGAGGTTCTTAGCACTGGATATGATTGTCAGCTGGGAGAACATGGGATCGTGTATAGCTTTTGTTTCGGGTTGTATTGTTGAATATTCGTCTCGTTCAAGAGAATCCAATCACTTATTAAATGTAGGCCTATATAAAAGTTGCTCTGTTTTGTCCGGAAGGTGATCATGAACAGTGCCTTCATTTCCTCACTTTAGCCTTTATTTAAAATCCACTCACCTTGATTACATATCGCACACAAAAAACCAATTAAAAAACCAGCAATTGTGGCCAGAAGCGGTTTTCCGTGTGCAAAAATCATGTTTACCTCTCGAATGTCTTCCCTTTTCCTCCCCCCCTTTTTCATCCCCTAGCCACGAACTTTAATTATACTAATTGAAGCCTTTGCTTTATCTCAGAAAGTTAAACATAATTCACCGTGGGCTGGCCTAACGAGCATCGCAACCCCACACCTCATTATTTCCCCCCCCCACACCCCCCTCCCCCCCCCCTCGATTCTCACCTCGAGATTAAAAGAATGTACTGCTCCCCCGAGAGGAGGGCGAAACGATCGCAGCCTCCGAGTCGAGATAACGAGTGTGCCGCTGAAAGTCACGGGGACCCGTGAAATACAGCCGATATTCTAACTTTGTTCTGAGAACATAATGTCGGGGGAAAGTTGTTTAAGCTGCTGAGTATAGCCCAGGTATAGGAACAGTGCAGGTGTGGGTGTAGTAAGTATAGGGCACAAGCTTAGTGTTTGAAGTGTTAGTTATGGTGCGACTGTTTATAAAGTTATCATTGTATCCTCTATGAATACATACATTCATAGCACGCATTCTACTTGTAGGCTATATATATTTTAGACCGGTTGAAACGTCAGCCTTCAAATATTTAATTAAAATATACATAGTATATATATTCTATGGGTGTTTCATATTAAAAAACGACTTGAATTATCCATAAATATTCATTTTTATCATATATATATATATATATATATATATATATATATAATTTAACTGCTAGTTTCAACTCGAAATTACCAACGTGAGAGTAGCCCTAACTGGCAGTTTTGAGTTGTTATCACAATGGTTACCTATGCTACATGTTATTTTCCACCAACTCCAAGTTAAACTCTAACTGGAGTTGATAATACCATGCAAGCTTTAGAATATACAACAACCTAGTTTCAATGCGATTCAGACCATCAAGACACATTGTTTGAGATTCATGTTTTGTGCAATACGATGTATTTTATTCATACGGTAAAAATGAAATAATAAGTGAACAAAAGTACTTCAAAGACGGCATTTCATTTCAATGCTAACAAATTGAGTAAAGTAGTATTATATATATATATATATATATATATATATATATATATATATATATATATATATATATATATATGTATATATATATATATATTTATAATATATATGTATATATATATATATATAAATATATATATATATATATATATATATATATATATATATATATATATATATATATATATATATATATATTATATATATATGTATATATATATATATATATATTTATATATATATGTATATATATATATATAATATATATATAATATATATATATATATATATATATATATATATATATATATATATATATATATATAATTGGTCTACTAGTAGGCATATCGACGGAAGATGAAGGCTTGAGCCACCCACGCGCTAGTGCTGTGATATAGGGGGACGATCGCTCGCAACCTTCAAATCTTGGGAATATAAGTACACTGAAGTGTTCCTATATTCTGCTGACGTCATAGTGTCTTATAACACACGTCAGTGATGCCAACTGAGACAATGCCACGTTGCTCACAACTGTCCGCCATTTTGTTTCACAACATTTATTGGGTGACAACTTATCCAACATAGAAGGTCCTATTACTTCATTTCAACTATATTTATGTCAAATAAGCTCGACTTGTATTTTTTTGGAATAATTGTGTTATCGAAGAACATGCTGCAGCTAGGAAGCTCTTGTTGTCGTAATTTCCAATGAAGTATATATATATATATATATATATATATATATATATATATATATATATATATATATATATATATATATATATATATATATATACGTATGACGTACACTAGTTTGTTTGGCTTGTGTTGGTAGATGTACACGTATACACGCTATACGATCAGACTATAAACCAGTGAATAAAGGTATTCGAATTTTGGAATAGAAAAGAGAATTTGAAAAAATTAATTCATTATTGTCAGTCGAAAAAACCGAACAGACCTACATCCATCGTATCAGCAAACTATTTATCGTGCATTAACTAATTATTATATTCCTAATAAAAACACGTTGAACAATAAACAAGTTTTATTACTAGTTCGTATAAAGTGATTGCAATGAAATAACTTGTGTGAATATGTGCTCGTCACAATACTCCTGGCTTGTATTTGTCTAATGCTCGCCTGCAGCTTACATGCAGTCACTCTGGCTCGCGCAGAAGGCCGTGTCACGAAACAGCCGCCAGGGGAGCCACCGTGCTAAGCCACCATGACAAACAATCACAAGAATATGGTCAACTGTCACAGCTGAGTAGGCCTAGAGCACTTACATCGGGTTACATTTCACATAGGTACTTTATTATTCTAAGTTTAATCATTTTCTTATATATATATTTTTTATATATTTCGATAATTTTTCTATTTTTAAGAAGGAGAAGAAGAAGGAGAAGAAGAAGAAGAAGAAGAAGATCAAGATAATGAGAAGATTCAAGATTTTTTCTCCCCACTGTGAATGTTTGAATTGTTTTCTAACCCTGAAATTACTATCTTATTCAAGATTTGATTTGTTTGTTAAATGAGTTATCATATTTTAACTATTCTTTGGGGTGGTAAGATCGCCCTTGTGGTGCCCCGTTCAAACGATCTAATCTTCCATCCATAGCCTTAATTGGGAAACAGCGATTTTGTATCAAGTTTCGATGTTATTGAGAAAAAAAAAAAAAAAAGTTTTCGTTCACTTCAAAGTGCAAGCTTGACAATGATAATAGTAAAATTAGCGTCTAAGTTGATTGCTTGAATACTGTCATATATATTCAAATATATATATATAATATTACCTTTTCAGTTAAGGCTTTCCTTTCCCTTGTCATCTTGTAAAATCATCATATTAATTTACAAATGTTTGTCCGCACACAAGAGCACCACGTTCTTAAACGGACTCCTCTTTGTTTTCTTGCAAACAGTATTAGAATTTCATTTGAGTCTTTCTACTTATATAATATATCTCCTAAAGTATTCTGTACATGTATGTAACTCGATGTATCTGTTTGAGAGTGAACTTATATACGAATGAAAAAATATATTTATTCTTTGAGTTGGTGAGATCACCCTTGTGGTGCCCGTTTCAACGATCCTGAACTTTCATCCTCCGCTTCATTAGGAAATAATGTCAAGTTTTCGATGTTGATAGGAAAAAATCTCGACTCGATCGTGACAAAATTCATTCAAGAACTTGGGTTCCGATTCTCGTCATGGACGACCAAGTTGGCGCGTGCGGATTGCTCGTACGCGGGCGAAGGTGATTTGGGAAAGGCGGACAAATGTAAAGTCCGGCAATAGGAAACAGTTGGCGGACGCAGATCGCTTCTGCGCGGGCGAAGTGATTGGGGAAAGCCGCACTAGTCGAGCTGGGGACTTGTAAACATGAACAGGTGCCCGAATCCGCGCCTGGTGGAGTAGGTTGGCGGGCGAAACAGGGTCTGCGACCGCGAAGGTAGATTGGGAAAGGCGGACAAATGTGGGAAGTTGAAAAGTGGATACCAGTTGGCGGGCGCGGATTGCTCGTACGCGGGTGGAGGTGTTTTGAAAAAGCCGGACGAATGTAAAGTCCGGCAATGATAAACAGTTGGCGGGCGCAGATTGCTCGTGTGCCCGCGAAGGTGACTTGGTAAAGGCGGACAAATGTGAGAAATTGAAAAGTGCGGCGTGCAGATTGCTCGTGCGCCCGCGAAGGTAAATTGACAAAGGCGGACAAATGTAAAGTCCGGCAATGAGAAACAGTTGGCGGGCGCAGATTGCTCGTGCGCCCTAGAAGGTAAATTGACAAAGGCGGACAAATGTAAAGTCCGGCAATGAGAAATAGTTGACGCGTGCAGATTGCTCGTGCACCCGAGAAGGTAAATTGACAAAGGCGGACAAATGTAAAGTCCGGCAATGAGAAATAGTTGGCGGGCGCAGATTGCTTGTGCGACCGCGAAGGTGACTTGGTAAAGGCGGACAAATGTGAGAAATTGTTAAGTGCGGTGATGGGAATTCGTTGGCGGGTGCAGATTGCTCGTGCGCCCGCGAAGGTAAGTTGACAAAGGCGGACAAATGTAAAGTCCGGCAATGAGAAATAGTTGGCGCGTGCAGATTGCTCGTGCGCTCGAGAAGATGTTTTGACAAAGGCGGACAAATGTAAAGTCCGGCAATGAGAAACAGTTGCCGGGCGCAGATTGCTCGTGCGCCCGCGAAGGTAAGTTGACAAAGGCGGACAAATGTAAAGTCCGGCAATGAGAAACAGTTGGCCGGTGCAGATTGCTCGTGCGCCCGCGAAGGTAAATTGACAAAGGCGGACAAATGTAAAGTCCGGTAATGAGAAACATTTGGCGCGTGCAGATTGCTCGTGCGCCCGCGAAGGTAAATTGACAAAGGCGGACAAATGTAAAGTCCGGCAATGAGAAACAGTTGGCGCGTGCAGATTGCTCGTGCGCCCGCGAAGGTGTTTTGACAAAGGCGGACAAATGTAAAGTCCGGCAATGAGAAACAGTTGGCGCGTGCAGATTGCTCGTGCGCGCGCGAAGGTGAATTGACAAAGGCGGACAAATGTAAAGTCCGGCAATGAGAAACAGTTGGCGCGTGCAGATTGCTCGTGCGCCCGCGAAGGTGTTTTGACAAAGGCGGACAAATGTAAAGTCCGGCAATGAGAAACAGTTGGCGCGTGCAGATTGCTCGTGCGCCCGCGAAGGTGTTTTGACAAAGGCGGACAAATGTAAAGTCCGGCAATGAGAAACAGTTGCCGGGCGCAGATTGCTCGTGCGCCCGCGAAGGTGTTTTGACAAAGGCGGACAAATGTAAAGTCCGGCAATGAGAAATATCGATTTTAAAAATAAATTTTGGGCACAGGTTTACTAAACTATCAAGAAGATTAAGTTAAAATTAGGATATTTAAATAAATAAAACATCCGGGGAACGAAAAAACGTTCAATTTTTTTTAAGAATATTTTAAAAATTTCTTACGAATAAGTATGTATCGATGAGGTTTGAATTTATGATTTTTTCATTTTTCATTGTCAATTTTTTCGATTTCCATCTCAATTTTACAATTTCATAATCAAATAAGTAAAAATAAAATACAAATTCAAATTCAAATATTATATCTATATTAAATTTAATAATAATTGAATATTGAATGAACAAAATCCAATAATGACCAAACGTGAGAAAAGTCAACACAATTAAAACCATATAAAACTAGAATTAACCTCAAAATGCGACACGTCCTTGCTTTTATATAATTATTACATAGAATATTTTAATATATGAAATACAATTGATAAGAATATATAGGATAAGATAAGATAAATAATCATCAATAAATATATAAATAATAAATAATAATCTATTTTACTGATATTAAAATAGTTGACACAGTGACAAATTTATATAAAAACCATCATCTACCCAAATGCTGAAATGTCATTTCCATGAAACCCCTTCAAATTCTTATGAAAGAAGTCTCACATACATAAAAGTAAAACACAATAATAGATGGTTTGTTTCTAAGTTTGGTATTGGTGCTTACTGTGTTCATGTTATTTACACGTACACGCATGTTATAAACGACACGATTTGTCAAAGTGCTGTCACATCTCTAGTCAACAGTCTGACAAAATAATGAAGATGATTTCGTACGCAAAACAAGTTCTATCTCGGTATAAGTCACTCGCTGAGACGAGCTCCATTCGGTTATTCACCTTCCACATATGTAACATATTATTTATAGAAACTCGGCACCTCCACCAATATGTTATGTAAGGTGCATTATTTCTGTTGTAAGTAAGTTTTGTAAGTTGTGACTTTTAAGATTATTTATTCCTTGTCCATGTTCACTTATTTATGTTTTTGACCATTATCATTCTGTCGGACGAGTCGGACGAGCGAAATGACGCTCGTCCGACTCGATCGTGACAAAATTCATTCAAGAACCTGGGTTCCGATTCTCATCATGGACGACCATCCTGACTGAGGTTTGTATAGTTTTCCTCAGTCTTTCAAGTGAATTACTGGAATGGGATCTAAAAAACACGCCACGACCGCTTTCTTCAACTTTCCAAAACACGTAGTGTATGAATCTCATCGTCCTATCATCTCATTCATCATCCCTGACGCCAATAGATCTTAGCCATTAGTACAATGCGTCGTTAAATCCAATATAAATGAGTAATGTGATGTGAATATCCAGCTCAAATGTAAACTACGTACTTCAATATATGATTCTGCATTCAAAGTTGGATTATATTTGAGCTTTGTGTATTTCCTTGCATCGAGAATGACTTTAGTTCCACTCACAAGATCAAACCAAGAGGCCGTTTATTGTCGATGTCTGAGTTTCATGTGGAAACTAACTGATATTTTCAGCAGCATATTCCTACTTTGTATCCGTTTCCTGTGCACTTCACAGATCAAACAGTGACCTGTTATACCAGCAATACGGGGTCATCCAAGATATGTCATCCAGATATCAAATCGTCCGGTTGATATTTCAGATTATATCACATTATATATAGTTTTAAGTTATAATAAGTAGAAAGTTTGAAGGAATTTCAGTCTTAAAAGGGTATATTGCCATTTTGAGAAACCACTTAGACACACATTCATGGCATTATCCTTCATTTTTGTATTATTTTTATATTTCTTTCATATTACTGTTTATATTAATACTCTTTCATTATTTTCCACCATAATTTTTCCACTAATCACTTATGTGCGATTTATTATTATTGTGTGTTTTTTATACTTGATACATTTTTTATTTGATTGTTATTATGTTTCAAACGGTAACTATGAATGTATACCATAGCATAGTCTTTGATACAGATGTATATATATATATATATATATTTATATATATATATATATATATATATATATATATATATATATATATATATATATATATATATATATATATATATATATATATATATATATATATATATATATATATATATATATATATATATATATAATATATATAATATATATATATATATATATATATATATATATATATATATATATATATATATGTTCTAAGAAAAAACACAGGAGACAGTTATTATCATGAGTAACAATTACTGTGAATAGTAATTGATTCAAAGAAAACTAATTTGTGACTAAATTTGACAAAATTAAATGTATGTTAAAGTTCGCTCATGTTAGCTATACCAGCATTATACAAATGAAATTAAAGTGAAGTTTTCCACTCCATTCCATGGCTTGTTCCGTGCTTGGTGCGAGCGAGATAAGTCACATTAAACTTACTAACTGTAGCAAGTTTAGTCAACATGAATTGTCGTCACACAACACACAGTCGTTAAACAAGTTGTAAGTGGGTTTACACCTCAACTTTAAGAGCACAGTGTACTGTATTAGTGTACATATTATGCTTTCTCAAAGTTTACTGCAACTTTTTACATAACATACTGGATTAAATAACTGACAAAATAACTTATATACATAGCTGTTGGCCGTGATGTATAACTTCGTTAACCAAGCTGAAATGTCGCGTTATTCCCAGCTAATAAGTTTCGTGTGTATTATGCAATGCATGTATGTCATATTTAGAGTTTCTGTGTGTAGTTGTTAATCCCGGCATGCACAGAACACGGCTGTGTGAACAGCATACTTCACCACGTCGCCATGTACCAGGCTGGGATCCAGGACCCGCCTAACAAATGTCGTGCTATAAAGCTACAAGAGGCTCGGACTTTGATTGGGTAATGTTTCTAGAAGACCCAAGTACCATGGCAATACGTCAAACTCCATGTATCTCCATTGTTGTTAGCACAAAATCCTAGCCCTGATCTTGAGGTGGGCTTCTAAGTGTGATGACTTATAGCAGTCCAAGAGACAGTGACTTTGTTATTATAATATATTATTGTCATTGTTGGTAGCTTTTCTTGTGAACATTGAACAATCGGGTCTCTTGGAGCTAGCTAGCACTAGCACGTTATTTTAAATGGTTTATTGGATAAGGGTCCCTTTGGATGAGACCAGGGCTTTGACTGGTTGCTATTCACTAGTACAGCCTAGGACCATGACAACTTGTCCTGTTCTTGTGTACTTACATTGTTGTCAGCACAAATCCTAGCACTGCTCTTGAGGTGAGCTGAACGTAGGTCACATTTACGTTCTAAGAAACCGTGACTCTGTTATTATCTCGTATTGTCATGATACCTAGCTCTCCAATAGATAACATTATTCAATCAAACTTCTAGTCTCTTGAAGCTAGCAAAGTCTAGGACGTTATTTCAAGTGGCAGTCGTGGTAAGGGTTGAGAATTTATCTGAAAATATGTATCTCATCCACGTCAGATCAGAGAATGGATTCTCTTGTCGATAAACATTACAGTTATCTACCATTTTATAAAACTAAAACTGAGACGAGTAGTCGAGTGGCTAGCACGGAACAGTCATTCAGGAGACCGGGGTTCGATTCCCCCCATGGTCGACCACCCTGTGAGGGTTTCCTTCTGTCATTCGGGTCAATACTGGGATAGTTCCTTAACAACAGGCCACAACCGACTTCTTCCCACTCTCTTAAAATCTCATCTTCCCATCATCTCATATATATATATATATATATCATTCTCCGACGCCAATAGATCGTAGTCATCAGTACACAGTGTGTCGCTACAGATAGAATAAAATGTCTATAAAGTCGAATATTTCCTCAGCTTGGTGATAAAATGGTAAATGATGGCGGAGCTAGAATCTTGTTATCATTGGATTAAGTGTACTCGAGAAACCCGAGACGGGGTCAAATAATAAAAAAGAAAAGCCATTCATTGAACCGCCGTGTTTGCAAGCTTCGAACAGAATTCCGAAGTGGGTTAGTATTTTCTCCGAGTGTGTGGGTGATATAATGATCACATGATGAGGAGAATCTTCTATTCAAGGTTCGAGGATGTTCACGTTTTATGCTCTCTACAGACCTTGACGCTCGCTTCGGGTACGCGGGGAACAAAGCAGGAAGATTTGAGGTCTGTTGAAGATAGAAACCATCAAAAGATACGAACTGAGTTCATACAAATAGTTTACAAGTGATGTTGATGATGATTATACTAGATGTGTACAAGAAAGTCAAACCAGAATGATGAAATACTAGGAAAACGCCATATATGCGTTGTTAGACGAGCGGATAGTAATTGTATGGGTGAAAATGGGTAAAAACTGCTTCGAGTGGTACCAATTTACCACATTTTATGTTTTTTCTTCAAAATGGCTGACCCGATGAAGCTGAATTTTTTTAGAAATGTGTATCAAAATGTAATTCAACTTCACGCGAAATTTCATTTTTTTGGAAAATATATATTTTTTTCCGTCATGTTATTCTAACGGGTATTTTTGAAAATGTCTAAAATTCATAAAAAAATGTTACTTTCCGATAATGCCACAAAACTATACAGATCCAGTTCCCAATTCCAGTATCCATTCCAGTTCTGATCTGGATGTACTGCTAGATAATTATTCCATTACCGATGAATTGTTGTGAAAATTGACGAGGAAATATTTTTTCAAATTGATGAAATGTCATTATGTCACTCGTGTTTCTTGAATCTTTCTAGTTCGCTGTTGTTTTCCGGTCATTCTATCAACTTACTTCGCAATGTCCTGCTATATGTTTGTGATAAAGAATATCCCATTATGTTTCGTAAAACAGTCGATCCACTGCCCGGTAGAGCAAGAGTACAACCTCGTCCCATGATCTGTCTTTTGTTCAAATATGAAATAGAATTGACACTGTACTCTGTACTAACTCCCTGGGTGTGCAATCTGACAGTAGAGCTGAGAGAGAGGGAAGGAGTGATGTGACAGTGAGGGAGAGGGAGACAGAGAAAGAGAGGGAGAGAGAGACAGAGAAAGAGATACAGATAGGGATAGAGAGTGTGTGTGTGAGAGAGAGAGAGAGAGAGAGAGAGAGGGAAGAGGTGATGTGGCAGTGAGAGAGAGGGAGAGAAAAATAAGAGAGAGAAAGATATACCGATAGAGAGAGAGTATGTGTGAGAGAGAGGAAAGAAGTGATGTGATAGTGAGGGAGAGGGAGAGAGATATACAGAGAGAGAGGGAGAGAAAGAGATACAGATAGAGACAGAGAGAGAGAGAGAGAGAGAGAGAGAGATATTGATGTGACAGTCGCAATGAGAGATAGGGAAGAGGTGATGTTCTGCTAATGGCCAATGCTGTCGATGAATGAAGTGATCGAAAGACCATCGGGCGTGTCATCTCTCTTTCAAATGTATCAACCAATCAAACTTACTTTCGAGTCAATGGAGGAACAATGTTCATTTAGAGGACAGAAAAAATGTGTTTATATATATATATATATATATGTATATATATATATATATATATATATATATATATATATATATATATATATATATATATATATATATGATACGATTCAAAACTATTCAAAAACCGCGAGCTTTCCCGGGACAGGTGGTTAATCAGAAAGTTGTTGAAATAATATATATATACTATATATATATTTTTAACCGTTTTAAATCATACCATTTTGATAACTTACTGGTGGTTATTCAGAAAGCTATTGAAGTATTATATATATAAACAATGACGCCTCCAAATTTTGAGCATATCCCATCTAAGCTAAAACTGAATCGAGCCAAAATGCAAAATCACCTTCTTATTGTATCTTGTTGACAGTTCAACATTAGGTCATTACATTCAGTTATCGGCTCCTCCACTATCTTTTCCTTCAGTTCCCGGCTCTTCCACCATCTCCTCGTTCAGTACCCGGCTCTTCCACCATCTTCTCGTTCAGTTCCCGGCTCCTCCACCATCTCCTCGTTCAGTACCCGGCTCCTCCACCATCTTCTTGTTCAGTTCCCGGCTCTTCCACCATCTCCTCGTTCAGTACTCGGCTCCTCCACCATCTTCTTGTTCAGTTCCCGGCTCTTCCACCATCTTCTCGTTCAGTTCCCGGCTCCTCCACCATTTTTCCGTTCAAGCCCAGTCCCCGTGGCTCAGTGAACTATCGCAATGCGTTCGGAACTGAAGTCAGGCTGGGCGTGGGTTTTTGTGAAGTTCCTTTCACCGATCATCACTTCATCGTTTCATTATCATCCGCTCATTCGAATCTCCGTATAACCTAGCTGTTGGTGGGGTCGTTAAGCAACGATAAAATATAAATGAGGAAAATAATGATCAAGCTGCGATGAATATTATATGTTGACGTATATTCTGAGAAGTAATAAACTCTTTAATATATATTTAGCATTTCCATTACCTTTGCTGATATTATTTACCCTCGTTTGAGAAAACTCGTTTACATTTCTATTTGTATTTTCATTATTTGAAATGAGCATTCAAATCTATTAGTGAATGTTCATGTCCTCATTTTACCGCGTGATCACTCTTTGAAGAAAATGGAGAAAATTATGACAAATAAAAGTGAATAAGTGAATATGTGCAATAAAAACACATCACTTCATGATATCACATTTGATCGACGTTGACAGAAGGAATGTGTATTCGTCATGAAAATTGTGAATATATTATTCATATAAAAAAATAAAACATACATAATTGAATGAGAAATTGGAATAAATATCAAGAGAACAAATCTAAATAGAAAGATATCCACTGAATGGAAAAGCAATAACAAAATTGAAAAATAACTATGATAATAGACAACCAGACTTCAACACTCTTCACTTGTTTCCTCAATTAGACACAAAGATGAAACTAATATGTGACGTGAAGTACACTTTGTTATGTTTCCAAACATTTGTTACAAGAATTTGTTACAAGAAGTTTGCACTTCAAATAATCATAAATAGATGAAAGCAAAAAACATTATGAACGTCAAACTCATTCAAAAAACCAACCAAACAATAATATAATATACCGGTGATTTGATGTGAATATTCGATGAAAATAGAATACAACATATAGATAACAATTCAGTGAAATGCAATTGTGACAAATTGTATTTCTATTATCAAGTATTTCATAGAAGTTAGCGTTGATTCCACACAGATAATTGCTCGACCATCATTTCTGTGCACTTCACAGCTCTATTGAAGATTCAATAGAGTCAGTTTCATGGAGATGAATAATGTGTTCAATAACTGGTATGTGATGAATTATCCTTAGTTTCAATGATAATTCATTCATTTATATTTGGATGATTAAAGATCAAGACTCAATAACATATACTATCACAGTATATTTCTTGATAGAAATATGTATCAACAACGTTTCAACCGTCCTGTTAGCTTTTGTCAAAAAATGAAAATGAAGTTATTTAAATTTCCAGAGTAAAATAATTCACAACATTGTAACATTTGTGAGGCATAACTATGAAATATGTAGGCCTACACGTAGACCATAGGATTATATATATCATTGATACGCAGATAGCTTTAGTTTCAGTCCTGGAGACTATGAACAGATAAGAATAATCATCGAATGGGCTCCAATATGAATCAAGGTGGAACTATTGAACTGAATTGCAAAATATAGAATCGAAATTGAATCAAAATGAAAAATATGTAAATAAAATGATTCGTTCATCAGTGTATTCAATGAAGTAAGCAGACAATCGAATCAATGCCAATATATAAGAAGTAAGCCCACAAAGCAGAAAAATCCAAGAAAAAAAAGGAAAAACCATTACCAATTTTCTTTACACAGAAAATGTACAATCTTTGATTTATAAATCGATATCATTATGCAATGAATCGTATAAAGTCACGAGAAAACACATATACATACATATATATATATATATATATATATATATATATATATATATATATATATATATATATGCTGGGAGATATCACGAAAATAAATTCGAAAATGTCCACAATGGTCCAACTATTACTTTCGAAAACTGCTTTTAGATCGCCACAATCACTTAAAAAATACCATATTTCAAAAAATTCTCTGCGGGGCTTTGGTGGGGAGTGGTAAATCGCCAAACGCCTGAAAAATCTGCATGATTCAATCATTGAAAATAACTTCGAAAATATCCATAATAATTCAATTATTCGCCTCCAAAATTGCTTGTAAATCGACAAAATCACTTTAAAAATAGTACAAAAAATTCACTGTGGAGCTCCAGACCCCATTTTACCTCGCGTCTAGTGCCCAACCTGCGCCCCCCAATACACAAATCCTCACGACATCCCAGCTACGCACACAAGAATGCTGCGTGTAAGATCATCACAGAAGTATCATGACTGCATGTTCAGCCACGTTATCCTGCTTCAAGCTGCACATGGATCCCATCTCCTCGGATCAACACGTACCAACACCACGACAATAAAACCAATTACAAGCCGCCTTGCTCATCTAGCCAATCACGTCTTGCCGCCTAGACACACTCCTCTAATCCCACCACTGGGCGCGGGTTCGTACCTCGGTCGGAATCTGTAATGGCACGGAACAAGCCGGATCAGCCGGATCTGACCGGATTACGGCAGGCAGGAGTTCCAATAGGATTGACGCACGGTATTTCTCTTGCCGTTAGTCGATCATCGGCATTGCAACGATACTTCCGGAGGAAATTCTGACTATTTTGATTATTGTTTGGTCAGTGACCCCACCAACAGTTAGGTTATATGGGGGTACGAATGAGCGAGTGATTATGAAACTATGAAGTGATGATAGGTGAAAAGACGTTCACAAAAACTCATGCTTTGTGCGGGACTCGAACCCACGCTCAACGGTGACTTCAGTTTCTGAAGCGGAGCCTTAGTTTACTGAGCTACCGAAGGTGGCCAACTATTTCGATTGAATCTAGAATTTCTGTAGTCTAATATTATATTCTACAACATATCGTTCACTAGATGAAGACATATACTGACATTTGAATGATAAATCATGTATACATAATATACATAATCATTTCGATTAGTTTGCCCCTGATATATAAATAAACCCCGGAAATTATGGGATATTGTAAAACGTGAAACTGGCAGTCGGAAAAAGCATTTCAATGACAACATTGAAATAACTGTCGGGAAGAGGGTAGTGTCTGATCGCAAAGAAATAGCGGATCAGTTGTATTACTTTCATTTAAATATTATCTATGTGATAACCAAACACATTGAAACAACACAGGAAGAAGAAACCAGTTACATAAATGCTATTAGCAGTAGGACAAAGTCGATGTATCTACTGCCTGTAAACACTACTGGAATAATTAATATCGAGATTAAACTGAAAAATAGTGAAGCAACTTGTGCTACATAAGCTTTGAAAAGCTCACTCAATTGTCTATCTATGTACTCTGTATTTTGAATTGCCTATTATTTTCATTCTTATAAATCTCAATCTTGTGGATAATAAAGAAATCTAATTCAACCTAATATAGGTACTAAAAATACCTGTGTTTCATTCGTATTACACTTTCGATATCTCATACCGTTCAAAAGTTATCACCAAAAAACTGATTCCGCTAAATCGACCCCCGTGGCCTCTTAATTGCATCCAACTCAATTCCGAGTAGAATCCACAAGGCTTTTCCACCGCCCTCTCGGTCAAGCCTCGAATAAAACCACGTTCCTCGGGGCCGTGATGAAAGGAACACGGCAATAATCGAACCGCTCTTTTGTTCTGCACACTGGTCCAGACAGAGATGCTGGAGTCAAGATCAAACTTCGTAGAGTTCCATTGTTGATAACAACCACTTCCAGTGCAGGTAATCTTCCGAGCTGACACGTACAGATATACACTTCAAGATTAAACTCGTCTTATCTGTTAGAAAATCGTTATATTATTATTATCATTATTGTTATTACCACTGGATATCATTTTGATATATATAATCTTTATTGGGTGAAAGAAGCGAAGAAACAATTTTATCGTGATCGAAAAAAACGAATTTTTCTCGAACTCCACAGTTCAAAGGGAAGTGAAAATTCAGTTGAAACTTGTGTTATCATCAATTTCTGTATAGTTTTGAGACGCAATCGTTCGCACACTAAAAAAAACGAACAAAAAAATGCAAGAACGATCAATAAAACCGTGTTACTCACGGACTAGGTTGTGAACAATGGCACACAATACAAGAATATTCCAACACAATGTGAAATAATTGTCAAGACATTTACTCTGAATTCATAATTTTATTATCGTCTATCGTCTAGTATTCTATCAGAGTTGGCATACATACCTTCCTTCATCATCAAAACTGAATAAGATAAAAGCTGTCGATTTTTTCTCTCATCATTACCAACTATGTGCTGCGAATTATTGAAATCGTTGGGTACACATGAAGCCCATTACTTGTTCAAAGACTGTACGAAGATTCAGAGAGATGAGTATAAAAACGAGAGAGAAAGAGAGAGAGAGAAATAGATAGAGAGAGAGTGTGAGAGAGATAGAGAGAGGGATAGAGTGAGAGAGAGAGAGTGAGAGAGAAAGAGAGAGAGAGAAATAGATAGAGAGAGAGTGTGAGAGAGATAGAGAGAGGGATAGAGTGAGAGAGAGAGAGTGAGAGAGAAAGAGAGAGAGAGAAAGAGAGAGAGAGAGAGAGAAAGAGAGAGAGAGAGAGAACTTGACGTGAGAGATTCTGTATATAGGAACATATTAACAGAATCGAGTAATGACTACGTCAGGACTCAGAAAAAGGGGCGGGTCCTGGAGAATGAATAGAATAATAAAATATTTTGAAATTGAGATGATGATTTCTAGTTTTCTCTCAAAAGGGAGATTGAATATCTTAACCATTAGTTAGAATCCAGTTTCAGGATTAAGATGTCCTTCACATTTATTGTTTATGATTTTCAAACATTATATTATTTATCCCATTCTCATAATTATACATTTTCTTAAATATTCAGGAAACTTCAATTCAGATTTTCATAGAAGTCAGGAACGTAGCAGTGGTGTGAGAATGTGTAATTATTCTACAAAAGAGGGGAAGATTCGATCTAATTGATTCGTCCTCCCTGCTCCAATCACGAGATCTTGACACCAGCTTTATTATCACTGAAATGATAGCGGTTATTCAGAAAATAGATTGATTCATTTGTTTCAGGATATAGAACAACATTGGCTACAGGAGAATTTTTTTCTCCTCAAAAAAAAATAATATTGAAAATAGTTTATTAACCTTTCCAGTGAATTGTTTTCATTCTTGCTTCTTCAAATTGACTTCCATTTCAATAATCGCTTCTCAGTTCCGAGCGATTTCCGTCGCCGTGGTAACAGCCAGCTTACTACGAGCGCTAATCGCATATTGTCATCACACTTATTAGCTCGTGACGTCATCAGTCATGTGTGCTAGTGCCAACACACCCGCGAGAATACTGCTCCACGGCGGGGCATGCACGGTGCCTATAAAAATAGAGACAATCCGTCTTTACTATCTCTTTATTTGTTCACCAACCAATGGCATTGAATGAAAAGTATATCAACTACCAGATAATTTTACGCTCTTCAATTAATATGACATTTTTTTTGTGAAATCAACCAATTTTAAGATAATTTTTCAGTGAATTTTATCACATTCTTGATATTCAATGACGTATTATCTTGAATCTGATTGAATTCACAGAAATTCAATGCCATATCAATTGAAGAGTATTCAATTATCTTGGAGTTGATATACTTTTCATTCAATTACACTGGTTATTGAGGATATAAAAAAATATTAATGATGAATTTCTCTATTTTTTATAAGCACCGTGTATAGCCGCGTGTGAATGATTTTAACTCTAATTATAACCGTTTCGGGTTTTTACTCAGTGAGGTGTGCCGATACGTCAACTTCATGCTCTGATGAGTTAATTGCGAGGCAAACTCAATCTGCAGCCAACAGCGTCTTAGCCGTACACAGCCCTCCCACACTACCCGCGTAATATCACATACTACAAACATGAGAGGGGAAAACAGACATGCTGGCGAGAATAATCATTTCAAAACGCTAGAGTTCAGTCGTGTAAGGTATCGACATGGAGGTTCATTCAATTGATTGCGGAAAATTCTTATTTCGTCCCGATCCAATGTGTGGTTCTCCAGAAAAAAATTCTTGAACACCCCCTCGCGCAGAGGGGTGTCGGAAAATTTGAGATTTTCTCTGGAAAATTTTTCACACAGCCGTGTGTGGTATCAAAATGGAGGTACATTTAATCGAATGCGAAAAATTCTAACTTCAGCCCGATCCAATGTATGGTTCTCCGGCAAACATGTTTTGAACACCCCCTGCAGATCGAGTGTCGGAAAATTTACGATTTTCTTTGTAAAATTTTTCTCAGAGCCATGAAATGTATCGACATGAAGGTTCATCCAATTGATTGCGAAAAATTCTTATTTCGTCCCGATCCAATGTGTGATTCTCCATAAAAAAATTCTTGAACACCCCCTCGCGCATGGGGGTGTCGGAAAATTTACGATTTTCTTTGGACAAATTTTCACAGAGTCGTGTGTGGTATCGAAATGGAGGTACGTTCATTTGATTGCATGACATTTTAATTTCGTCTCGATCCGATGTCTGGTTCTCCGTAAAAAAATTCTTGAAAACCCCCTCGGAAAATTTATGATTTTCTTTGGAATTTTTTTTTCGTGAGTAGCATGAAAATGCTCAAGCGATCGCTAGCTTTCAGAAAATCGAACCATCAGCCCGATCGCATCGTGGGTTCTCCAGCAATCTCCGATCGAAGATTGTAGATTTTTTCTGACATACGGGTACTAGTACGTGGAATAAACCAAAATTTCAAAAAAAGTCAAACTCTTTTGCCGAAGCCGTGTGTGGTATCAAAATGAAGGTACATTAAATCTATTGCGAAAAATGTTGATTTTAGCTCGATCCGATGTCTGGTTCTCCGTAAAAAAATCTTGAAAATATAGGAAAATTTGCGATTTTCTTTGGATTTTTTTTTACACAGCCGTGAGTGGTATCAAAATTAAGATAAATCAAATTGATCACGTACAATTCTAATTTCAGCCCGATCCGATGTATGATTCTCCGGCAAACATGTTTTGAACAACCCCCTGCAGATCGGGTGTCGAAAAATTTACGATTTTCCCTGGAAAAGTTTTGACAGGGCCGTGTGTGGTATTGAAATGAAGGTCCATTCAATTGATTGCGGAAAATTCTTATTTCGTCCCGATCCAATGTCTGGTTCTCCGTAAAAAAATTCTTGAACACCCCCTTCCGCGGAGGGGTGTCGGAAAACTTACGATTTTCTCCGGAAAATTTTTTTCGAAGCCATGTGTGGTATCAAAATGAAGGTACATTCAATTGAATTCGAAAAAATCTAACTTTGGCCCAATCCAATGTATGGTTCTCCGAAAAACATGTTTTGAACAACCCCCTACAGATTGGGTGTCGGAAAATTTACGATTTTCTCTGGAAAATTTTTCACAAAGCCGTGTGTGGTATCAATATGAAGGTACATTCAATTGATTGCGAAAAATCTCAATTTCAACTCGATCCAATGTTTGGTTCTCCGGCAAACATGTTTTGAACAACCCCCTGCAGATCGGGTGTCGGAAAACTTACGATTTTCTTTGGAAAATTTTTCACAGGGCCGTGTGTGGTATCAACGTAAAGGTTCATTCAATTGATTGCAAAAAAATCTTACTTCGTAACGATCCAATGTATAGTTTTCCGGAAAAATAGCTTGAAAACCCCCTCCTGCAGAGGGGTATAGGAAAATTTACGATTTTCTTTGGAAAATTATTCACAGAGTCATGTGTGGTATCGACATGAAGGTTCATTCAATTGATTGCGAAAAATTCCTATTTAGTTCTGATTCAATGTCTGGTTTTCCGGAAAAAAAATCTTGAACACCCCCTCCTGCAGAGGGGTGTCGGAAAACTTACGATTTTCTCCGGAAAATTTTTGTCGAAGCCATGTGTGGTATCAAACTGAAGGTACATACAATTGAATGCGAAACATTTCAACTTTGGCCCGATTTGATTTGCTGACTGCCTTAGCTGACTGAGCTACCGAGGATGGCTATTGGTCACTATAAGAGAAAACCTATGGCCAACTTTCGGAATCACCCAACAACGAGATTTTCAATTGGCTATTCCAGAATATTTATTTTGCAAACGCGACGACCTACGTCCTCATAGCGTGCTATACTAACGCATATTACTTATTTAAAATAAGCTATGTATTCAATATTCAAAGAAATGTAAGCAATTCAGAGAAAGAAAATATAAAATGTATTCGTGATTAGTGACTGTTTGAGAGAAAATAATATAAAAAAAATATTTATCGATGCGAAGTGAATACATTGAAGTTTGTGAACATATTTCATTTCATGGTATATAATTTCGATCGCAGGAAATCTTACAACAGCTTCCCCGTGCATGTTATCTCTGTCGAGTCATATTTCCCCTCTCTTGAGGGGGTGGGGGGGGGGGATCAGCTGCGCGCTCGTCGGTTGTTCAGCATGACTGACAGGCCGAGATGAAAGTGAAGGAGATGGCAGCTGGCAACAAGCAGATGAGAAACTGTCAACTATTCAAGATGAAATAAATCTTGGCTAGAAATATGTTGTTTGAAAACTTAGGAAAAATAACGCCATTTTGAATGAAACATTATTTTATGTGGGTACTTCAATAGAACGGATATTTTCCTCAAAGAGCACTTTAGACTATCAACTTTTCCCTGAAATTAGTTTCTGAAATTAATTTCAGAAAAGTAGAATACCCACGTTTTCTATGTTACCTACACATGAGCAAGGAAATCTTACAATTGCATGCAAGAATTTCACGACATTAAAATACGTTCAACTTTTACTGCAATCTTTCACCGGAGGCCAATGAGCGAGGAGCCTTTGGTCACGTGCATTCCCGTTGACTCCGTAGGATCTACAAACCGTTTCGCTACTAGAATGGAAATTTCGCATCAGAAGTTACAAGCGCCTTTACACCATTGAAATTGTCTTGCAATTCCGTGCAATTCTTGAAATTTCATGCAACTAAAATTGATCGTGTAAAGAGCACTTAACTGACATTCATTCATTTATTGTACTAGGAAAACGCTACACATGCGATGTTGGAAGAGCGATATAGGCATACTTATATGAAATGTAATGGAAAGCTATATATGCACCTCGAGTTCAAAACAATACTGTCACTGCCTTCTTGTTGTATTCGTTCCTCATCACAATCGTTCGACAATTTAATTGGTTATACCTGTTGCTCACACTGCTAATGGGTTTCTAATGGCTTTCAATTGATTGTTGTAAAACAATAACATCACAATTCCTCTCAACAAAATGGCTGATTCGATTCATGTGAAGATTCCGTTAAAATTTGAATCTATTCGAAGGACACATTTTCCCAAGTTTTCTTATCCGGGTTGATTTAATAAGGTTTTTGAAAGCTTCGAAGTGAGTTTTGTAAGAATTGGTTGGATCGATTGCGCCTTAAAACTATACAGTATCAGAATCAGATGATGACACTTGTGTATGAAAAGTTACAAATGAATTTAGCATTTTCATTCGACCTGTGGACCGCGAGCAAAAAAAATCGAAATTGGGAAATCATAGAAAAAATCGAAATTGGGAAATCATAGAAAAAAATCGAATTTGGTCGCTCATCCAATAACCACCATAATTTGTAATTGTCATGACAGCAATCCCTCAGTTCACAATATCTATGACTACCAATAACGTAACGGGATAAGCAACTTGATCATTTCCTTTCGCACCATGCGGGAATCAAAGGGATGCCGTCATACTCAATTTACTGGTAGTATTATATATTGATTCATAAAAGTAATACGTGTAATGCACTCTGTGAATCCAGCTCTTCCCAATTGTATTAAGCAACGTTGGAATACATTTCATTTGAATTAGCCAATCTGAATTTTAAATACGTGTGTAAGAGCATTTGGACCCCTAGTCAAGAGCCATACTGCCACATTTACCAACTGATAACTGCATTAATTACTTGACATCTACGAGAAAGAACAGAAACAATGCAAATACTCAACTATGTACTTTACATTGAAATACGAGCCGAATGCGTACGTTTTGATTTGAAATTGCGAATCTCAAAAATGTACACTTCAGCGCGTCACATTTTTTGCTTCCATCATGGTGAGAAGACGTCCAATGTTGAAAGTATATAACTTACGCCATGTTGCTTATCCCGTTACGTTATTGGTAGTTAGATAGGTAATATTGATCATTGTTATAAAGCGAAATGATGCACAGCCACCTAGATATTTGACGGTGGTATACAAGTTTTTCAGCCCCTAATTGTGCATCCCTTCCAAACGTCGGCTGAGATAAATAACCTCGTATTCTGAGACATTTACCTAAAAGATCTATTGCCACCCCCTCACCCCCACCCCCCCCTCACTCCCCAGGCGGCTTGCCAGTTCCCCCTCCGCGTCGCCCTCTTCCAACGTGGCTGCATGCATCGCAAGAGATGCTATTAGAGAAGAAAACCTAGAAACCACTTTCTACTAAAGGTGAGATTTCACAATGGTTTATTCAAACGAATGAACACATTATTGGTTTTAATATGTATTTATTGTGGTCTACGTCACAATAATTCAAGTCACTTGGAATGTTTTCGAATAAACGTAAGACTTTTATCGTACGGTGTGTTATAAGAAAAAGTCTGTCGTGAGATAGAAATTTATGTATACAAATTAGTAGAAGCTTTATGAGACACTAATCGAATAAATTATTGATATAATGAGTTAGAATCAGGCACCTCCACATGGTAAACCTGGCTCCTCCACATAGCAAACCCGGCGCCACCACATAGCAAACCTGGCTCCTCCACATAGAAAACCCGGCGCCACCACATAGTAAACCCGGCACCTCCACACAGCTAACACACCCGAACAGGATTGTTTTATTCCATTCATTTCATTCATTTTCTTCTAGCGTAGGTATTACAAAACATATTGATAAGCAATGTATAATATGTAATATATATGGAAAGTCAAATTATCAAAAAACAATGCAAAATATGAGATGTATTTGAATAAATAAATATATCACATCGTCATGCAAGCTAACAAACACAAAAAATTGTAATATACAGAATAGCATAAGATTGGAAAAAGTCGAAATATGCATATAAAAGGCAATCAGTCTACGTAAAATCACACGTGTGGCTGCAGGCAATGAAATATTCATCGATGTTGCGAATCGATTTTTCAACAAGGAAAGGTTTCAGTGTTGATTTACCCTAGGAAAACGCCATATATGCGTTGTTAGACGAGCGGATAGTGATAGTATGGGTAAAAACTGCTTCGAGTGGTACAAATTTGGCACATTTTATGTTTTTTCTTCAAAATGGATGACCCAATCGAGTTGAAAATGTTTAGAAATGTGCATTAAAATCTAATTCAACTTCACGCAAAATGTCATTGTTTTGGAAAATAAAAATATTTTCTTTTTTTTCCGCCATGTTATTCTAATAGGTATTTTTGAAATTTCTAAAATTCATAAAAAAAAGGTTACCACCCGATAATGCCACAAAAATATACAGAACTAAGTTAGATGAGGAACCATATTGAAAAAAAAGTTTGAAGTTGATAGCTGTAGTCGTTTGACCTGTGGAGAACCGACAAAAAAACATAACGAACACCATTTTTTTTCAGTAAGTCAAAAAAAAACATAAAAACGAACACCAATTTTTTTCAGTATGTCAAAATGAATCCTCGCTAAAGCTCGTCTAATAAATTTTAATTGGTGATAGATTTGATAGAGGAAGGTAGACGGAAAGGTATATTATATCATAAGACTTCTAATTACAAATTCCACTTTGCTTATTAGTTTAGTATGAGACTTTAGACTTTATCTTAGCACCATACAGAGAATGAAGACGAGTATTTCACAACTCTTTCACAAGACTGCTCGCCATACAACGTAGAAGTTCTCATGTTTATATAGCCATAGTACTTGCATATACTGATATTTTATGTATGACATTCGGGGCCGTGAAACAGTATTCTTCTTTTCTTATAAAACGTCCCCGAAGTCTATTTTACTAAAAGGTTTTGTCAAAGTTGTGAGTTCAATATCTCTGACTCACCGAATAGACGCTTTCGAACGGCACTAAGATGTTCATGTTCTCAGATCAATGCCATCAATGAGGAAAGTGCAAGCGAGGCGAACTGTGACTGACATTCGAGTAGAGAGAGACTTTGTCACCTTCAGTGTTCACATTTACATATGATTCTAGAATACGCAATAATACTCAAAATATCGTAATTTGTTTTTCTGTGAGGCTGGAGTGCCCCATTAATTGCCTAATACTTTCTAAACTCTATATAAGACTCTATATATAGATACGAATACATTTTTATGGAAATCTATGATGATATAATTTAATTTACATATTTATTTATTCATTACAGATTGTTCATAGAACAGGTGGTAATGGTTACTATACCTAATGAAATTACAATCAAACATACTTGATAAAATTATACTTCATTTTTGTCTTAGCTCTCTTCTTAAATAATTAATCTTCGTTATATTCTTGTAAACTTCTTCCAATTCATTCCATCACCGCGTCGTTAATTGTATGAATCCATATTTATCTACTTCTCTATCCACTTTTCCCACTTCCATTCTTACCCCTCCCATTGTACTTCTTTGTAATTTCTTCCCAATTCTATTGCTTAATTCTTCCCATCCTGTATATTCATTCTTGATTCTAACAGAATTGCACATTCTTTCTATTTATCTTCGTTTCGCCAAATTTCCCCATCCCATTTCCTCAATCATTTTACTAGGTCTTTCTATAACTTTTTCAACCACATCCTTATCCTTATCACATCCTTATCAACGTATTCAACTGGACTTCTGACATTACATCAATACATGGTTATTGTTCGCTTAACAACCCCACCAACAGCTAGGTTATACGGGGGTACGAATGAGCAGGTGGTATGCAACTATGGAGTGATTATGTGAGAGGACGTTTACAAAACCCTATGTCTTAAGAGGGATTCGAACCCACGCCCGACGTGACTCCTTAGTCCCTTGAAACTTGCCTCACCGGACTGAGCTACCGGGGATGCTTTATTCATAGAACTAGATTGGGAATAAATTATATTTTGCCCAAAGTTTTCAGGTAATGATCATCTTATTATAATTACCTTTTTTCCTAAAACGACTTTTGAACTATTACTCATTTCTTAACTTACCCTCATAATGTTTACAATGTGTTGAATAAGGTTTATTGTATATAACTATCACTTTGTGGTGGTGAGATCGCCCTTGTGGTGCCCCGTTAAACGATCCCAACTTCAATCCTCTGTCTTCACAGGGAAACAATGGCTTTGCGTCAAGCTATCCATATTGATGAAAAATAAAAATGATACTAAATTGTAACACCCATCTCACGTTCAATTTTATGCAAAATTAGGGAACATTTTCATTTCAAATCATGATATCAAAACTTTACAATGTGGAGAAATGAGATTAGGATGTTTTTCAAATCCAAATTAATTCTAGAATAACATGCTAAATATACATAAGGAATATCTCCACCATTTTCATACTAATTTTATAACGATTATCTATTCATAGCTGACTCCATATGATTTACATTATATTTCTTATCATTATTCTCAATAATAGTCTTTTGAATCCTCCATTGGACGAAAATAAATGAATAAATATACATAGTTTATCAGATTTCTTCAGTTATCCAAGTTGACCTCACAGACATATTAATGTTGCAGAAAACATTTCCTAATATCATCACGTTCTCACTTGGATACAATTACAAACCTGAAACCAATATCGAAACAATCTCGTGGATTAATAAAGTAACTGCGTGGAGGGGGGGGGGGAGGGAGGGGGGAGGGGAGGATCTATTACACACGCGTGAAGTTCACGGCGCACTCCAGATAATAAAACCAAAGTGCAAACCGAAATAATGTTGTCCCTCGACGATTCTTGAGCGTCGGAATATAAATCATTGTCGACACACTTGCTGTAGGCCTCTAAGACTTGAGCCAAGAGTAAAAGTCTTTTTTCCCTCCGGCTGAACCTGTCAACCTTGTCATATCACGCTGGATTCAATACATATTTATATCATAAATGACTCAGAGCCATCTGATTATCTTGGTAACTAGGAAAACGCCATATATGCGTTGTAAGACGAGCGGATAGTAATAGTATGGGTAAAAATGGGTAAAATCTGCTTCGAGTGGTAATAATTTAGCACATTTTATGTTTTTTCTTCAAAATGGCTGACCTGATCAAGCTGAAAATTTCCACAAATGTGTATAAAAATGTAATTCAACTTCACGCAAAATTGTGTTTTTTTGGGAAAATAAAAAGAAATTACAACATTACTCAAAATTGAATTTCCATTATGAGTTTTTTTTCAATTGAACAAAATAACATAGAACATACATTTAAATAAATGATGAATGAAATGAATAAATAAATGAAATTGACTTTATAGGAGTAGATATTATATTTCAAGCAACATTTGAAACTTCAATCATATTATATTCTCTCTTGTTGATAGGAGTGGAGTATGTTTCCGGATGTATCATGTGATATATCACAAGTAACAGAAGTAAATCCAGAGATCAATAAACCAAACAGAAGTTTGTATGTGGATGAACTCAGAGGCGATCTAAGACTCACATATTATACGAGTATTGTTTCCAATGATCAACAATTTACACATCCATATTTCTAAATTGTACTGTCTAGCCTAGTTTTAGAAATATTAATTATCATTTATACCATGTACTTATTTACGTTGATACTACAATCAACTGAAAATAAATGTGTCTGCACAAGCCACCAATGTATAACCAATGTATTAAACTGTAAAAAGATTCTTTAAAAATAATTAGACAAACTTTAGCGAGGATTCAATTTGACATACTGAAAAAATTTGGTGTTCGTTATGTTTTTTTGTCGGTTATCCACAGGTCAAACAACTACAGCTATCAACCTCAAACTTTTTTTCAATATGGTTCCTCATCTAACTTTGATCTGTATAGTTTTGTGGCATTATCGGGGGGTAACTTTTTCTATGAATTCTAGAAATTTCAAAAATACCCATTAGAATAACATATCGGAAAAAAATTTCATTTTCCAAAAGAATGAATTCTGCGTGAAGTTGAATTACATTTTGATACACATTTTTAAAAAATTTCAGCTTGATCGGGTTAGCCATTTTTAAGAAAAAACATAGAATGTGCTAAATTGGTACCAATTTGTTATGCTGTTTTTACCCATTTTTACCCATACTATTACTATTCGTTCGTCTAACAACGCATATATGGCATTTTCCTAGTATGACAATAAACGATATCTATCTATCTACACAGAGGCCTGGTAATTATTTCATTTGATGATTATTATTGTTTTATGCAAGTATTATGTTTCATGTGTCATGTTCATTTCAACTGTATAATGCCATTGAATATATAAAACAACCTGAATAAAAACCATCTCTAGTATCAGAAAAACAACAGCTATTCTTCATTCAATCTCTACAGCATGATATAAAACTGATAAATAGCTACCCTAACCCACTCTAAGATCGGAAAGAGTGAATAGTACATCTTTTTACATATCATGGAATGAATCCACCCTCTACATTGTACTCGTGTAATCCAGGTGGTGACCAGAAAGCGAATTAAGAGCAGATTCGCGGTGTAATTGTAGTTCCGAATGACCCCGGTATGGCACGGTTATGACACGGTTATGACACGGTTATGACACGGTTATGACACGGTTATGACACGGTTATGACGGGTGTTTGTGCACACGGCACCAGATGGCGACATACCTGGCCCATTGGCTCGTGGCCATCAGCCAATCAGAACGTTCGACTGGATTATCATGTCCGGGGCGGGAGACCATTACATAACACAATAGAAACGATTACCGTATCTTACTTCACACATATCTGTACAGATGATGATTTAGTTCCTCATACGGCTGCTGGGTTACAGATATGCTTGTTGTATCAGCTACCAAACATTCATATGGATGTATGGGTATATATATATATATATATATATATATATATATATATATATATATATATATATATATATATATATATATATATATATATATATATATATATATATGTGTGTGTATATATATACACACACACACACATATATATATATATATATATATATATATATATATATATATATGTAGTGAATATAGCCTATATACAGGCACGACACCATATAGGTCTAGTTCAACTCTCTATTCTAAAGGCCCCTTTCATATGTGTACTATAATCTTCAATCGACTTCCATGTAACATAAAATCTCGAATATAATCTCGAAGAGAAAAATCTCGAATTTTGAAAAACTCTGCCCCAGCCGCTGAAAATTCAAGTACGGCACCTCCACCAAGACTATTGCAGATTACACGGCACTTCCACCAATAATATTACAATAAATATGAACTCGACTGTCACGAATTACAGGAAAATAATTACTTTTTCGATTTGCAACACGAATAGTTTCAAGATGGAATTATTTAAAATATCAAGTTTGGCTAATATTCATTCTCAGATCATTTCTATTTTCTCAACATCGAGCCTTTATGATGAATTGCTGTCTATATGAGATATTCATTTTTTTTTTCAAATTGTAACGTTACAGGCGCAAAATGACCTCGCTGTCGACGCGCCTTAAAACTCCAACATTCATTCATTTCTCGAGTTAATTTCATCAAGTTTTTGAATTTGTGTTCTAATAATCACTGCTAGAATCTGTTTCTCGTTCAAATAATGATGTATAATTTTCACATGGATTATGGGATGAGATCATGTACAGTCTCACCGACATGATCTAGTTAATTAAACTCTATTAAGGACTTGAATCACCCCATTAAGGCAGGCCTACCTTTGAGAAGACAGGTAATACTTCCTCGCTGTACACGGAACCTGAACAATGCGTGTTCAGTTTCCTCGCGTCTTATCTTACAAAGCGTCAACTCGACACCCTTCATCAGACGGGATTCAAGACGCGGGAAACGGGGGCAGAAAAACAGGAAGAGTGGATAATTACGCTCGTTAATGGTTGACAAGTCGCTGGAAGAGAGCAGTGTCTCCTTGCGTTGAGTGGACAGGGAGATGGGTCACATGATCAGTTGGAGGTTGTTATGGTAACTAATGCGTGACAAGATGTGGATACAATTTACAATACAATTTAATAGTCATTATTAACAGTCAATGTGTTTTGTTCATTGTTTTCATATCGAGTACAGATATTTTTGCGGTAATTTTGCTACGATTTGAAAGCATTTAAGGTTCGAAACAGGTGAAACGGCTACAGCTATCAACTTCAAACTTTTTGTCAATATGGTTCCTCATCTAACATGAATCTGTATAGTTTTGTGGCATCATCGGGGGGTAACTTTTTTTTTTATGAATTTTAGAAATTTCAAAAATACTCATTAGAACAACATGGCGGAAAAAAAGAAAATATTTTCATTTTCCCCAAACAATAAAATTTTGCGTGAAGTTGAATTACATTTTGATACACATTTCTAAAAATTTTCAGCTTGATCGGGTCAGCCATTTTGAAGAAAAAACATAAAGCGTTTTAGATTGGTACCACTCGAAGCAGTTTTTACCCGTACTATTACTATCCGCTCGTCTAACAACGCATATATGGCGTTTTCCTAGTATTATCAACATCTATTACAAAATAAAAGTTTGATGTTTTTGTCTCTAACATTATCCGTGTGTTTCTCGTTAACAAGAGTTAATTCATGTGTTTATGCGACGTTAACTCTCGGCTGGATAACCCAAGCAAGTGTCAAGCCATATTTCAAAGACAAGGCGACTTTCTCAACTTGCCAATGGGGGCAACATCAGTGTAAACTTATCCTCTTTCAACTTGTTCTCGTAATCAGCTCAAAGTGTTTAGCAGTGTTTTATCTTCCATTGTTGGCCGAGATATTGTAGCTCTCTCAGTCAAGAGCTTTGAACTTGTTACATGTTCGAGAGGATAGCATTAATTAAAAGAAGTTCTCAACAGTTTTTTTTTTAATAACATCGAAACTTGATACAAAATCATTGTTCCCCTATTAAGGCTAAGGATGAGAGTAGGATCGTTTGGACGGGGCACCACAAGGGCGATCTTACCACCCCATTTTATTATTATTTTAAATTAAAGCAATGAACTTTGACACCAGGTCTACGCTGTCTGTGACCACACTTCTTCGCCGCAGATAAAAGTCTTCAGTTGTCGAAAGTCCGGAACACAATATAAACTGTTTTTGCAATATATCCGGACACTACCAACATTGGTATTAGAACAAATCCAACCACACGAATGTTGATATTTTTCACTTTGAATTCTTAGGCAATGTTCACTTCTTCCAATAACAGCAGGTGCAAAGTTCACAAAAATAATAATTAATACCAAATGTAATTGGAATTAAAATAACCGAATCTGAATTGAAAATATAAATGGATTCAAAGGTGATAAACAACAATAAAATGTACATCTTGTGTAGCTTCATGCATTGCAGAATTATGTATGAAAAAGAAAACTTGAGAGAAAATATCTCGTAATAATTTTATCCTCTTCGCTTTGTTTATATTTGGTATTATCTTCCGAAGCTTTGCATTTATCGAGCTCATAAAGTGCGGTGACTTGAGCGCCTGCAGCAGCTTGAGTATGTTTCCCGCTTCACTTGAGCGCCATATAGCTTGCCTATAGAGATTTTCACGTGGTTTTTCTCAGTCATTCCACATTAATGCACCGATAGTTCTTTTAAAAGTTCCACCCGACAAACTTCAGCTATCGTGTTTCGACTTACAGTTCACTTCCTCAGCAGGCAACTTTTATTCTTAGTCGTTTGAAAATTAATCACTCTTCGCGAATCTCTTTGTTAACCATGTTGTTATGATTTAGAGGAGAAAATATTACAAATACAAACCGAGTTTAATATGCTCTTACCTCAGATTAGATACGTTTTATCTTCTACTTGTAACCATTTCCGGCATTTTCTTAGTGAAAATCTATAAAGTTTCCAACTTTAAATCAGCTATTTTATTACCACAATACCATTTTGACATGTGTATTTAGTCCATATAGTTTCTATTTCGGTATACATCGATGATCAATGATGAGAATAGAAACAAGAATGAGAAAGATCTGCTCATATTGTTCTCATAAAGATGAGTACTGATTATTATTAGTAGATTGAGCTCATACACTCGTGTAGGGTTGAATGAATTCACTCCCCACACATAGTTGTTTTTACTGCCATCACTCAGAACATTGAAAAACGTTCTAAAAATCAATCTATAAATTCTCATTATTCATTTTATGATCGAATAAAATATGAAATATTGATAGAAAGTTTTATTCTCTAGTTAATGTAAACGTTGAATGTTTTTTCAAAGAATTTGTTTTGTAAAATATTTTATTTTACGAAAGAGTTTTTTATTTTTATTTTCAACCTGTATAATGTAGATTGAAGAGTGTGCAGCCAGACGGCCGTGGTTTGCGGTTTGTGGCTCTGACATTTAATCAGCGAACGCCGCAATAAAATACACGTATAGCGTGATTGGAAAGCAACTGTTCGGGTATACATTTACATAAAGAACTATTCTTTCTTTCAATTGCAAACTGAACAGTCAACAGTCTGTGGCATCGTTATCATACGAAGATTAAACAGGAATAACAACAAGTGATCATTATATTCATCTAATTACCAATAATAAAAATGTGTTAATTAAGCTGATTAACCAATTGCAGTACAAAAATAACATTGGTAACCAAGGGTAATAACAAGCTAATCCACTAATTATCGCTTAATCAACAAATTTATTATTCGTAGGAGACTGGGTTTCGATTCCCGCCATGGTCGAACATCCTAACAGGGATTTTTCGTGATTTCCCCTCCGTCATTCGTAGGGTAACCCTGGGATGGAATAGTTCCTTAACAAGACGCCACGACCGACTCCATCCAACTATCTGAAATCACCTTTCATCTCATCATCCCATTATCTCATATATCATTAACCGCCGCCAATAGATCATCCTTATACCTCGTTCACATTACAGAATTTAACTACAGTTAAGTAGATGACGTAAGTTAAGTTATAATATGAACGGAACTTAACTCTAGTTATGTCTTAACTAAGTTTCTAGAACTCAGTTAAGAGCTTAACTGCGATCAAGAAAGCTACGCCCTCTTGAATTTTTCATTCTGAGGTGTCAACACACCGCCTTATGGTTTTGGTTAGTTTTGTTCTCGTGTCATTTCCTTTCCATCCATCAAAGTTTAATTTAGTATTTAATATTTAAGTACTTGAATATTTAGTAATTTAACCTATAAATGTAACAGTCAAGTAAACGTGACAGCAGTGAATGTCAAATGGCTCACAGCCTTCTAATCCATACTAAGTTCTGTTTAGGAGGCTATTAAATTACGTCACTAACGACAGTTAAGTCAGAGGTATGTGAACAGAGTTCCTAGTTACCAAAACTCCACCCACTCTCTCATAACTGCAGTTAATGTAACTAGAGTTAAGTTCTGTAATGTGAACGAGGTATCACCAATACAGCGAATCGTTAGACTCGATATAGATTAATTCTATCTGGACTGAATAGTGTAAAAGTTCTAAAATTAATTATTTATATTTTTCTGTAAGGTTCAATTCACTTGAATATAACTAAGTTAATTGAATTAATTTGTTCTGGACCATGCAGACACGAATTGCAATTATAAGTTTATAACTCTGTTTCCGAAATATATTCGTGGAAAGGCGTGTATTTCTTTTCAGGCCACCTAGATAAGTTCAGCTTCGCATTTCGTTGCCATGGTTACTTCACCAGCTCAGGGGGCCGTGCATTGAAAAAGTTCTGATAATTACAACATCCTATATTGTTTAAACTTGAACAAGAAGTTAAAAACAACTAATAATGTGATATTTATGTTCATTATATTTCATTCGTGAGTTGTACAAGTTTTACATATTGTTAATAATTCGAGGATACTTTTATGCCAGGCTAGGTTGTCTGAAACACAACACACAATTGATTGTACCAGTATTTGGATTTGGAATTATTAATTTCATGACTATTTTTGTTTTTATCATTGCGTTTCTAATATGTTGGTATTAGTACATCGTGGACCGATGTTGACTACTGAATGATAAACAGAACTGAAATGAGACTAGAAAATATTGATCGATGAAGATTTTGGACAGATAAATGTGAGGGAAAAGCTTGTAAACTGTAAACTAGGCTGACAAATTGTGCGTCCGATTTCCTTTGGAGAGACAATACAACACAACACAATAAATATGGAATACATATGCAGAGGTTCTGAAGAAAAAAACAAACAATACGACACAATAAAATGCGGTCACAAACATAAAAAAAATCCCGCAGCAAAAAACAAAAATATCTATGACAAAGACCCTGACTTCAACTTGAGGATTTGTATCCTGCATTAAGAAAATCATTTGTCTCAAGCGATTTGTACATTTTACCATAAGTTCCTTCCCACACATGAGAAGTTATAAACAGACAGTTTGTAACAGTAATGAAGGGTACACGGGAATAACGGTACAAGTCACATTTTGTAACAAAATGAGTTAGATACGCCATCTAACAGTGTTTTTCACAAGCTTTCTGAATATGCATCGAGATTTTAGATAACAATGATACAAGTCCACGAAAAAATCGAGTTGAAATATCGACCTCTATAGAAAAACCCATGGTTTTGAACTTAGAATTGTATTTATCTCAGAACTCACAATGTGTGACTTGTATCATTATTTCCCTGTACCCTTCAGTTGTGTACGTAGTTCATATGTATATATAATTTGTTTTGGTAACAGCACCAAATTGTATCCATATTGAGTATGACATTCATGATAATTAATTTGACTATAAGGTAGGCACACTGTTGGTGCGGAGAGTAGAATTCCCCACTAATTCCACCGACATGATTAATAGTTTCCATGGGAAATTCCATTTAACACTGTAGGTTGGTATTCTGTATTAACAATCAACGTAACACGCGTACTGTTGTGGATTCCTGTAGACTGGTGGGCAGGCCCGAGGCGAGCGGTCTAGTGGCTAGCATACTGCACGTTGGTTCGAGTCTCGCATAAGACATATCTGGTTAGACGAGCTTTAGCGAGGATTCCTGTAGACTGGTGGGCTGTAGACTGTAGGCTGTAGACTGTAGGCCCGAGGCGGTATCGTACCAATTCAGTGAAATCCCGATTCGTCGACTTGCTTAAAATGCGGTCTAAAAAGTCGACGAATTGGGATTTCGATGAATCGGGATTTCACCGAGTCGGGATTTCGACGAATATTACCAGTCGATGAATTGAACACCTACGTTAATGGCTAGAAGTCGACGAATTGGGATTTCGACGAATCGGGATTTCGATGAATTGAGACAGTCGACGAATTGGGATTTCGACGAATCGGGATTTCGACGAATCGGGATTACGATGAATTGAGACAGTCGACGAATTGGGATTTCATCGAATCGGGATTTCACTGAATCTTACCAGTCGACGAATTGGGATTTCGAAGAATTGGGACGTAGCCCCTGAGGCGAGCGGTCTAGTGGCTAGCATACTGGACGTTGGTTCGAGTCTCACATAAGACATGTAAACGTCCTTTCACCTATCAGCACTTCATCATGTCATTGTCACCTCCTCATTCGAACCCCCGTATAACTTGGCTGTTGGTGGGGTCGTTAAGGGGGTGCATGCACGGTGCTTATATAAAATAAAGAAATTCATCTTTACTATTTTTTTGTTCATCACGAACAAGTGTATTTGAATAGAAATTATATCAAACCCAAGATAATTTTATGCTCTTTGACATTCTATTCTTGTTAATTCAATCAGTTTTAAGATAATACGTCAATAAATATCAAGAACGTGATAAAAAAAAAAATGTGACGTATTATCTTGAAACTGATTGAATTCACAGAAATAGAATGTCATACTAATTAAAGAGCATGAAATTATCTTAGGTTTGATATACTTTTTATTCAAATACACTTGTTCGTGATGAAGAAAAAAATAGTATCTCTATTTTAATAAGCACCTTCCATGCACCGCCTTAAGCAGCATCAAAATAGAATAAATATTTTTTTTAATCTCCAGATTGTTTTTTTTGTCTGACCAATCCGTAATCGAACGTCGTGCTATCAGTACCCCAACAATGGCTTGCTCTGGATCTGATTGAGTGACGTCACAGTGGAGTGTCACAGCCGCGAGTGAGTTATTGTCCCTAGCCAGGTATAGCGCATGCGTCATGCGTCATCGGTTCGGACATAAAGCTGGCTATCTATGCAAATATGGGTTTGATATTCCAGACAGGAGCTGTTATTTTAATAACTCCTGTATGTATACAGTTGTTGGACAAGAGGAAACCATTTGAATATAAACTAAATAATACGAATGAATAAGTCGTTTTTAACTTGGTTCAACTGTTTTATTTTCAACTCCCTTAAAAAAAAAAAAAACGTTGTTTCCACTTTTAAAAGCTGAAATATGTAAAACGTTTGTTACATTAATATCGAAAGAGGAAGTTAGTAAATGTATTTTAAAGACTATTTTAACAGCAAGAGCTTGTAACAATGTAATATAGTACAAACACCAAATAAAACATCCCACAGAAATCTGTTTCAACAAATAATCAAGATGATGCGGAACTTGTGTTGTGTAGTTTACGCTAGAGATCGTATCTAGCTTGTTACCGTGTTATGTTGGTATTGCACATAAATTATTTTTACTGCTGCTGTAAAAGAATATCACATATACTGTTGTTGTAGCTGCAATCTTTCAGAGAATAACTTCGTGTAGCTATTTCATAAATGTGCGTTCAGATTTCAACGGCACATGAAATAACTTGTTTACGAGCACAAGTTATTAGTTTCGTATTGTTTGGTTCGTTTTTTACGTTCAGCAGTCTTGGGTTCGATTCCAGCCTGTGTAGGACATCGGCCAACTTGGCTATTGGCAACGATATCTAGGCTACAGTCTAAATCATCTACTGTATATACATGAACCTTGATTGGTCCTTGACTTAAAAGTACACAGGAATACAAAAACATAATTGAATGACTGAATATTGAAATGATATAGAAATGAAATTGTTACCGATATCATGCAGAAATTAGGACACTAATGGTAATTGAAAGAATAAAATTAATCCAAATGTTGATGGATGGTAGTTAGTTGTAGAGATAGTTTCTGAATATTCGGATGGAATACTCGAGGACTAACATTCCAATTTCATATTTTTAAGAGTTATCTATCAAAAGACGTTTACAAAAACTACTAATTATCTTCGAAATGGTTCCTCGAGCGCAAATCAACAGTCCAACCACCTTGATCTCTTCTAGGTAATACTTTTGTTTCAAGTAAATTCAACTTCTGTGACAGTATAGAAGGCGGTTGAACAAATGAAATGAAAATGAAAATAACTAAATATGAAAGATGAATGCCTAAATAATCCATAATCTAACATCTCTTGAGTTTCAAGAATCTAATTGAGTACGGTAACAATTTTCTAAGTTGCCTACAAAATTTATCATTTAAACATTATCCGTTCTCAAATTGACAGGTAAAAAGTTATAAAAAGTGACAGAACGAAACTATAATCCTTTTTGATATTGTGTGGTCCGTGCAAATGGACGTTTCGATGGCCAACATTCTTGAATAAACACGTGGGAATACTTCTGTGAATGTAGAAGACGTTTTTTTCACAGATTTCTCTGTTTGATATTTCAATGTTATTTTTCCTCGTGTATTTGCCTTGACGTCTACACATTGATTTATTGACCATAATGCTCTTCACTCTTCATTCTTCCTTCAAATAACTTACAAGATTTATATCTTGTTGATCTAAGCTCTTCGCTTCATATTCCACATTTCTCGTTCTTTTGATCGATTCATCATCTGTATAATCTGTCTCGTCTTCTTGCGATTCTCTTCTCGGTTCTATTAACCTAAAACTCATGATTATTAGAGTCTACAGAGCCAACACTTACAATCCGTCTCAATATAAGTCCTTGTTCAAGCAAGCTGGAATACAAACTGCATGTGTAACAATATATGTCATTGTTGCAGATCGCAGTGAAGTTGATATATATTTTTTTTAATGCTGCTTAACGACCCCACCAACAGCTAGGTTATATGGGGGTTTGATCATCATTATACGTAGCTTCTTATATTTGGGGAAGGGGGGAATGCACAGTGCCTATGACAATAGAGATGTTGATATTTACTATTTTTTCTACCCTCTCGAACGAGTGTAATTGAATCAACTCCAAGATAATTTCATGCTCGTCAATTAATATGACATTCTAGTTTTTGAATCCAATCAGTGTTAAAAGATAATAGCCTACGTGAATGAATTTCATTACATTCTTGGTATTCATTGACGTATCATCTTGAAACTGATTGAATTCACGAATTTGGAATGTCATCATTGATTAAAGAGCATCCAATTATCTAGGAGTTGGTCTACTTTGCATTCAATTTATTGGTTCGTGTAGATAGAAAAAATATGAAGATTAATTTCTCTATTTTTGTAAGCACTGTGCATGCACCCCCACAACCATATAGAGTGAAGGTGTATATGCATGTAAATGTATGTATGTAACTAATAACTATGCAGGCCCAACTTTAATTGGTTCACATATCAATCGGACCAGCCCATTTGGCAGTCACCAAAGTCTGATTCTCCCATAAATCTGGGGTTCGTGTAAGCATCATGTCAGCCATCATCCGCACATTCGTACCCCCAAAAACTCAGCTGTTGATGGGATCAATAATCATCACTAATCTTTCAAAGAGAGAGAAGTCTCGAAAGTAAAGTTTTCAGAAAGTTAAATGGAAAGAAGCTAAGACCTGAGGATCTAATGGAAAGAAAGAATAAGTTAAGAGATTGAGAGAAGATAGTTCGTCGAAGAAAATCAGACAAAAGTTTGGGTGTATGGAGTTCTCTTCGGGAATAAACGGGAGTGGTTAACCAGAATAGAGAGCAGCTAAAGTGCATCACATTACCCTGAAACTAGATTACAATTAATTATATTTATCTCCATATAATTTTAGAGAAAACTGAAAAATCACCATCCTATATTTCAGATATTGACATTTTTTTTAGTCCTCTAGAGACCATGAATCGTGACGTAGGCATTACAGATTCTGTACAGTAACATGAACAGAATCGAGTAATGTCTACGTCACGACTCAGAAAAAGGCCGGGTCCTGGAGGACGAATGAAATGATTATAATTTCTGAAATTGAGGAGAAGATTTCTAGTTTTCTCTAAAATCAGGGAGATAAATATCGTAAATATTCATTAACTTCTAGCGCAATTCCTAGCTCAACTCTCTAGCTTCTCAACTTTCTAGCTTATTCACAATTCACAAGTCATGTAATAATAATATAATTGTGTAGTATTCGTTATCGCTCATCTAACAAGAGATGGCCTTTCATACCTGCGTTATTCGGGTTGCGATATCGGATGTTGAGAATCGGACCAATCAGAGACGAGTCCGATGCGACTCTCGATTATCGAGCTCGGCTCTACTTTTTGCGATTTCGGATTGCGATATGACCGGAAGTTGTGTGTGTTTCTTCTCTCACCCATTATATACTGTATGTTGCATCACATGAATGCTACCTCAGCTGCCAACAACCGTGCTCAAATTACAAATGCCGTTCTTAATGAAAATCTCAAACAACTTTGTTTCTCCATGTATAATAATTTAATAATAATGATAATTGCTTCATTTCAAATTTTTTTTTACAAAATCATTGCCATATTATAAAGGTGTTTGGAAAATTATATGATAAATTATATGACTAATACACAAATGAGAAAAAAATACTACATATACACAATTTACTCCAAGAACAATATAAGAAACCGATATTAACATCAATAACACAATATATATATTGAAAAAAAAATATATATTAATTAAAATAAACTAAATACCTCACCCCACGAAACTAGTATCATACTGAATATTAGATAATTTCATACAATGACGATGGACAATAATACATTGAATGTTATTACTCTAGAAAGGGGTAAGTTAAGTACTCATATGGGGTAAGTTTCTCTACAGAGAGTTTAATAAGTATAAATCATCAGCTCCTCCTGTAAGGTAGGCAACTCGCATGACTCCTCGCTGTATCATCACCCCAGGGAATACCCCAGCAGCCCCTAGATGGCCCTAGACGCACGTCTGCTAGGTCTAAAAGGCTAAGGCGAACATTCTTCACATGTGTGACAGCCTGGGGGACCGTTTAGACTCGCAATACTCGCAGATAACGACCACACACGAGTAATGGATTGACTTCTTATGACATAAACCTGGCTCGGCTGCCCACATGTGACAGGCTTGATGGAGTCATATGGGAGAGTTTACATATTAGGCATGTAGGTTTGAGTTTCTAGTGAGGGGAAATGGTGAGAGTCTTTCTTGAAAGAATCTGAACTGAACTGGGAAGATAAGCAGTATTTTTATTTCAACTATTTAATCTTAAAACTTATTATTATTATCTGTATTATTTTTTTCAATAACGTTCATTTTTTTTTAAATCGTCGATTTTTATACCTAGATATAAGTTAATAATTTTATATACGTAATTTAGTAATTCAATTGTGATTCTGTATAGATTTATAAAGCTGGATCCTTGTGGTCAATCACAGTGTGAACAGCTGACAATAAAATTGTTATTCTCTCTATTATGTTCACTGATTGTAATGTTAGTACTAACTGACATCAGATGCTAGCTACGTTTACAGAATCAAGTTCTAGCGCTTGGTGTCAGTTAGTAGCTGTTAGTTAGTGGCACTTAGTGTCAGTTAGAGAACTTATAGCGTGAAATGTGCAATTTTCTATATTTTTCATTTCATTACATGGTAGTGACGAAGAAATGAAAATGTTTGAAAATGTGATTTTCTTATTAAATTTGGTAATCAAAGAATGAGCTCGGAATTTATCATCTGCGCATTTGTGACATGTAGGGCCTACTGTTGGATGAGCAAAGCGGAAACTCAATTTCACCGTATTTGGAAAAAAATAACTTTTTTTTGGTTCTCGCTCCACAGGTCGAATGTGAGTTTAATTTCTGTTGAAACTTGTCATAAACAATAATTGTCATCATATAATTCGATACTGTATAGGTTTGAGGCCAAATCGGTAGCTCCACTTCTGATAAAACTCATTCCGAAGTTTTCAGAAAACCCATAAGAATAACACAGAGGAGAATATTAAAAAAAAAATTGCTTTCGAATAAATTCAAATTGTCATGGATCCCAATATAATGATGATACACATTATTCCATGAATTGTGAAATTTTCACATGAATTGAATCAGCAATTGTTAAGAAAAACAAATAAATTCAATATTCAAATTTACATCAATCAAGGAAGCCATCACGAATTTGAGCAACAGGTGTAAATGATTCAACTGTCGATCGCTTGGAACGAGTGACGGATGAAACAAGAAGGCAGTGACGTGATTGAGAGTGGATAGACAGATTTACATTATACTCCATGTAGATATGCCTATATCGCTCATCCAACAATGCACGCGTGGCGTTTTCCTCGTACTATCCATATAACGTTGATTGCTGAACGTTAATTTGTAATTTGAATTGCCAGTATTAGCAGCTCAAAGGAAAGGTGATAATTAGCTTTCAATATGCCATTCCTTGTCACAGTAGCTTTTAAACATCTATCCGAAATGATATCACCGGTGCTCCCTCTCTCTCTCTCTCTCTCTCTCTCTCTCCCTCCCTCTCTCTCCCCCCTCTATCTCTCCCTCTCCCTCTCTCTCTCTCTTCTTCTATCCCTCTCTCCCTCTCTCTCTCTCTCTCTCTCTCCTTCTCTCTATCTCTCCCTCTCTCTCTGGTTCAATAACAGTCCTCACTTTCAGAGTAATACCCTCTCCAGTTTCGGTTGGAGACAAAAGAATCGCTCTCATGTACCCACACAGCACAAACTGTATGTTTAAAGAACATCCCAGCCATGAAACTGGATCTCAACGAGTGATGACGACATTCGTCTCCCTCATTTCACAGAAAACTAGAAATCATCATCTCGATTTCAGCATTTGCCCACCGCTACAAAAGTTGAAGGGTTTTGGTGAGAATGGTGATTACATATTACTGGGATACGTATACATGCACTTGTACTTGAGCTGAATTTGCTTACCTCATTGAGATTAACAATAATTCTAATAATAATAATTGAATTCTAATAATAATTAGGAATAATTAATTCTAATATTGATAATAATTCTTTCTAATGCACCCAATATGTTTTTGTAATCTAATCACCTTCATCTACCCATTTATTTTATGATCATAATTGTATATATTACTCATTCATTCATTAACCATTCATTCGTTATTATTAGTTCATATTTCTTATTCATATTCTTTTGAAAAAAAAACTGCCTCCCGATGTGAGTCCAAAGCTGTAATTAGTAAAATAAAAAAAATAAAATAATTTAAAAAACGTTCTACTTTGAAAATGTTCAAAGTTATTATTACATTCACGATAAAGACAATTTTCAAACTGACCGTCTTTACTTTCAGTATATTCTAATTGATTCTAAATAGTAGAGGAGTATGAAATTTGTAGATTGTATGTTAAAAGATGGGAAAAAAATTCAAAATAGGAATTCATATAATTCAAAATTAGTGCCCGGTTCTGTTTTCCGGTATCGATATTTCGTCCAGAAAATCGAAACGAATCGACTTGCAAAGATTGATAATGTTAGTTGTGATGAAGATGTAAGAGGTCGGTGTGAGACTGACACGTAGTTACCTAGTCGATCCGATTCGAGCTAGATACAAACTAGGAAAACGCCATATATGCGTTGTTAGACGAGCGAATAGTAATAGTATGTATCTATTACATACTCGCCGAGCGCACGAGCAATCTGTTCCCGGCAACTGGATTCGCATAGCCGGACTTTCCATTTGTCCGGCTTTGTCAAATCACCTTGGCCGGCGCACGAGCAATCTGTTCCCGGCAACTGGATTCGCATAGCTGGACTTTCCATTTGTCCGGCTTTGACAAATCACCTTGGCCGGCGCACGAGCAATCTGTTCCCGGCAACTGGATTCGCATAGCTGGACTTTCCATTTGTCCGGCTTTGACAAATCACCTTGGCCGGCGCACGAGCAATCTGTTCCTGGCAACTGGATTCGCATAGCCGGACTTTACATTTGTCCGGCTTTGTCAAATCACCTTGGCCGAGCGCACGAGCAATCTGTTCCTGGCAACTGGATTCGCATAGCCGGACTTTACATTTGTCCGGCTTTGTCAAATCACCTTGGCCGGCGCACGAGCAATCTGTTCCTGGCAACTGGATTCGCATAGCCGGACTTTACATTTGTCCACCTTTCTCAAGTCACCTTCGCCCGCGCAGACCTTGTTCCGCCCGCCAACGTGCTCCACCAGGCGTTGACTCGAACATTCGCTCTTATTTACAAGTCCCCAGCTCGACTAGTGCGGCTTTCCCCAATCACTTCGCCCGCGCAGAAGCGATCTGCGCCCGCCAACTGTTTCTCATAGCCGGACTCTAACTTTGTCCGGCTTTGTCAAAACATCTTCGCGCGCGCACGAGCAATCTGCATCGGGCAACTGTTTCTCATTGCCGGACTTTAACTTTGTCCGGCTTTGTCAAAACATCTTCGCGGGCGCACGAGCAATCTGCGCCCGGAAAATGTTTCTCATTGCCGGACTTTAACTTTGTCCGGCTTTGTCAAAACATCTTCGCGGGCGCACGAGCAATCTGCGCCCGGCAACTGTTTCTCATTGCAGGACTTCAACTTTGTCCGGCTTTGTCAAAACATCTTCGCGCGCGCACGAGCAATCTGCGCCCGGCAACTGTTTCTCATTGCCGGACTTTAACTTTGTCCGGCTTTGTCAAATCATCTTGGCGGGCGCTCGAGCAATCTGCGCGCGGCAAATGGTGAAGATGAATTTCTCCGTTCTTATAAGCACTTTGCATGCCCCTCTTGGTGGAGAACTGGACATCAATTAACATGTAGTTCCAGTAGGTCAGTACCTAGTTAGTTTCCAGAGATGTTTTGTCAGCTTCCCGTAATAGATTACTGGCATGACAGTCCAACTGTCTAATACATTTATATAACTAGGAAAACGCCATATATGCGTTGTAAGACGAGTGAATAGTAATAGTATGGGAACAAATGGTTAAGAACTGCTTCGAGTGGTACCAATTTAGCACACTTCATGTTTTTTCTTCAAAATGGCTGACCAGAACAAGCTGAATTTTTTTAGAAATGTGTATGAAAATGTAATTCAACTTCACGCAAAATTTCATTTTTTGGAAAATAAAAATATCTTCTTTTTTTTCCGCTATGGTATTCTAATGAGTATTTTTGAAATTTCTATAATCATGCATAAAAAGCTACCACCCGATAATGCTACAAAACTATACAGATCTAAGTTAGATGAGGAAAAATATTGAAAAAAAGTTTGAAGTTGATAGCTGGGGTAAAAACGAACACCAATTTTTTTCAGTATGTCAAATTGAACCCTCGCTAAAGCTTGTCTAATAAACATAATGGTTCTATTGGGAATTCGGAGGTTTTTACTAAGTAGAAATGATACGGGTAAAGATGAAACCAAATAAAAGATTAAATATTGGATACAATTTCATGAAATATAAATTATTCCAAACATTATCCATTTGTTTGAAACTGAATGTATTCCGACTTGATTCGATGAGAAGCGAAGCGTGATATTGTATACTGATACTCGATACGAGCTTTCCATGTTATCAAAGCATCAACTCATTGTTGAAACGTCATAGCTTGGAATATATTTATTTATTTTTCTCTTGGAAAATGTGATTCAGAATAATACGTGGCAATTATGTACCGGTATTGTAAGTTATTCATATTTTTTTCCGCCAATGCTCAACGAAGTGTTTATCTATTTGCAGATATAGCCAGGGGTAGATTTTAAACGCGCCCGTTAATTGATTTCATTCCGAGTTTACAGAACACGAGTTCCACAAAACAAAAGTAAAATATACCATTAGCATTCACTTCTTTTTTATTCTGCATCAGTAACTTGCTTTTCTCTGTTTTCAGCGAGTGCTTTACGTTTATTATTTAAATGCATTTTACTAATTAATAATTGACAAAAACTACCGTTTCAACTGTTGTATATAGTTGCATGATTATATAAATGTATTAGACAGTTGGACTGTCATGCCAATAATCTATTATACGGGAAGCTGACAAAACATCTCTTGAAACCAAGTACTGACCTACTGGCCCCCTATTCCTGAGATAAATGAGATGTGAGAGAAATCAGTGAGAAAACTATCTCATTTAATAATGACACATTTCATCTCATATTTCATGTGAGATACTCGTTTTCTCACTCATTTTAATTTTTCTCACATCTCATTTATCTCAGGAAACTATCTAATATAATAATGACATAGTTCATCTGATATTTCATGTGAGATACTCGTTTTCTCACTCATTTTAATTTTTCTCACATCTCATTTATCTCAGGAAACTATCTAATATAATAATGACATAGTTCATCTCATATTTCATGTGAGATACTCGTTTTCTCACTCATTTTTATTTTCTCACAACTCATTTATCTCAGGAATAGGGGTCCAGGTGATTGAACTTTGGATAATGTTATATCATGGAGTTGTTTATTTGGATGTATATAAATTTTCAGAGACGAGCCGTGTACCAGGTACTGACCTACTGGAACTACTTGTTAATTGATGTCCAGTTCACCACCGTATTAATGGGGACATGCAAGGTGCTTATAAGAACAGAGAAATCCATCTTTACCATATTTTGTTTACATGTTCACTAACCGGTGTAATAGAATGATAAGGGCCCATATTACCAATTTTAAAAATGTGTCAATTAAACTGATTAATCAATTGCAGTACAAAAATAACATTGGTAACTAAGGGTAATAACAAGCTAATCCACTGATTATCACTTAATCAACAAATTCATCATTCCTAAAACGGGGCCTAAGTATATAAACTTCCAGATAATTTCAGGCACTCAGAAATAAGACATTGTATTGTTTTGAATTCAATCAATTTTGAGATGATACGTCAATGTATTTCATCATATTCTTGATATTAATTGACGTATCATCTTGAAAATAATTGAATTCATAAAAGTGAAATGTCATATTAATCAGAGACCATAACATTATCTTAAGGTTAATATACTTTTCAGTCAATTATACTGGTTTGTGAACATACGAAAAAAAATAGTAAAGATAAATTTCTCTGTTTTTATAAGCACCGTGCATGCACTGCCTTAAGCTTTCCAGTAATATCTATAAACTCTGTGTTATAACACAACTCGAGTCGGTGGATGTCGTCTGTGTTCGACGTGTCTAGAGCCACTTCACTGAAACTAACCGTGTGATTGGCTCAATGGAGAGTAGAGAGAAACAACTATAAACTACTAGCGACAAAAGATGGAAACTATCCTATCTTTCAATACTAATCCTTCAAAGCTTGTATGTGGGACGATGTATAATACATGAGATTAAGTATTCAGTTGCAGTTTCTAGCAACCTTTGTTTGTGTTTCCTCATTCGATTAACGTAACGGTGTACCGGTTCACGGTTTACCGGTTAACGGTTTGCCGGTTAACGGTTTACCGTAGTTTACCTAGCCGGTGAGGAGAACGTGCTGAATGTACGTCTAGTCGCTCGCAGTGCAAACAAGTTGCCACTTCAGATAATACTCATATGCACTTATCATGTTTGTCACACTTGTCACACGGTGTTGTCATTTACTCCGACGTGCGCCACGCTCAGAACTATCCTCGCAAGCTTTGTTGCCAATACTATTACGTTGACAAGGGAGCTGCTTACAGAAATCGAGAAATTTATCTTTACTATTTTACTATTTACTATTTTTACTATTTTTTTACTTTTTTTTTCCCATTTTGAGATTGAGATTGGCGTTATTTGCTAAAAATTTTATTTCAAATAATATGAAGAATCATTATTATTTTTCATTACTATTCATACACTTTACTATTTACTATTTTTACTATTTTTTTAAATATAATTTTTCCCATTTTGAGATTGAGTTTGGCGTTATTTGCTGAAATTTTCATTTTAAATACGACGAATCATTATTATTTTCCATTATGCGGTAGATTTTTTTGCAGAGCAATAAGCGAAACGAAGGAATTTTAATAGAAATCAATGAGTGAATAAAATCAATTTATGTGCAATAAATAGAATTCTACATCATTTTATAGAATGAATAAAAATAACGAAAATTCAAAGAAACTCTTAATCAGATTCTTATTGAAGTTAATTAGAGGCAAACGAGTACTTTTCATGTCTTGAGACAAATATGGAAAAAAGGGGGAGGGCCCATTTATACATTTTGCTTTTCTGTTTCATCGTACCTAAAACGCCACTGCTTGCACAGCTTCTTCATGCGACGAAAGTGTAATGACTTTCTTCTTTCAACTTTCTTGTTCTCCTACGTTTTGTTTCTGATGGCAGTGTGCTGATTTACGTCCATGACGTGGAGTTTGTGTGTCAATATAATACCGTACATCACTTTCTGAGAAGATGCCAACATTTTAAATCACGTGATCTTGTAGGATATAATGGTTTTATAGTGAAATTGCAACGAATCAATACTTGCCAAGCAGAGCAAAACATTCTGAAGAGATAACAAGTCGACATGTATTTAAAGCTAGTGTGACAATGTTTTTGGTCAACTATTGTTTTTACAGTTTAAATGATTTTTTTACTTATAACTTTTCCTATTGATAGAACTGATAATGTCAAAGGTGACACGTGTTTACGTATCTATACAAATTGAAATTAGTGAATTGCATTGAAATCTATAAATTCTATAAATCTATAAAATCTATATTTTATAATCTTATAAAATCTATAAATTGAAATTAATATCATTACGTATAATATTGTTTGGAGATTTTTATAATTTTAACCACAGTAGCATCTAGCCTCCACAAAACTGATATTAGTAATTCATTGTGTTCATTTTTATTATTGATAATAGTAAAAATATCATCATATTTTAATGTTAATTCCGACAAATTTTTACCATCTTTGTACCTTCAGTGTCATATTGTGATACAATGTAATTGTTGTGCTGAAATGCTGAAACCATGAAAACATGAAATGCTAATAAGTGGACTCACTGTTGCCGTCAACGTAGATGGGCGTCCAGGCGACTTGTGCGACGGCAGGCGTCGCCCACAGACCGACGGCGACCAAGGTCAAGCAATGCACGAGGAGCATGGTGATTGGCCAGATCGTCAACGAGTCATCTGGTACACATGGTCAGCGCCTCCTGGACAACACCGGGCAGGCTGAGGAAAACAGAATAAAACACACACATTAGATTGGAGTTGATGTATTTTATATCAATGCATGTTTTCTAGGACAATGGCTATATCTACAGTGGATACGTGACTGAGCTCAACGTGGTTCTGGATCCATATAGCTATTGTCCTAGATGAAACCGATTACATGAGCCAATAAGATCGACTACTCAGGTATGCAGCTAATTTGTAAGCGATCTAGGCGGCGATGTTTGACTACTCAGGCCATCAGAGCCCTGTAGAGCCTGTGGCTAGCTTGTAAAGGTGATCTCGGTGGCGTTGAAAAGTTTCATTGCAGTGAAGATGATCGTCAGCTGGGAGAACATGGGACAAGTCCAAGTTGCGTATCCATCGTAGATAGCTATTGTCCTAGACGTTTCATATGTCTTATATTACTGTTTGAACTAAATACTTTCTTTTCATCTTCTACCTTCACTTTTCCACTGATCATTCTTGTTGGAATTATTATCATTATTGGAATATTTTTGACCCAATTCATTATAATTAATCATTGTGTATTTTTCTCCTGTATCTTTCTGTATCTGTTTATGTTTATTTGATTATTATTATTTGTCTTTGGCCACCATGTTTATCATGGCAGAGTCTTTATTTAATGGAGAGATATATTATATACATATATAGGTTCAATTTTTGAAAGATTGTTTTCTTCACAATCAGGTATAAAGGATAAAAACTCGAAGAATGTGAATTAAATACTCTCTTTAATTATATTTGATAATATACGAATGCACTTTAAATAATGACCCTGCATGAGAAAGATCACTGTGGTGAATTTTCCATCTCAGGTGTTTTCAGTTTATTCAAGGAAGATTTTCGAATGTTTGAAAATACCGTTCTTAATAAATGGGTCACAGTCCATTTTTATTAAACTCAGCACCGTTTCGAGACACGCAGCCAAAAGTCGTTCTTACAACACGTGCTTCGTTCCAGCCCTTTAATAAATTATTTAAATTTATATTTAAGTTCTACTTTTTACAAAGTTTGTCGAGAAAAGTTTTTCGTTTTCGGTTAATATTGTTCTGGTTTGCGAGGCGGTTGATTATGCCAATGATCCAAGCAGTGCTATTTAGCTGGTTATAAAGCTAGTGTCACAGACTTGATAAACTCGCAAGTTACGAAGAGACAGAAGACGTAAGTGGTTTAATACTAGGAAGGAAATTCACACGAAACACTTCTCGCATTCACCTCAAGTAAATGTGCTTTGATGATTTAAAACAAATTATTAAACCTCTTAGAAACTCTAATCGTGTTCCGTATAATAGATTGGACGAGCTTTAGCGAGGATTGAATTTGACATACTGAAAAAAATTGGTGTTCGTTTTTTTTTTTTTTTTTTCATGTTTCATTGTCGGTTCTCCACAGGTCAAACGGCTACATCTATCAATCTCAAACTTTTTTTCAATATGGTTCCTCATCTAACTTAGATCTGTATAGTTTTGTGGCATTACCGGGGAGTAACTTTTTTTTTATGAATTTAAGAAATTTCAAAAATTCCCATTAGAATAACTTGACGAAAAAATAAGAAAATATTTTCATTTTCCAAAAAATGAAATTTCGCGTGAAGTTGAATTACATTTTGGTACACAATTCTAAAAATTTTCAGCTCGATCGGGTCAGCCATTTTGAAGAAAAAACATAAAATGTGCTGAATTTGTACCACTCGAAGCAGTTTTTATACCCATTTTTACCCATGCTATTACCATCCGCTCGTCTAACAACGCATATATGGCGTTTTCCTAGTTATCCATCATAAAATAATCTGACAATCTGATATCATTTGCTACAGAAAATGTACGAAATGTTTGAGGAAAACTCCAGATCTTTTATCGGGAATAATAACTACTTGTTCCTGCTCTAAATAAATATATAAACCTTGATTAATCCCTGACTCAAAAAAGCAGGATAACAATCAACATAAAATACATAGAAGAAAAACTTCAAATAATTGAATAATGGAATGATATGAAATGGAAATTATTCTCAACGAAATGGAAACTAAACATCTTGTAATATTGAATAAAATAAATGTACTTTTCATTTTTGAATTTCAGTTAATTTCTCTGGATTTGAAAGTCTTTCAGTTTATGCTTCCAATAATCACACGAATAATTTTCAAGTTATGAATTATTCTCTTGAGATGGAGGTAGAGTTGATCGTAGAATAGACGATTGTTTTATTGTTCTGTGAACAGAAAACATCAGAACAGTCGTCACTAGAACGTCTCACTGATCATGTCCAGTATGACTCGACATCAATCTGCGCCCGCCAACTGTTTCTCATTACCGCACTTTACATTTGTCCGCCTTTGTCAATTCACCTTCGCGGGCGCACGAGCAATCTGCACGCGCCAACTGTTTCCCATTGCCGGACTTTACATTTGTCCGCCTATGTCAAGTTACCTTCTCGCGCGCACGAGCAATCTGCACCCGCCAACTGTTTCCCATTGCCGTACTTTACATTTGTCCGCCTTTGTCAATCAACCTTCGCGCTCGCACGAGCAATCTGCACGCGCCAACTGTTTCTCATTGCCACACTTTACATTTGTCCGCCTTTGTCAATTCACCTTCGCGGGCGCACGAGCAATCTGCACCCGCCAACTGTTTCCCATTGCCGTACTTTACATTTGTCCGCCTTTGTCAATTTACCTTCGCGGGCGCACGAGCAATCTGCACCCGCCAACTGTTTCCCATTGCCGTACTTTACATTTGTCCGCCTTTGTCAATTTACCTTCGCGGGCGCACGAGCAATCTGCACACGCCAACTGTTTCCCATTGCCGTACTTTACATTTGTCCGCCTTTGTCAATTTACCTTCGCGGGCGCACGAGCAATCTGCGCGCGCCAACTGTTTCCCATTGCCGTACTTCACATTGGTCCGCCTTTGTCAATTCACCATCCCGGTCGCACGAGCAATCTGCACCCGCCAACTGTTTCTCATTGCTGGACTTTACATTTGTCCGCCTTTGTCAAAACACCTTCGCGGGCGCACGACAATCTGCGCCCGCCAACTGTTTCTCATTGCCGGACTTTACATTTGTCCGCCTTTGTCAAAACACCTTCGCGGGCGCACGAGCAATCTGCACACACCAACTGTTTCTCATTGCCGGACTTTATATTTGTCCGCCTTTGTCAATTTACCTTCGCGGGCGCACGAGCAATCTGCACGCGCCAACTGTTTCTCATTGCCGGACTTAAATTTCGAATCAATTGAATGTACCTTCATTTTGATACCACACACGGCTCTGTGTAAAATTTTCCAAAGAAAATCATATATTTTCCTGCACTCGATCTGCGGGGGGTTGTTCAAAACCTGTTTGCAGAAGAACCAAACATCGGATTCTGCTGAAATTGACATTTTATGCAATCAATTGAATGTACCTTCATTTTGTTACCACACACAACCCTATGAAAAATTTTCCAAAGAAAATCGTAAGTTTTCCGACACCCGATCTGCAGGGGGTTGTTCAAAACATGTTTGCCAGAGAACCATACATCGGATCGGGTTGAAATTAGAATTTTATGCAATCGATTGAATGTATCTTCATTTTGATACCACACACGGCTGTGTAAAAACTTTCCCAGAGAAAATCGTGAATTTTCCGACACCCGATCTGCAGGGGGTTGTTCAAAGCATGTTTGCCGGAGAACCATACATTGGATTGGGCCAAAGTTTGAATTTTCCGCAATCGATTGAATGTACCTTTATTTTGATACCAACACGACTCTGTGAAATATTTTCCAGAGAAATTCGTAAATTTTCCGACCCCCGATTTCGAGGGGGTTGTTCAAAACATGTTTGCCGAAGAACTATACATTGGATCGTGCTGAGATTAAAATGTTTTGCAATCGATTGAATGTACGTTCATTTTGATGCCACACATAACTCTGTGAAAAATTTTCCAAAGAAAATCATGAATTTTCCGACATCCGATCTGCAGGGGGTTGTTCAAAACATGTTTGCCGAAGAACCATACATTGGATTGAGCCATAGTTAGAATTTTATGCAATCGATTGAATGTACCTCCATATTGATACCACACACGGCTTCGTGAAAAATTTTCCAGAGAAAATCGAGAATTTTCCGACCCCCGATCTGCAGGGGGTTGTTCAAAACATGTTTGCGGGATAACCATACATCGAATTGGGCCAAAGTTGGAATTTTTCGCAATAGATTGAATGTACCTTTATTTTGATACCACACACGTTTCTGTGAAAAAAAATTCAAAGAAAATCGTAAATTTTCCGACACCCGATCTACAGGGGGTGGTTCAAAACATGTTTGCCGGAGAACGAAACATTGGATCGGTTTGAAATTAAGATTTCTCGCAATCAATTGAATTTACTTCCATATTGATACCACACACGGCTTCGTGAAAAATTTTCTGGGAAAAATCGTGAATTTTCCGACACCCAATCTGCAGGGGGTTGTTCAAAACATATTTGCCGGAGAACCATACATGATATCGGGCCAAAATTAGAATTTTTCGCATTCAATTGAATGTACCTTCATATTGATGCCACACACGACTCTGTAAAAAAATTTCCAGAGAAAATCGCAAATTTTCCTATATTTTCAAGAATTTTTTTCCGGAGAACCAGACATTTGATCGAGCTAAAATCAACATTTGTCGCAATCGATTGATTGTACCTTCATTTTAATTTCGCACACAGCTTCGGCAAAAAAGTTCGACTTTTTTTGAAATTCGGTTTTTTTCCACGTACTAGTACCCGTATGTCAAAAAAAAATCGACAATCTTAAATCGGCGATTGCTGAAGAACCAATGATGAGATCGGGCTGATTGTTCGATTTTCCGAAAGCCAGCGATCGCTTGAGCATTTTGATGCTACTCACGTTTTCGAAAAAAAAAATCCAAAGAAAATCATTAATTTTCTCAGGGGGTTTTCAAGATTTTTTTTTCGGAGAATCAGACATTGGATCGGGACGAAATTAAGATTTCATGCAATTAAATGAACGTACCTACATTTCGATACCACACACGACTCTGTTAAAACATTTTCAGAGAAAATAGTGAATTTTCCGACACCCCTCTGCGCGAGGGAAGGTTCAAGAATTTTTGCGTGTGAACTTTCATACTTGACTTCTCATTTTATGAATTCAGTCGTTCCTGATGACGCCACTTCCGTACTTTGAGCAAGGTCAAGCATACAAGTACGCATAAAAAAGGTAATTCGGACACGTCCTTAATAAAATTATACTTTGTAATTTTTTTTTAATTCTCTTCTTAAATCATCGATCTCCGTTACATTCTTGATATCTTCTACCTATCCATGCCCCACATTCCACCTTGCATGCCCCCCCTTGAAACGAGGCCATATGCGGTTTGAGTACCACCTGTAGAAACATATTGCAGGTGTATTGACAGTTTCCGCAGCAAGCGGTGTTTGATCAAGTGCTCGCCAGATATCCTCGGCTGCTGATATTTGTTCTACCACTCGGCATTGCAATCAGCTTGATTAGAACCGAGTAACGAGACATATTCTACTCCTCGGGAACAACTTGGAGAGGCACAACTTGGCGACGAATCTGCGGGGCGAGAGTCGATGTGGCGAGAAATCAGTTCTTCTTGGTGATGGTTTTTGTACGGTATGTGATTTCAGAATATTAGTACGGGGAAAACATAGATCTTTTAAATACTTTCAAGACGGTGTAAGTAAATAAGAGCCGATTGTACCAACTGATGATTGAATATTAATTAGTTAATCATCAATTAAGGTACGAAAATAACATATGTATCCAAGGGTGATAACAGGTTAATTTGCTCATTTCTACTTAATTCACTAATCATCACTTGGTACAACCGACTCTAATACAATATATAAGGTGGAAATACCTTCTTTCATTCACATTCATAACTATCTACAGCTTCTTTTTGGTAATATTCCTCCAATTTCAATTCCACTACTTTCTTTATAATATAAAGAGAGGGAATATATAGAGAGAATGTCTTCATTCGAAGGCTGTTATTTACAAAATGTGATGAAAATTGATTACAAAAAAATCATGGAATATTATTGAACTGCTTTGATTATGTGTATATTATACACTCAATCAAATCAGTTCAATATTTTTGTTATAATTTTTTTGTAATCAATTTTCCATCACATTTTGTAAATAACAGCCCTCGAATGAAGACATTCTATCCAAGAACTATTCGACTTATATCGCACAATTGTCAAGCCTATACCGCCACGGTGGCTCAGTCAACTATCGCAGTGCGGTAGAAACTGAAGTCACCGTTGGGCGTGAATTCGAGTCTCGCATTAGGTATGTGTTTTTGTTAACGTCCTCTAATCCTAACATCATATCATCGTTTCGTTATCATCTGTTCATTCGTACCCCCGTATAACCTAGCTGTTGATGGGGTCGTTAAGCAGCATTGATAAAATACATAAATATACAGCTAATGAGAGGTGCAGAGAGTCACAAGTGTTCGTAGTTTTCCGTAGCTCGAGCCTTTTGCGCAAGCTAGACACTTCACTCGGTTTGTTCGTTCGGCTCGAGCTAGGGCGATCTACTATGGCAACACGTTTCAACAATCGGCCGTGTTCTGTTCTGTCAAGAACTGAATCAAATCAGCCGTGTTTTGTTCTGTCAAGAACTGAATAATATTATGATTTATTTTTTGTAGTTTTTTCGCGTTAATTTCGACGAATGGTGGAAAAATATGTGGTAATCAGGAATTATACTGTTTTATTTGATCCACATTTTGTTATCGAAGTTATTGAGGTGAAATGAACGATACATTTCTCGTCTTGGTTTCACTGGATGGATCAGGTAACGAAGAAATCATACTCCTGAAGGAACACAAACCTGAAACTAGATTGTGATGAATAGTCACGATATTCATTTCCCTAAATTTAGAGAAAACTAGAAATCAGCATATCAATTTCAGAAATTATAATTAATTTTTTGTCCTCCAGAGATCTTGATACATGACGTGGGCGTTACCGATTCTGTCTAGAAACATGAACAGAATCGAGTAATGTCCACGTCACGACTCAGAAAATAGCTGGGTCCTGGAGGACAAAATAAATTAATCACAATTTCTGCAATTGATATTCAAATTATAATTTCCTGGGGTGGTAAGATCGCCCTTGTGGTGCTCCATTCAAACGATCTCCCAAAATATTGATGTCATTATATTAAATGCATAATATTTCAATTGCACAAAATTTGTATACTTTTTCGTTACCAACAAATATCATTCTTAAATGAAACTTGCAATTTGAACAGCATCCTTTTGAATTCACCCTCAGATCTCACCACTCCCTCCAGATATAAAACTATCTAGTTTCCCTCAACAATTAAAACGGCTGAAACGGCGAAAAGCCAAGCGTCCTAATCCCGCCTAATGTGCTCCTCCAATTAGTTTAATGTATTCAAAGATCCACGTTGCCCAGAGCAACGAATTATCTGGGTGCCAGCTTCCACAGCCCGTTGGTAACTCTGAGCACTTTACTTCAATCCATTAATGGATTCAATTAAACAATTGGTTTCATCAATCAAGCCAGCCGTGATTTCTTCTCACAAATGATCCATGGAGCTGTGACGTGTGGTCGATTGTTTTAAAGTCTTCAGTTTCCAAACTTTCAATGATTAGTTGTAAATAAATCAGTGTGTTGTGTTCACGTTAATCCTGTGCAGGACATAAAGCCGAGCTTACAGGTTCCTACTTGCCCGGCCGAAGCTTCCCTAGCTGCGGGCGAGGTAAGCTGCAACTAGAGACACATAAAACGTGGCGATTGATTTGTTACATTTGTACAAATATCTTGACAAATTTACTATTTCTAGCAAAGCTACAAATAACTCTGAAAGGGAGGAGGTCCGCATGGGCGGTGGGTAGGGGGTGTCAGGGGACCTGGGGCTGACCCCCCAATCGTCATGTCTTGGGCCTGACTATACCCACTGAACCCTAAATAAAATTCAAATTAATATCATTTGATCAAGGAGTAATTTAATACTCTCAAGCGAATTAATACAATATAATTGATGTATTATTTATATATATATATATATATATATATATATATATATATATATATATATATATATATATATATATATATATATATATATATATATATATATATATATATATATATATATGTATATAAATATATAAATCTATATATATATATATGTATATAAATATATAAATAAATATATGAATATATAAAATAAATTGAATGAGTAATTAGTTACCACAACATAATTCCCATTGTTGCAAGTGTGTCTGCTATAATGATGTGTGTTTGATTATATTTTCAGCTTTGTTCAATGAAACAGCTGACACCTGTAACTATCAATCAATGCGCTCGATCCACTTATCCCCCAAATATCCTCGAAACCACGTCAATGTGGCCCTCTCTCCCACATGCACACCATTTTCTGTGACCTGACACTTCATCAAACGTGACCCCGCAATGATGCTAGAGCTCCGTCACTTCTGGAGGAGGGGGCGGGGTCTTCTGTAAGGTATTACCTATACATTCTCTAATACATTATTATTCGAATCGAACAATATCCAATATGTACATATGAACGAATATATATCCAATATATCCATATATCCAATATGAACAATATGTACATATGAGAGAGAACGAAAATTTACTCTTTCAGATGAATAAAAGGTGAACATGAAAGTGAAATGAACAAATGCAACTTGTTCTGTGCAGAAAAAATAAGTCAAATGGAAAATCAGTTGAATGTATCGCCTACAAGGTAATTAATTAATCTCAATACATCACTTCACTCAAGTGTTTCAAGTCGAACCGAACTTCGAGCTTTCCTCTCCAGTTGAGAATAGGTAAGTTGGCGGCAGTCGGACAGGAAGAGGAACAGGAACAGGGACAGGAAGACAGGAAGACTAATGGAGAAGATGATCAAACTAAACAAGTTGAACACAGAACGTATAGTTACATACGAGAAAAATAATTCGAAATTCTCAATCTGTCATTGACAACTTGATATAAGTTCCGCGTTCAAAGAGAATAATTAACACGGGTGGAGGTGCCGGTTTTTCACGTGAATCGTGAACTAGAGATGAGTTCACACGATCACGCATCTCAACATAGGTACTACGTTTTTCTCCGAATCTTGATAACAAGTTCTTAATCAATACCTCTGCTATCTTATAACCTCAAATATCCTCCAGTTAACTAATATTCCTATACCTCAATGCCTCGGGTTACAGAACAGAACACTCACAAAGGTAATACCAAATAACTACAACAAACAGAATTAATTAAATATGTATTTGCAGCCCACATCTGGCATGTATTCATTACCGAAGAGGGGTTAATACTACAACAATATGAACAGTTGCAAGCAATACCACATAAAAGCATGATACTATCAAAACACAGGTATGTTTAATAACGCTGTCTTCGCAGCATCATTAGTGACATAATAAATTAATTTAATGCGTTTTTTCTATCAGCATGATGAATGAGTGTAGCCAGGAGCACACCGGAGTGCGGTGCGGTGCGGCACGGCAGAACGGGTAATTAATTATGGCCAACGAGCCCCGGGAGATAATGTGATTTTATTACTACGCCATTTTTGTTGAATAAACTTAGTCATATTCTCATAATATGTGATAATTTAATATTAAAGAGGGTAGTTCATTGCGGTAATATACCACAGCGTTTAAAACTGTCCATTATACCTTCTTTTTATACGTTTTCTCGCCAGTTTCTGTATATAAAAACCTTTATTGGTCCCTGGCTTATCAAAAAGTTTACAGGATATTAATCAATATGAAATAGAATTTTTTGAATATGAAATATAGTTGAATAAGTGAGAAATTGAAATTGAAAATTGAAATGAATAATAATAACAGTATGCTTGAAAAAATAATACTAATGATAAAATATAATACTAATGATGAAAATTGAAATATTTGAGGTTCTTACAAATGAAAAAAAAATGGAAAAAGATAATTAAAAATACTTCTATATACATTTTTAGTTCAATTTTATGTTTTGAAAAATAAATATTTAATCCACGATTTCGATGCAGAACACAACTATGACAGCAGAAAAAAATATATAAAAGTAGTGAAGTGTAAAACCAGACCCATACGTGCTGGCACTCATTTCCTCTTGAACTCAAAATAAATAAAATGGAATAATTTAAATTAAGACTTGAAAGCTACGTAATTGATAAATATTATTACAGGGTTCGAGAGTTTCTGTATGAAGAATGATTGACTGGATCACCGACGTGTTGTTATTGTTGTCCATTGTTGTCCATTGTGTAATGTGTATGTATTTTATTCGTTAACCAAAGAACCATGAGTTGCATTACTTCATACTATTGAGACCTGTCTAATATCGTATAGAATCAATCTGGTTGGATGAGCGAAGCGAAGACTCAATTACACTTGACCCGAGAAAAATGTACATGTTTTTTTTTTTATTTATTTATTTTTTTTTTGTTCGCGCTCTACAGGTCAAACGAAAATTCAAATTCAATTGAAACTTGGCAAGCCCAAGTGTCATCATCTGGATTGAATCTCATTGATTTTTATGCGCAATCGATTGCACCACTTCTGAGAAAACTAATTTTCCATTTTCCAAATTACCCATAAGAATAAGCCGGAGAAAAATTTTCGTACAAAAAATGTCCTTCAAAAAAATTAAAATTTTCACCGAATTTCAATATAATAATGATACACATGATTCCAAACTTTCACTGGAATCCAATCAGTCGTTTAGATATAAAAAATTATATAATGACATTTTTGTGCATCATTCAAAGCTATTAAGAAAACCATTTAAATCCAAGCAACAAGTGTCACCAATTAGTCAAGAACGATTAAAACAAGGCCTTCTCCATTATCGAAGAAATTTTTGAGAATGAGTAATGAATATAAAAGGATGGTCTCAAGGTGTGTATATGTATACAGCCGTCATCACGTCTCATATAGTAGTCTAATATTACATATAATAGCATCTATAAATCAACCAAATGGAAAGATTGATTTTTAACTTGAATGCCGTCAAAACATCAACTTGATATAACTTTTTGAAAGAATTCAATGTCATTCTTATTAGCTCATCCATCAACGCGGAAACACATAACGCGTTTTCCTAGTCTAATGAAACATATTCAATTTGTTTTCTTCAAAGGTTCTTTATTAGATAACAAAATAAAATTTACATTGAAATCATAAATCCACTAAATCCTGAATGGGTTGAACTGGGGGATAAATACACATAAAAATAAATCGGATAATGCACATACATGTTTATTAAATTATCTTCCTGAAAAATTTAAACTATTCTATTCCATGGAATGATCTTGATGATCAACATGACACATATCAATTGGAATGAATTAGAAGAAGATATCAAGAATATAACGAAGATTGGTTATTTAAGAAGAGAGTTGAGAAAAAAAATGAAGTATAATTATATCGAGTATGTTTGACTGTAATTTCATTAGGTATAGTAACCATTACCACCTGTTTTATGAACAATCTGTAATGAATAAATAAAATATGTAAATATCATGACTGTTTCTGATTGGATGTTGAACTCTTCCTATAGAATGTTATGTAAAGAAAATGCAATCTACGATAATTTTAACAGAATATTAATTGCAATGTGTAAGGGCTATGTCTATGTGGTGATGGGTTATAAGTTTGAGTAGAACAGAAGAAAAATCCGCGTATTTTCAAATAATGTATGAGATGAAAATATATTTGAATTATTCGACGAATAAAACTGCTACCATTCTGTGAAAAACTGGGAATTACTGATTAAATTAGTCTTTAATAAAAACATCAATGAATGCAAAATTAAATAATTGAAAGTGGATCGAGTCTAACATAGCCTGAAACTATTTTAACATTATGGTTTGTGCTTTTATAACCCCATGTATTACATCATTTATTATTGTTAGAGAATAAAACATGTAAATATTCTAAAATAACAATTCCCTTTACTGTCAATAACCTATTTTCCATTTACAGAACTAATTAGTCCACGGTATTTTGACTCTAGTTGGTATAGAATTGTAAAAACTAATCACCGCCCTGGCTTTGACAGATGCCATTAGCAGAGGTGGATTATGAATGCTCTCAAAACCATTATTCCGATTATAAAAGCCCGTGCAGTCATTGGTATTATATTATAACCCGTGTCTTTACTAATTAGGAAAACGCCATGAATGCGTTGTTAGACGAGCGGATAGTAATAGTATGGGTAGTAATGGTTAAGAACTGCTTCGAGTGGTACCAATTTAGCACATTTTAATTTTTTTCTACAAAATGGCTGACTCAATCAAGCTGAAATTTTTTAGAAATGTGTATCAAAATGTAATTCAACCTCAGGAAAAATTACACTTTTTTAAAAAATGATTTTTTTTTGCAATGTTATTCTAATGAGTATTTTTGAAATTTCTAAAATTCATAAAAAAAAGTTACCACCTGATAATATCACAAAACTATACAGATCTGAGTTAGATGAGGAACCATATTGAAAAAAAGTTTGAAGTTGATAGATGTAGCCGTTTGACTTGTAGAGAACCGACAAAAAAACATAAAAAAAAAAACATAAAAACGAACACCAATTTTTTTCAGTATGTCAAATTGAATCCTCGCTAAAGCTCGTCTGATTAATATAAATCGTCAGTTAAGGGGGTGCATGCAAGGTGCTTATAAAAATGGAGAAAATCATCTTCGCTATCTTTTTCTATGTTCACGAAAAAATGTTATTGAATAATAAGTAAATCAAATCTAAGATAATTTCACACTCTTTGATTGATGAGACATTGTTTTTTAGTGAATTCAATCAATTTCAAGATAATACGTCCATAAATTTCTTTGTATTCATTGACGTATTATCTTGGAACTGATTAACTTCACAAAAATGAAATGCCGTATCAAACAAAGAACATGTAATTATTTCGGAGTTAATAATATCATTATTATTATTACTATTGTAATTTCCCCCTGCGTGCGAACACAAGGTTTCTTTCTTGCACTCAGTATTGTATTTCCTATTCAACTTGCAAATTGATATAATTGTGTTGTGAATACGTATTCATAACATTGTGTTTAAACTTCAAAAAGGAAATAAATAAATGAATAAATGAATAAATAAATATACATTCGAGTCGAATCAACTGATTTGTGAACATAGAAAAATATAGTGAAGGTGAATTTCTATATTTTTCTAAACCCCTCAATTGAACTGTAGCTCGTCTCTCTCTATTAGTATATCTAGCAGACAAGGAAACCTGCCTGGTAATCAATGGATAAACCTTACGTAGCAAATGAAACAGAATCTATCTTGTCTGTAACGCGAGATGCTGCCATTGGTTGTTTTCTCACCCAAACAAACAACCAATAAACTACTGTCGATAAATGCCCGTGGTTTGAGAACCTCTATAAGTCTTGATCCGGATAGAAATAAGGTGAGTCGGGCTCTTTGCGGTGTAAACGGTGTATAAAGGAGGAATGGAGAGAATCAAAAGCTCGGTGTACTTTCAAAAACTAGACCAATTACATAATAATCGTGAATCAACATGTCCAACTCTCTCTCTCTCTCTCTCTGTGTATCTCTCTCTCACTCTCTCTCTCTCTCTCTCTCTCTCTCTCTCCATCTCTCTCCCCCCTCCCCTTCTCTCTCTCTCTCTCTCTCTCTCTCTCTCTCTCTCTCTCTCCCTCTCTCTCTCTCTCCCTCTCCCCTCCTCTCTCTCTCTCTCTTCCCCCTCGGTGCTTCTCTCTCTCTCTCTCTCTCTCTCACTCTCTCTCCTCTCCTCTCATCTCTCTCCTCTCTCTCTCCTCTCTCTCTCTCTCTTCTTCTCATCCTCCCGCTCTCTCGCGCCTCTCTCATCTTTTTCCTCGCCTCCCCTCTATCTATAATCTCTCTCTTTCTCTCCTACTAGTCTCCTCCTCGCTTGCTCTCTCTCTCTCCTCGATGTTGTTCTCCCGATAAGAAAGAGTACCACGATATGTGTGTTGATGAAACTCTTGGCAGAACAAGAAGCACATGTTCTTGTAACGGATGTAATCACTGTCAAGTTTCTGCTTGTTCGGTTGGTACGAGAACCACGTGATGCGTGGAGATGAAAGTGCCGGTAGGAGGAACATTAGATCTGGATGTCGAAAACACGCTGTAGGCTGGACCATTATTATACAAAAAGCTCTGTGTTTTTTTCATTTCTCAATTCATATTGGGTTTTATCGACGCTTTGGAATGATAACTAAGATCTATTGGCGTCTGTAACTCAATATTAGAACATAATATGTTTTATTAGTCCAAATTGATCGTATACCGGTATTAGACACGTCAATATAGTGAATGTGGATGATAAATAATTCTAGAAATAAAATAGATACACATTACCCAATGCCAACAGTGGACAACAATAACATCAAACAATGGTTGGTGTGAAGAATTAACCGAAGATTCACATCGTTCTGTCTATAGATATTTATATAGATATGGTCTATAAAGAATTCTCTCTCTCTCTCTCTCTCTATATATATATATATATATATATATATATATGTATATATATATATATATATATATATATATATATATATATATATATATATATATATATATATATATATATAGAGAGAGAGAGAGAGAGAGAGAGAGAGAGAGAGGGAGAGAGAGAGAGAGATATATATAGATATAGATATTGTGTGAGGCTAATACAATGTAAATCGCAGCTTATTCTGCATAACGGTAATTTGTAACTCAGGAAAAGTAATATCGTACAATTCATGTAAAAGTGTGAGAAATTTATGATTTACTGATGGAGCATTTTTTTTATAGCAAATCCTAAAATTTTAGCGCTTGACATTTCTCGTTCATCCTTCCAGTTTACGTCCGAGTAAAGTATTGTAAATCCGAGTTGAATCAATAAGCCAGAACCGAGCATGTACCAATCTGCAATAACACTTGACTGCGCGGGAGAAAACGAGTCATATTTTCTGTTAGAAACTATAAAAGTGAAACGTCTGACAAGCGAGTATCATTCAAATTTCCTCCGAAGAAAGGCAATCTGTTTAGTCTAGACAATTTATAAGTTGAAGAAAAGTTCAAGAAGAATGCTGAGATCGCTGGAATACCTTTCCCTTGTATTCTCTGAGAAGAAGTAACCAGGTTAGAGAGAGACAGAGAATGCTGAGGTCGCTGGAATAGCTTGTATCCTCTGAGAAGGAGTGAGACAGAGAGTGTTGAGTAATGCAATACTACAGCGTGTATATTTCCAATATGGCGACAATGTCATCGATATGGTTATTAGGCTACATACCAATTATTAGAGAACCCAAATTTTGGAAAACCCGAATGTTCGAACGGTCAGAGAAATAGGGTTTCGCTCGCTTCATGTGATCCGGGAGATGAGGGGAATATCGGACCTGGTTCGATCACCCAGCCGACCATCTGTACAGGTTTTCTCGTGATTTCGCTCTGTAGTCGAGGCTATAATTCCGGGATGGTTCTCATAATACAGGCCATGACCGCTTCCTTCCCACTATCCTTCCCATCACCCAAGAAACCTTCATCTCATCATCCCCTCATTTCATTAATCATCCATCCAACGTCAATAGATCTTCAATCTTCGCTATCATTACAGACAGTGCGTCGTTAAACCCAATATATATAAAAAATAATGATATTAGGTTTTCTGAGATTTGTTTTCGAGGATTTGATCAAGCTGCTGGTTTTGGCTGGTCAATAATCCTTAATTGCCATTCAAAACAATCATACTCATGTGGATAAATTCTTACCATTTATACAATTGTTGGTAGGTTCATATAATGTGTCTTCTCGTTATTTCTTGGACATCATCACATAATATAAAGTATATTTTAGTGATCTGGCATAATTATTTTCTCAAAATTTGTAAGAGATTATATGTTGTCAATAGAAATAGCAACGAAAATCATTATACATACAATCATTAATATTGAATAGAATCACTAAACCTGACGAAGGGCGAGGTAGAGTGATAATGTAACTATGACGATACATGTGATTACATACAAATAATCACAAACGATTTCATAAATTGAAAAAACTCACTCAAAATACATTTCTCTAGCGAATTCAGTTACAATAATTGAGACTAAAGCGTATATCATAACACTGGAAACAATATAATCTATCTCGACATAATGGAAGAAGAAATCCAGCATAAAGTGTTAGTATGATACGTTAAGGTCCCGCCGTGGTTGAGTCTGTTGGCTCTTGGGAGCACAATATTGATCAGTGAAGAAGCGAGCGTGCGGTTACATGGAGCAAGGCGAGGCACAGCGCTAATCCAATTCACGGCGCCTCTTAACCTGTGGTGAACGCTTGAGGAGCTGGAGGTGAGAGAGGGAGGGAGAGAGAGAGGGAGGGGGAGGGAGAGAGAGGGGGGAGAGAGAGGGAGAGAGAGAGGGAGGGGGAGAGGGGGAGAGAGGGGAGAGAGAGGGGAGAGAGAGAGAGGGAGAGAGAGAGAGAGAGAGTGAAGAGAGGGATAAAGAGAGAGGGACGAGGGGGAGGGAGAGAGAGGAGAGAGAGAGAGGAGGGTAGCGGTGAAAGAGAGACAGGAGAGATAAGAGAGGAGGGAGAGAGAGATAAAGAGAGAGTGAGTGAGAGAGAGACAGAGAGAGAGAGGAGATAGAAAGGGACAGAGAGAGAGATAAAGAGAGAGGAGGGGAGAGGAGAGGTAAGAGAGTAGAGAGGTGAGGGCGAGAGAGGTAGATAGAGAGGAGAGAGAGGAGGGGAGGGGAGAGAGAGTAGAGATAGTAGAGGAGAGAGAGAGGGAGAGCGAGAGAGAGATAAGGGAGAAAGAGAGAGGTAGCTAGAGAGAGAGAGAGAGAGAGGCTACCCCTAGAGATGCAACCTGTGTCGTACCACTGATGGCAAGTGCATATAAGAATGTAATGTTGCAGGTCTGCACTTTAGGTCGTGTGAGAAGCAGGCAGCTAGTCGTATTGACAACGGCTCTGTGGAGAATTGCTGCCATGGATACCAACCAGGTTTAGCAGGAAGTCAAATTACATTACCGCTGAAAAAACAGACATGTGTTATTATAGAGTATGGAGTAATTAAGCGAGTGGGGAATGCAATGTGTAATCAAATGAAAATGTGCAGCTGAAAATAAATGTTTTCTTTTATATACTCAATTAGTTTATGTACTGTACATAGCATTCTATTTATTTTGTTAATTTTTCCGTTTGTCGTTTTTTCCTCTACCTACAATTGAGAACAATTTCAAAATAATTCGCATTTCGAGTTCAATATTAACATCGATCATGTAATATTCCAGAGGTAAAAATAATTCTTTTCGTTTAAAATAAAAATGTTGATAGCTTGCATAACCAAAATGTATTTTCAGTTTTTATATAATGATACAAATTACTCTACTGTGTATGAATGTAATTAACATCAACGTAGAATAAATATTCATGTAATTGAAAGTTTTTTTATCATTTGTTTGTTTGTTTGTTTGTTTGTTTCGGTGCGTGCGCGTCACAGGTCTCATGACAAAACCTGTTCACAGGAATACAAGAGATTTTCCAATCCAATACATGTCTCCCAACTTGAAACCGTATGCCTCGTGGTGCCCGTCCAAATGATCCCATCATCATTCATAACCATAACTCAATAACAATGATTTTATATTAATTTCGATATTATTAAAAAAAAATACAATTGGTCAGATGAATTTGGAGAACTCAAGTATCGAAATTTCAAAAATTCTCATAAGAACATCATGACTGAACAAGTGAAATTCATTTTCCCACCCCAAAAAATAATTCCGATATTTTTTGCATTGACAGAATAATTTCAGACTTCTTGACGAATTATACAGGCTTCTGTCAAGTGACGTCACCCATTGTTGAGAGAGACAGACAACAATGTCCACCAGTTGGAATCGACCAATCAGAATGTTTGGTAGTTCACCAGTTTGCTACGGTAACGATTGTCTGTAATTATTATTACTTGACAGAAGCCTTCAGAACCGAGATAGTATAGTAGTAGTGTTTATTCCTTCAACCCTCTTTCGAGGAAACCTCTTGTGTACCCTCTGTCAGTACACAAATGACATATTCTACAATACAATAATAATAATAATAATAATAATAATGATAATTTTCATTGTCTTCATAGAGTTGATCACATACATGATATTTAAGGACAGTCAGTGGTATAACAAATAGTGAATATAACAGATGAATGAAAATAGATGCAATGTACACATAGTAAGTCATTGTGCAAAACAAGACATTATTAAAACATAGAGCAGTATATGATGAATCAGTCCAAATCTAGTCAATGAATAAGCCAAATACAGAACATAAAATTTAAAAAGTGAAACTTAATCCTTGACATTCATGAATTCTGTTACAGTATAATAACACTTTTTTAGAAAGTACTGTTTCAACTTATTTGAAACTTGTTTCAACGTTGTTTCAACTTCTGTTATAACTTATAGATAATATTAAAAGCTTGAGTGTGGCAGTACCACCATTTACAAATTAGTACTGTATAGTAGATTAGTGATTACAGTATATTAAACGAGTAGTAAAACAATATAGATTTGTAGATTTCATCCAAACCTCCCACTCATCTAACAACGTGTTTGCCTCCACACTATTCCAATATACCCCCTCCCTCTCGACCTAACTACTGGATTAGTTTTCTACTTCTAACTTCCAACTAGGTAATAACTCCCCGTTCGTCTCGCAGCGCATTCTAGTGGCTAATGAGGGCAGCCAGCCTCTTGAGATCCACGGTTAATTCGGATTACGAGTAATGCGCTTGCGAGAGTAGAAAGTTCAGAAGGCAGTGCACTGTTTGCTAATAAATCAGTTCCCCGCGCCCATCACAATAATATATATTTGAATCCACTCGAGACGTGCAACCTGATGTATTGTGTTAGCTGCTGCTGGATTTAATTAATACACGACTAGTTTGCCGCTAATGCGACTAACTTCGTTATTTGATAATACAACCTGAATGCATGGTGTGTACAAGCATTGAGCCGTGTTTAGCTACGTTAGTCGGAAGTATTTCTCTGTGTATTCTGGATCGTTTATGTATTTGTAAAACATATAAACTAGTCACTGTGCCTAGTAAAGGACGATTTTATGAATCGGATGTTGGGAAATATTCGTTCTTCAATAGATCGATAGAAGACTGGAATAAGCTTGGGAAGGACTTGATGGGAAGATTACCCAAATCGGTAGCAACCTTTAGATGGAGAATGAAGAATGACATGAATGATGATGAGTAGTGGAATGGATGGAATGGATTTAGTTTGTATAGTATATTATTATTTTGATTGTATGTAATTATTATTTTGATATCATTTAGAATTAGGACTTTGCCACCTGTACATTTTGTGTAAATTGTGAAGAAAATGAATAATTAAATATGTATGGAAAATGCTCTCTATAATATTGAAGACTTTTTTGGAATGTAGTTGAATATAGATAAATCTATCTGAAATCTGAAATCAGTAAAATCTAAAAGAGATTGAGGATATTTAGATTATGTCTACGATTGCGACTGGAGTTCGAACAATGTATTTTGTAAATGACAAATAAATGAATGAATGTATTTTTTTGATAGCTCCTTTCCCACAAACAGGTCTTGGCTTAATGTGGGTTTTATTATTTTCAATATTATTTGTTTTGCAATTCCATTAACTCATTAATGACGTGAATAAAATACTATGTATTCATGTAAAATTGATTATACATTTTTTACAAACCATTTATAATAGCTATTGTAGGCCTATATGTTCTTAATATTTGTGTTTATGATAAGTAGGCTGTGCCTAATCTATATTGTATTGAAAATAATAGTGAATAATGACTAATACATGAATAAGTGTAAAGAACGGTTATTCTCTGTGCAGTGCATATAATAGCTCTGTAAGCATATTACTAGTTGAAACATTACTTGGGCTACTATAAAAACCTCCTAAACCGAGCTTCACATGAGAAAAGTCTAGAATGATTGCTAGACTATTAATAGAGAAGGTAATGGTTTTCCGCATTGGTCGGGTATATTCACTAGAAAATAATCCATTAGTTTCGATTTTCTTCTTTTCCAGCGAATGCAAGCACTTTAGTATTTAGTACGAGTCAAAAAAAGATAAATTATATCTATGATATTGATTTAGGTCTTGAATTATTGGGAACAACGATTTGTTTGTAAAACATGAGAACGAGCCAAAAGAGACTGATGTAACTGCGTTACAGAGCATGAAGAGGATTATTATTTTCATTAAAGGAGCTGTGGATTTGGCATGAAAATTGTCTGGAAATAAGAATGGAAATAAATATTAATTCTGCATTTCATCTTTTAATATAAACTATATACCACTGCATTCATATTCACATCACGAATACATTTTTGATAATTTTACATTGGGTTCAACGACGTTCTCTACTGACTAGGAAAACGCCATATATGCGTTGTTAGACGAGCGGATAGTAATAGTATGGGTAAAAATGGGTAAAAACTGCTTCGAGTGGTACAAATTTAGCACATTTTATGTTTTTCTTCAAAATGTCTGCCACGATCAAGCTGAAAATTACGAGGGATGTGTATCAGAATGTAATTTAACTTCATTCAGAATTTCATTTTTTTGTAAAATAAAAAAATTTTCTTTTTTCTTCCGCCGTGTTATTCTAATGGGTATTTTTGAGATTTCTAAAATCCGTGAGAAAAAAGTTGCCACACGATAATGCCAAAAACCTATACAGAACTAAGTTCGATGAGGATGCATATTGAAGTTTGAAGTTGATAGCTGTAGTCGTTTGACCTGTGGAGAACCGACAAAAAAACATAAAAAAACGAACACCAATTTTTTTCAGTATGTCAAATTGAATCCTCGCTAGAGCTCATCTTATATACTACGATCTATTGGCGTCGGCGAATGATATATGGGATGATGAGATGGAAGGTTATTTCATTAGTTGTTTTTGAATAGTTGGAATGTCTTGTTGAGGAACCATCCCAGTATTGACCCGAATTGATTCCTATATGTTCACTCCAATACCAGCCTCTTCCCTAAAAATTCCTCTATACATAACTACCCTACAAGTCACAGTAACTCGATCCGTTCTCTCACACTCTCACGCTTTTTTCACTCACAGCCCTCTCCATCTTTGCACAACTATTTATTATAAACTACCCGCACACATAACCAGCCTTACAAAACTTTCATCTTTTAAATACAACCTGAAATCTTTTCTACTTCAGAACCCATTCTATGACCTCAATGAATTTCTGACTTCAAAGTCACACTAGTCAACCATCCCAGTATCTTACATGTATTATCTATACTTTCCAATTATCTCTTTCTGTTCACTTATTTTCATTTCTAGTTCTAAGTATTTTCTATATTTGTATCATGTACAAATCTTTGAAAAAAATAAACATAAACATAACCGACAGAGGGAAACCACGAAGCACCCCTGTCGTGGGAATGGACTGAATGACGGTTCAGTGTGTTAGCCACTCGGCCACACGTCTCAGTGCTCAGTCTCCCGAATACAGCATCACTTCCAAGTGAAACAATCTGCGCTATTGGTCAATAATCCCTTATCTCGGTCGTATCGTTCAAGCCTGCCGTGCTTTTGTGATGTTTGTCATTTGTGTTTCAATTGGATTGTTGTTGTTCCTCGTGTCAGCGTAGCTCACGGCCACATGGGCGTGTCAGCAGTTGTCAGCGTATCAGCAATACAAGCCCTCGACTAAAAGCCGGGGTAGTGATATTATGACCGTGTGTGAGGGAAACTGAGTGATTCAGCAATCGGAGCTAATATATATACTATGCGATGGTAAAAATTACATGAGAGCATGAAATAAGTTGAAGTATGTAATCATATTTGTATGATTTCACGACTTCGATCGAATTAAATTTTAATAACAACTGTATATGTATTTGTTAATGTGTTGATTCTGACGTCTCATTTTGTGATAATACAGCAACTATTATTGCTATTATTATTGCTATTATAGCAACTATTATTATATATAACAACATTCATTCGTTATTATTATTTCATATTTCTTATTCATATTCTTATTGAAAAAAAAAATGCCACCGGATGTGAGTCCAAAGCTGTAATTAGTAGAATAAATAAATGATGAATAATTTTCAAATCAAGTTGACTGTCCATTACTTTCTTTCAACATTTTGCACATATTTTATTGTCAATCCTTTGAACGAAAATTATAGATGACAAATGATAATAATAATTTAGAAAAAAAATCAATATCGCTCTCTAAAAACTGTAATAATGAAAGTCTTTGCCCCCTACCATATGACGTGCATCACTCTGATTCGATTATCAACCTCATCGTGACGTCACGTTTCCTCAGACACGGTCGAAATAGCTCGATCACGAAACCAGGACAAAGTTTGTTGTATGTCGAGTGTTCGCCAAGTACAGGGTACATGCCGAGGAGACTCGAGCCCGGTTTATTGACAATGACAATACTTCGTGCTGATTCATTATCAAGTGAGGTCGCCCATGTGACACGGGCACGTACACCGTCTTCACGACAATAGCGGGGGGGGGGGGGGGGGGGGGTTACACTAGTGAGGGGTTGAGGGAGGCTGTGCGGTGGAAACGAAGGGATGTTCGGAAGATGGTGAACAGTGATTTAGGTCTGTAAAAGTATTTAAAATAAAATTGATATAAAAAATATATATAAGAAGGATCTATTTCGTCCCGGGCGCGAAACATTGTAGTATTTCTTGGTAATACTGGGACATTACAGGGTTTCTTGCAGCGAAGGCGGCTTTTCCCAGATTTATTATTGCTTGTTTGAAATTAAACAATACATCGAAATCCCTCATTCAAGGATTAGTCCTGAGGATCTCACGCAAATCTCCTCATATTCGCCACAGCCTTCTCAATTCTTCTCGAATCAACTTCAAATACAATTAAAATTCATCTTTCTCGTTCATCGTCACCATTTTCGTTATCCAGGTTTCGATTCCATAACAATTATTTTATAGCTAATTTGTACTTTCGGTAATAATAATTCCAGATGTATAGTAAGCTGGACATTGATTATTTTCATCGTCAAGATAAACACCCAAACGGTTTTCTTCTCATAAGAAGTAGTAAGTAAGAATAAAAAAACACATTTCGGAAAATGCAAACACACTTTGTTTATTTTATTAATAACGTATCTCGAATAACGCCAGTTGTTTTTCATTTAAACCGACATTTGATCGTCTTTTTTCCCGGTTTATAAAAGCAAACTTCCTGTTTATAGGCCTACATTGTAACGAAATTTCATATTAGAAAATGAAGAAGTAATAAAAAATAATTTCAATTTGAAAGAGTGTTTAACGTTTAATTAAAATAAAACATGGAAGGTTTCAAAGATAATATTGTCCCTCTGTACGTTCCGCTTCGCCCAATTATCTCGCGAGTAATTAAAAAACAATTAACAGTTTAAAACAAGACTGAAACTCGATACGGCGCCGGGAAATGTCGTCAGATAAAATGCTGACTTGGCCGCTCATGATGCTTTGTTTTCAATCTTTCGTCGCGGCTAAAACTATAATTACTCTTCCACTCAAAGCCTGCACGTTACATCTCTCGTTTCCTCGCACGCTTAAACTCGGCTCCTCCACCAAAACAACGAGACCAGCTTTAGCGACGCATGATTTCTGTACGAACAAGTTCAATTAATAATGCAATCAAATGAGAATGAATTCGAGTGAATTAAAATGTGTCAAGAAAAATGAGGTATAATGTGTGATTATATTATCAAGACATAAGCGAAATGAGGGATGCAACGAAGGTGAGTATTGATGTAAATGTTTTTTTTTTTTTTTTTTAATAACATCGAAACTTGAAACGAAATCATTGTTCCCCAATAATAAGGCTATGGATGAAAGGCTGAGGCTTAGGGAGGATCTTACCACCCAAAGAATAATTAAAATATGATAACTTCTAAATGTAATATAATCTAAATAATGTAAATGTAATAGGTTGGCATTCTTTATCTTATCTCTTCGACTATGATTACGTTTTTTTTTTCATTTTCGAGGAAAAGATACACACATCCCACACTTGAGCCCACAAAGCCTATTTGTGCTTTTATGTGGCATGAACGTATAACATAATCAGCAAACAAACTTGAACACAAAACAGAATGTCAAATTATAGCCAGAAACAAAAGCATCATTATAGGAACTGGAACAGGCCTAAGAATGAACCGAACGTACAACAAAGAATAGAGATATTTTACGATATAGAGATATTCGTACATTTTCAAGACAGCGTAGACCTGGTGTCAAAGTTCATTGCTTTAATTTAAAATAATAATAAAATGGGGTGGCAAGATCGCCCTTGTGGTGCCCCGTCCAAACGATCCTACTCTCATCCATAGCCTTAATTGGGGAACAATGATTCTGTTTCAAGTTTCGATGTTATTAAAAAAAAAAAATCAAGTGAAGATATCGAATAAAAGGAGGTGAGGAGAAACTCCTAAATCTCTTATAGGTCTAGAAGGTATTCCGATTCGTTAATTCTTGATATAGTTTATTTTATCGT
>OU015462.1:60608516-60626444 GCA_907164805.1 Brachyptera putata
TTTATTTCCACCATTTTAAAAATATGATGCTTTCCGAATCCTTTTTTTGTTTTTTTCCAAGCCATTCAATCGATCATGGTTCAAGTATATAAAGATTAACGACAAATTGTCATTTTTCACATTTAAAGGCGATTTACAGTAATTGTTCGTTAAAACCTTAATCAACAGTTAACTGGTCGTTCACTTTTATAACTGTGTTAAACGGTGATTTATTTTATCATCAATACACTTCGTTCAGCGGTGTATTCTGTTTCAAATCTGTTATTATTAACAATGAATGTCTTTTGTCTTGTTCTATTTGAGTTTGAATAAGGTAAAACTGAAAAAAAAGTGAAAAACTGTGGAATTGGAAGTATAAAATTAATCGCTAGTTGAACTTTCATACTTGGAAAAATATTGACCAGCACCAAGGATTACTTGATTGAAGCGAGATCTTTTCAATCTCCAAACCTTCCTCCAATACTGCTGAGCATAAACATGTTAGGTACGAGGGTACGAGGGTATGAGGGTACTAGGGTAAAATTCATAAAAAAAAGTTACCCCCCGATAATGCCACAAAATCATACAGATTTAAGTTAGATGAGGAACTATATTGAAAAATAGTTTGAAGTTGATAGCTGTAGCCGTTTGACCTGTGGAAAACCGACAAAAAAACATGAAAAAAAAAAAAAAAAAACGAACACCAATTTGTTCCAGTATGTCAAATTGAATCCTCGCTAAAGCTCGTCTAATTATCAATATAATAATACAAACATGTTAGGTACGAGGGTACACAGGGCGTATCCTGCAGTACAGTTCCAGTAGAATTACAGTTGACACTTTCCCATATATTATCACGATTGTTTCATGAACAATCAAGCGTCACTTTATAACGTCATTCAAATTCATCATCAACTAAAAACAACAGTTCATATAAACAGTCACAACTTTCACATGAAACCAACGTTGCAATGTTCATACCACCCAACTCATCATGTTGCTCATCCCACTCAACTCCAGGGACGTCGTTAGGGGGTCCAAGGAGAGGCGCGCGCCTCCCCAATCGACATTTGCGCCCCCCCAATAATGTATCCTCTTTGAAAATATATAAATGTCCACCTATTACGAATAAACACACAATGAAATATTGCTACTTATCAATATGAATTATATCATTATAAACTCGACTTCCTCAAACTTCCTTCCAGAAGTGATAAACATACATGGTTGGTTCCTACGAGAATGACTCTGGATCCCGGTGACACGTTTCTCCGAATTCATTCAGATGTCCAACTCGTTTTTGGCAATACAAAACTCATTATAGCGAATAACTAATAAACACGTAACGCATGCTTTGTGTTCCTCGTCCAACGATATTTCATATTCAGCGATAATAAAGTACACAGAACTACACAAACTCACCCCTGTTCTTGCCGACAAAACCGAATTAGCCGACGATATTACTTGATGATATTTCCAAATTCTTATCTGCGCCCACCCAACTCATCATCTTGCTCATCCCAATCAACTCATCACCAACAATTGTGTTTTCATCATGTAACTTATTTGCATAGATTCTGATTTGACTTGATCGTGGAATAACAATGAGAGGTCTCACAAAACAATTACCACTCCTCCTTCATCTGCGAGCTGGCGCTATCGTTTCAGCACAGCACGGAGCGCCCCTGGCGGCGAGTACGTGGTCAAGACAATTGATAACGCACTAATTGAACTCTGCTGAATCAGGTGCGGGACAACAGGTCAAAGGTCACGTACGAGCCTGGAGATATATGTAGTGGGAGCTAGCTGGCTGGAAATCACTTCTAACGATAGAAAACTCAGTGACTAGATTCTATGATATTGCCTCGGATATATGATACCAGAAGAAAAACTTATGAGAAGAAACCCAATACCAGAAGGTCTTAGAGAAATTGTGTACAAAACAGTTAGAGAAAAAAGGTTGGTCAAGTTTAATAGAAGGTGAAAGTCAAGTCTGAAGTAATATTATCTCCGGACCCTTCAAGTTTATATCATTAGTAAGTGATATTTCGAAGAGGACAAATTATTTAGATTGATTTTAGGATTGCACTCAATTAATTTATTTTATTCACATAATGATTGTCAGAGATTGTTGAGCTTATATTGAATATATCGAGTTCAATGTGACGATCTGATTGCTTTGAGCCAGAAGGTTAAAATCAACTTCAAGATTTCAAATATTATTTACTTTAGCCTAGCTGTAGCCGTTTGACCTGTGGAGAACCGACAAAAAAAACATAGAAAAAAAAAAAAAAAACATAAAAACGAACACCAATTTTTTTCAGTATGTCAAATTGAATCCTCGCTAAAGCTCGTCTAATTATTCTTTCATCAGTTTTAGATTTTAATATTGCTGTACTTGTACATTACTGTACTCATTGATATTACTGTATCATAGGACATTTCTTCACTTCTGTAACTGAATTGCAACTCGGCTTTCAATACCATATCACGGTATGATTCAACACGGGAAAATGCATCGAGAAATGTTTCTGAAATACTCTATGTAAACGTGAAATATATTAATCAAAATGCATTGCAAATTTCGTATTTGAAATAAAAACTGAATGGAAATATTTCAATAGAGAATTGTACAGTCTGCCAGTGATGAATTCTTATCTAATACTCTTGAATATTAACACAAGCAACAACAAGATGGAATAAGAACAGAAGAAAAACGAAAACAAAGTCAGCCACTCAGCGTTGGAAGGAGAATTACTCAGGAAATGTCTGAATGGAGAATGGTGAGACTCGGCCAGAGAAGTACGAAGCATGTTTTGTGGGAATGAAGTGAAGTCAGAACTTTTCAAGTTAGAGTATTGGGCAAGTCTGGTGAAATATGCAGGCAACATAATACAGAGGACTACAAGGGATTGGAATGAACTTGGGGAAAATATGAGATGTGCTGAGAAGTTGATAGAATTTAAGAGAATGTTCAATTAATAATTTGATTTGTAATTAAGTTTGGATTTATTGTTTTGTTTGATATTTGTGTCATTTTGAGTGTTAATTTTGTATTATGTATCATATTTGAATTGTTTTCAATGTCTCGCCACCACACAAAGCTGTAACTGCGAGTTTGAAATAAATGAATGAATAATGATAGATAATGATGATTATTCTGGTGCTTTAGACTCTTATTATTATAAAATAAAAAACCTTTATCGATTCCTGGCTTATCGAAAAGTTTACAGGATAATAATCAATATAAAATACAAATATAGATGAATAAATGAAAAAATAAGTGAGAAATTGAAATTGAAAAAAATAATGATAACAGTATGCTTAATAAATAATACTAATGATAAAAAATGAAATATTTGAGGTTCCTACAAAAAAAAATTGAAAGATGATAATTAATTATTTCACGATGAATTTAAAATTGTAGGTAATTCGGAGATGTGAATGAGCGAATGATGGACGAATAATTTTTCCATAAACTGAGGCTCGAACCCATATCCATCTTGCCTCAAGTTTCTAAAGCAATTCCACAACTGACTGAGCCAAAATAAAATAAATTTCCACATCTCCACGTGAATAAAAACATAAAACATAAACGTTTATACGTCTCAACCGGAGAGAGAAAAAACACAAAATACCACACGATATATTTAATGTTGAAAGTGAAAAGCAAATAATGCTTACTACCTCTTTTTGATACCGCACACAGCCTTCGGGTCCAAAGAATTAATTGTTTTTTATATTGCGCTCGCGTCGGGGATATGATTTCTCGCTGTGGAAGCGGGCGAGCACTGAGGGCTACATCCAATGGGCCGTGATTTATCACTTTACGACCGAACTTGGGAATTAGTTGACGGTGGCGACATCACAAAACGGTGGAAAACCGCGGAAGTAATGCGTGATGATTACTGTGGTGATAATGTTTCATTATCTCGTTAAACTACTACGCATTGTTGTTTAACGAAGCGAACGATTTAGTGAACCTAAAGTGAGTTGATAGTATTCGGGATAGGGGATGGTGGGTGATGAATGTGAATTTAAATTACAATTTTGATGTTGATGAAATTATAGATTATTATCAAGTTATCAAATTATACTTTGCCAACATTTTTATTTCACTTTTATCAACAATGAGAACAATGAGCCGTTAGGGTGTTTCAGTTTAGGGCAATCCGCAAAATGATAATAATGTTTAACATGAACCATCGGCCACACACACACACACACACACACACACTCACACACATATATATATATATATATATATATATATATATATATATATATATATATGTATATATATATATATATATAAATACATATGACATTAAAAAATGGAGAGATAAAATTATAAGTATAATAAAATCGAATTTCTAACATAATCTACCAACCCACCTTTGACAACAGTTACTTTGAATCAAGCTCTTATAGGAGAATGATAACAGATTATAAATGCTCAATTCTCGTTCTTTTCTATTGTAGATGAATTATGAGGAAATTAATTGAGACCGTGTAAATCTTCTCGTTGTTATTGTGAGGCGTAACACTGAGTGAGAGCAAGCAGAAGACATGAATGTGAAATACACGATATCGCGGTTGTCAGCACGATATCACGATAGTTAGCACGATATCACGATAGTTTATGGATGGTAAAAGGTAATTAATTACGGAGATTGAGAGTGCTGAGTGGTGAAATGATATGAAATAATGTAGGCCCTGCTTAAGTCCGAGTGGTGAGAATAGGTATACATATCGCCACGGCATATTGTTAAGGTGACCCCAGTCACCATAGGGAAAAAAGTTCCCTCCAGAGTGATTATTTTTTTAAATATTGTGAATGTTCATTATATGGATCGGCCATATTTTAGAAGGGGCTTCTCTGAATGGTGTGAAGCAGTTTCACAACAACACGTTCATCCGGAAAGCTACGACGATGATTTTATGCTTTGGTTGACATTGAAATGGTCACAAAACATGCATCTCGCGTTACATACACCATTTGATTACTTATTGGGATATTTTATCGTGTGTGGTATCGATGTGTTAACGAAAGAACTGGCTTTGGGCTCAGTGAAAAAGGAACAGATAAACCACTCGCGTTTGGCACACAAGACCGGGGAAAACCATGCAATTTTGCGTGAATCGAGGTAACAGAAACTATTCATTTGTATAAAAACGGCCACAGGTTTGCTATAATGAGATTTAGCTCAGCTGATAGAGGAAAGTTTACCCTATCAATGTTCCAATTTTCATCCTGAAAACTACTTCCATCCACGGGTTGCATGTTCACGCCTTCATTTCCAAGCAACAAAACAGTAATGTTCACATTTCAGTGTAGGGTATTAGGGTTTTCGTACTTTCTACAATTCAATTACAAAAAAACATTTATTTTCAAATAAGGATAACATACCGGTATTATGTTATTTTCAAAAACAAGTCATACGGAAAATTCGTTAAATTTCATGATGAAATCTAATAAGATTTCCTAGAATATTCGCGTATGAAGAACGAATAAACCCTCGGTTTTGATAATATTAGTTTACCTGGGGTTTACAAAAACAGTTAGCGGTTGATAAAATATACGCTGGAACGATAAAAACGGGCAACTAGAAACTAAATTACACAAACCTGGAGGTATATTAGATGCTTATGATCAATAACGGAGAATGATTGTATGATAAACCTGGCCCTTCCACTGGTATCGTGAACCAGGCCCTTCCACTGGTATCGTGAACCTGGCCCTTCCACTGGTATCGTAAACCTGGCCCTTCCACTGGTATTGTAAACCTGGCCCTTCCACCGATACATGAATACGTGCACTGGTTCGAGTGAAACAGGGCAGATATATTCTACGGCTCTATTGTGGCCTCCAACTCTCTCCCCCCCCTCTCTCTCTCTCTCTCTCTCTCTCGCGCGCGCTTGTCAAGAACAATAAGCCGCATGGTGTGTACCCACCCATCAGCATGGTCGGCTGATGCGAGATCAGGCGGCAGACTTTATGAGATTCAGCAAAACTAGGATTCATAAATGTACTTATATTCAGTGGAATGGTTTCTCTCCAGCAATGATTGTAGTTGATGGGAAAACGCAACACGTGCGTTCTTGGATGAGTGATATAGGAATATTAGGAAATGTAATGGAAAGCTATATGTGAACTTCGAGTTCGGAACAATGAGTTTGCCTTGTTGTTGTATGCTGAATTCGTTTCAGTGGTTCTAAAGTTCAATTGATTATATTTATCAATCAGATTCTCAATTTCTTAATAGCTTTGATTCATGTAAGATGATTACATAGAAAAATTCTCATCGAAATGGCCGATCTGATTGATGGGAAACTTCGGAATAGCATCATCGGTATATCGTTATTATAATGAAATTTCACGAGAATTTGGATTTATTAAAATAAAGTCCCCTTTTAAATTTGCTTCTCTTGGTTTTTCTTCCGAGGTTTTGATGAACTTCGATTTGAGTTTATCTCAGAAGTGGTTTAACCTATTGCGTATCAAAAGTACACAGTATCGAATAAGATGTGTACACTTGTCACAAGTGGATGTGTACTGCCGCTTGACCTGTTGACCAAGAACGAAAGTACAAACAAGTAACATTGCGTGCTTTTCAACATTGAGTCTTCTCTTCCAAAGCACTCGGACCTGACATGCTTCTTACAAACGTATTTATTCGACACGAAAAAAAACGACAGAATTCGATTCCACCATTTCTCAATATGGCCGACGAAGAGTAACAAATGAACTGTCAACAATGTTATATTCATACTAGGAAAACGCCATATATGTGTTGTTAGACGAGCGGATAGTAATAGTGTGGGTAGTAATGGTTAAAAACTGCTTCGAGTGGTACCAATTCAGCACATTTTATGTTTTTTATTTGAAATGGCTAATCCGATCAAGCTGACAATTTTTAGAAATCTGTATCAAAATGTAATTCAACTTCACGCAAAATTACATTTTCTTGGAAAATAAAAACCTTTTCTTTCTTTTCCCGCTGGGTTATTCTAATGGGTATTATTAAAATTTCTGAAATTCATAGAAAAAAAGTTACCTCCCGATAATGCCACAAAACCTTACAGATCTTAGTTAGATGAGGAACCATATTGAATTTTTTTTTGAAGTTCAGAGCTGTAGCCGTTTGACCTGTGAAGAACCGACAAAAAAACACGAAAAAAAAAACATAAAAAAAAAACATAGAAAAAAAACAATTTTTTCCAGTATGTCAAATTGAATCCTCTCTAAAGCTCGTCTGAAAATGTCATTTTTGAGATATGCGCGCTTCATTTTGCGACTCTTCACAAGTTCCACAGTTTACCACTGCCAGCGTACCTGCTACTGTCCAGTAGAACATGTCGACTACCACACGAGCACTGGTAGATAGTAACTTCGTCGCTGCCCAACCAGATATAATGTCAACTCATGGAGAATATAATAAAACCACAGACTTCTCTCAGAGGGAATACATCTCAGATAAAGAATTCTATTTCATAGCTGTCTTATTTGTCTGGCGTATTATTATCAATGTATGGTGATGTAGCTAGGCAACCAGACGTTTCGAAGACAAGCTGATGATTGATTGGAAGAAATGTAGATAAGTCAAATATTCGAGGATATATATATATATATATATATATATATATATATTTATATATATATATATATATATATATATATATATATATATATATATATATATATATATATGTATATATATATATATATGTGTGTGTGTGTGTGTGTATGTAAAGTGCAACTACATATGCATGAATGTGACTTGAAAAGAGTTCCAAGAAATATATTCCAGCGGTGAGATTGAAATTGGTATAAAAACCCTTCAATTTCTTCCCCCGAGAATCGAACCAGAATCGCCCAACTCACGTCTAGATTTGCTTCATGTTTTGAGTTTAGCAGTAAGTATTGTGACACACAAAACATGATGTGTTACAGACGGAAATTGTTAGAAATGGCGGACATTTAATGTAACGTGAGTTATTGTTTGTTAGCCTAACGATCCCATCAACTGATGGGTTATTTGGGTAAAGGAGTTTTATGTTTAGAATAATTGCATCACAAGTGTACTCTTATGTGTTATAATCAAACTTGGAATGCTTGTAAAACCTATATTGCAGTTATCCCCATCTTATTGGTTAGTTAAAACTCAAAATTTTATTGTGGCAGGTTCTTATGATTATTCATCAAGCAATGTACCGGATGAATTCAATTTTCCTCATTTAATATATATATATATATATATATATATATATATATATATATATATATATATATATATATATATATATATATATATATATATATATACAGGGGCGTCGGAACACTTTGAATGAAAGTTGGGAGGACAAGCTCAAAAATTGCGACCCACAGAGAAAGGAAGTATGGGGTGCCACATATTCAATAATATTCAAGTATTTTTCAGGACAGAAGAAAAAAATCGAAAAATGTCTAACTTTTTTTTGAACCGACTTGGACCTTTCCAACTTATCTTAACATATTTCATCTAGCAATGGCATGTAAGGTATTTTTATCATTTCGAGTGCAGTGAATGAAACACGGCCGTGACGTTCGATCGAATCGTCGAGACGACGTTTCGCACGATAATTTGACTAATTCCGTTCCAAGGAAGCACGTATAAGCTCGACATGGCAATCGATAGCGTCTGTAAAAAGCAATCAACATTCTCTACTAGCTGTGGACTAGAACCGAAGTTGTAAAACATATGTTGAATTCAGTCGAACAATTCACTTCTCTCGATCAGGTTCGAGTTCATACACGTCGAATCATCTACTTCCCAAGTCTTCAACAATATAATATCAGAGATGAACATCAATAGAACACCCAATTGGTATTTGTAAACTCATTCTGAAATATCTACATATTTTATTGGTGATTTATTCTTTAATCTCTCATTCTCCAATCATTCATTTATATTTCTCAATTCAGAAAATAATGTGTCACCGGATAGCTGTGAAATATCTTTGAATAGCTCTGAAGTTGTCAAACAACAATACAATAAATGATAAATAAATGAAGCATCAAATCTGTGAGTGATTATATTTGATAGATGGTGTGTCACAAATTCAGGAATTCAATTGAGAGAATTGAACTTAAAACCAGTATATATATATATATATATATATATATATATATATATATATATATATATATATATATATATATATATATATATATATATATATATATATATATATATATATATGAGTGAATACTGTTTGCACCTTTATACTTGATGATTTAGCATCCAAGTGGTAAGCAAAATATCATAAGAGGTTCATACCATTGCATCATAGATACAATTGTGAATTATTCACGTTTTGTTTTCAGTTTTCCTCAACTATTGGATGAAGATGTCTGAAGAATAGTTCTCGGCGTCTCCATCAAAGAGTCTGTAGCGAGCAGCAAGAGCTGAGAACTGAGGAGGCTGCGAATAAAGATGTTATGTAGAATTGATTCATCGTGTACGTAATATATTCAAAGAAACGCGCATTGAGAAAACATCCAATCCCTATCAAAATCTACGAATCTTAAAATCTATTCTAAAATTCGCTTTGTAGTTTAGATGCCTTATTTATATGAAGGGATAGAAGCAAAGATTCATGTCCAACAAAATCATAGTTATATACATGTAAATATATATACGTATATATATATATATATATATATATATATATATATATATATATATATATATATATATATATATATGAGTATATATTATATATATGATAAAGATCTTTGCGGAGATTTTGTCACGATGGGGTTCTAAAACAGAAAGTTTTCCCTTAGAACCCCAAATGTTCTCAAATCTTACCAAATCTAAGGCAAAATTACCGCAAAGATATCTCAATATATATATATATATATATATATATATATATATATATATATATATATATATATATATATATTTATACATATATATATATATACATAAATAAATTCACATTCATATTTTTCAACTATCGTGATAAAATATGGGATACAATCGAATTCCACGATAATTCGAATTGGCAATAACTACCATGAGTGTTTCGAAATACTCGGAAACTTTCACCTTTGTGGTCGTATCGTTTACAACGCGTGTGTTTTCTGAGAATTACATAATTCTCAATAAACTTGTCATTCACTGACTTCTCTCTCCCGATCTTTCTTGCCGTATTTCAGGAGACTTGGTTTGAAGTTGGGTCCTTATTACTACAATGACTACACATTTACCAGAACAATATTTAATTCATATAAATTTGATTTCAACTTGTTCCATGCTTCTGAATCAGTAACGTAGATTAAAATCTAAAATGCCCTTTGTGCCGTACAAGTCTCTAGATTAGATGCTGCACACAATCTTCAAGATTACATCCCGACTCCTTTACATCAAAAGTCCACCAAAGCTTGATGAATATATCTAATTAAGACTCCGTTCATCACATTCCTTCACTCACCATGGCAACGAATGAAGAAACCACTTAAAGCCCGGCTTATTTAATAATACAACAACTCCGTGTATATATATATATATATATATATATATATATATATATATATATATATATTTATATATATATATATATATATTTATATATATATATATATATATATATATATATATATATATATATATATATATATATATATATATTTATATATATATATATATATATATATATATATATATATATATATATATATATATATATATATATATATAGAGAGAGAGAGAGAGAGAGAGAGAGAGGGTATAAACTAGAATAGTCTCCCAGCAGACATATTAGTGTTTTTATAATACTTCTAGTCTAGACTAGTTGGAATATGACGGACATTAAGTCCATATTATGAGACCATATTTCCAGTTTGACGTTCTAGCAAATCTAATACTTCTGTGGCGTCATTTCGGTCCGGGATCATGATTCATGCATTATAGTAATGATAAATCAAATACCCCATAACACGCGCGCTTTTTTCTTCATCTCACACACAAAAATGTCGCTCGTAAAATTCCCCCCCCCCCCCCCCCCCCCCCCCCCGCTAACCCCCCCTCACTTTTGGCCTGTACCGGAAATCGTTCAGAAAATGGAAGAAATGTGTATTATCAATCATATGTTATTGACATGTCCAAGTGCCTTGGAGGATAGTATTCATCTTTCTCTCTCTCTCTTATTCTTGACTTCCGTTTCCGTTATGGAGCTCGCCACACGTTGAGGGGTCGGCCCGAAGGGTTATCATAAATCCTCGGTCTTTAACAATATTGAGCTGTGGATCGTAAACTGGGCACAAATGCAGCGCTAACGAGACAGTTGGCTGTTCGCACTCGCGTGGATATAGCCACTGCATGCTGACTTAACGACACATAACAAATAATGAGGAAAGGTGGAGCTCAAGCAATCATTGGCCAAGGTTTATACACTGCGTTATATTGAACACTAATTCAACAAATCCGGTGCAAAATCGTTGTCAATTGATTTTTATTATTGATATCGAAAATTGATGGAAAATTATTGTTTTCCATTTGAGGCTATGTATAAACGTAGGATCGTTTGGACGGGGCACCACAAGGACGATCTTACCACCCTGTTTCAATAATGTTCGAATGAAAAACATCCAATCAACTTTGACTGCGCTGTCTTTGACCATACTTTTCTCCGTGGACAAATGTCTTTGAGTTACCCAGAGTCCGGATCAAGTATAAACCGAACCGGTTTGTGATATATCTAAAATGTTTTGTGAAATATGGTTTTCACCCGTGGATATGAAACTTCTCGAACTACGTGATTACAACTAGTTACTTAATAAATCCATAAACACGTTTAAACCTAGGAGATATACCCGTCTCGTTCTCCCTCACCCTGTCACCACATCCCTCTTATTATATCACCCCCCCCCCCCCACCCACTATTCGGGCTCAGCGTCGGTCTAATAAGCCCCATCTCAAGTGTTGAACTCATTTCCTGACTTTGACTGAGTCGCCTCCTAGGCGTCGTCGACGTCGCTACGCCGGGCGTCCAAACCACCTGACACCGCGAGAGGTTTTCAAATCAACGAGTGCGCATTTCAAACCTTCTCGCTTCCCTTCATGAATAATATCTCGCGCTTTAATCATATCCCGTCTCCAACTGAGCGTCTTCATTCCTGTATGTCAACAAGCAGACGTTCTCTACGCACATATTTTAATCACGTTTACGAGACTTTACTGAGGTCAATTATAAATGTTTGTAATCTAGGGTTAACAAGTTGATATTTTAATGTAGAACTGATATTTAATTCGGTATCATGAATATAATTCTCATGTTATGGTGGTTATTTTATTTATTTATTTATTTATTTTCCTTTTTCTAGTTAGATATTACAATACACATAAGATTACATGGATAATCGAGAGTGATATGGTATAATTTGCATATGGTAATATATTTTATGAATAATCGTGATGATGATATAATAATAACGATGATAAAATATTAATAATAATAATAGAGATAGTTTTAATAGTAATAGTGATGATAATAATATTAATATCCAAAAAGTATGAATATATTATTAATACAAATACAAATATTACAAATACAAATATGTCAAGTGATTTCTCTGCTTTCCCTTGTTTTTTCTCATTTCGTTAATTATTGTTTTCTTGATTTTTTAATCTCTCCAATTTTTTCTCATCTCGATTTTTTTCTTCATTTTTTGTGATCTCATTTTTCTTTATACTTTTATTTCGTTGAATTCTTTAAATTTTTAGGATTTCAGTTGTTTTTCCAAGTGTACCCCTGATTGCAAAAGTTGTTGACCACTCCATTTTAATTCATAATGTCTCCACTATGAAATGAATACGTTAAAACATCAATCCTCGAATTATAAGATTGCAGTCAAGCAACATTAATACCTGTCTTTTGAATTCCACTCCACACAAGAAATAAAACCGTTTTCTCGCAAGCAGCAAATCCTTGCTTGAAGATAAACCATGATGGCATATAAAACAAAGTACAATCTTGAACGGTAACAAAAGTTCTAGATAATAATTTAGACTATAAAAGAGAATAACGACTTGCCGTTGTCTCGTAAACTTGAGAGTTAAATCTTCGAGCAACCTTATTTTAATACAACTACAGATGTATAGTTGTACACAGCTCTACACAGACTCTCATGCTCTCATGATAGAACGTGTGCAAACTGATTTCAAATGAGAAGACAAATTATAATGAAATATTGCAATTGCTAATGTCTTGAATGTGCCCTCATTTTCACCGGTATACTCCTGTGAAAACAATAGCAATTTAGTTTTTAGATATGGATTTAAATATGGATTTCAGATTTTAGATAGAGATTTGGACATATAATTTAGATTTTAGATATAGTTTTAGATATCATCTACTCCACCAATTATGATTACGACGTCTATATGTGATTTGTTTTGTTGAAAGTATATATAGATTGACTATTTCGTTAATTATTGAGATAGTGAAAAAAGAAATAACGATATATTTTTGAATATATAGTTTTTAATATATTGTTATAATATGATATAATATATTTTTTAATATATTTATCTTAATAGATAAAGTAGAAAATGACACACTATATCATAACAGAGTATAATCTGTAATTTTATTGTTATTTCATCAACCATTCTTGCCTGTATTATTTGCAACGATAAAACAGTTTTATCCGTTGTGTTCAATCCACTCTGGTTGAACTGCTTGACCGACTCCCTCCCATGTTCACGTCACATCGTTGTGTTGGACGATAGCAGTCAGTTGTTGTTCCCTTTTCCAGACTACTGGAGTCCAGGACCCCTTATCCTGGAAACTACAGGACACTATCTCAGAGAGATCTGTTTAATGCCGACTGTGCGAACAAGACAATCACAAATAGTAGGAAGAACTTTTGACAAAATCCATTCGATATTTACAAAATAGTTTAGATTAGATTAGCTTGAGGCCCATATTACCAATAATAAAAATATGTTAATTAAGCTGATAAATCAATTGCAGTACAAAAATACCATTGGTAATCAAGGGTAATAACAAGCTAATCCACTCATTATCGCTTAATCAACAAATGTATTATTCGTCAAACGGCCCCTAACTGTATTGACCACAGGATTAACAATTACAAAAAAGGGAAATATACGGCAAGTCAAAATACAGAGTAAAGATGTAAATAGACAAGTAAGCTCACGATAAAGCATAGAATCATATACTTCTATAACGTGAGCGTGTCTAATCCTAATGAGTCTGAACCACTACGTCTATTACGTCTGAACCAATTCGAATGCGATGTTGAAAATGAGCATTCTTGTTCTCTATTCCACTGTAAAGAACATGAGAACATCGAGTACATGATTAGCAGATTGTTGCGAATGCATTGTTGCTAGTTTATTGTTCTCCACCCCAGTACAGCACAAAGAACACGAGAACACAGAGAACATGAGTCGTTAAACAAGCACTCAGTCACCGAGGCATGCACTGCGTGGTTATTAATTACAGTCACTTATTTACTTTACATTAATTTGATATCCACATTAAACTCGAAGCAATGGATTGTTTTTACATTCTTGGCATCCAGCAGACGTTGCTATAATGACGTCATATTATATTCTCCTATGATTTTTTAAGGATGAATCTTTTAAAAGTTATGCAGAGTTGTCTAATCTTCTCTCTCTCTCTCTCTTTCTTTCGTTCTCTCTCTATCTATCTTTCTTCTCTGTTCTCTTTTACTCTCGCTAAAACTGTGTAGAAGTTTTTATGGATGGGTTTTATTTAATTCCCGACTTATCTTCTATCTCATTCTATTATTTCTGCATTGGGAACGGAAGTAGACTATAAGAAAGCATAATATTTATTATCTTATTTTTTCCATTTCTTTATTAAATCCTTATTACGCTAGACAAAGGAAGACTTTTTGACTAATGCATATTTTATTATGCTTTATTAAAAATTGAGTTACACGTAACATGGACTTAATATAACGTCTTCTTTCATCAAGAAGAAATCCCCACGGTTGTTTCGTGTTTTTTTCACAGTCTGTGTTTGAAATTAGAGAGCAAATCTTGGAGGAAAACGCAGAGTTGAAATCTGTAACGAAATAAGACGCCGAGTAAATACGGCGAGGACGGAGTGTTCTATGGTGAAGAGAAAAAAACTAAATTAAAGGATTTCGTCTCTGTTTGTAACCATGGGAACAGGCAAATGACTTTATTCGTCCCCCCGTCAATTCGACGAACTTTGGGGTTGTCAAGTTTCCTTTTAAATTAACTTCTTGAAGAAATCTTGGGATGCATTTTGATCGCTGTCAGACGAGAACTTCGGATTTCTTTGTCGTAATAGTTCTAAGTTCATCATTCCATTCAGAGAAGAATTTTTCTCTCGAATTGTTTTTATTTATTGCAAATATGATTGTATATCTACATTTTCACAAGAAATAAAGAGTATATAACAAGTAAAACGTCAAAGATAATTAATTCAAATTTGTATGTATTACATTCCAAGTTGATATTGGTTTCAATTTCAATCTTTTTAATAATCTTAATAATACCATCTTTTTTCAACACCTTCTTCCATTTTCATACTTTTTTATATACCCTCAATTAAAAATAGTTTTATAATATTTCATGATTTTTTTGTAATCAATTCTGTATGACTTTTGTAGAACCATTGTACTTATATGTAGGGCCTATCTTATTACGCTGTACCATCTTGGTATCCCACTTTACGGACAGCCGTCAATAAATGACATTCTCTCTATACTACAAGATAAGCAATAAATTTTATACAAAAAATTATATATATCCACTCACTAAATTCGCCCCCAACTCCCCATAATTCGATCAGCATTTTGATTTGTGATTTATTCTATCAACATAATTCATCATTTCTGATATTCACCAATATTCTATCACGATATTATCACTAACATATATGAATCTTTATTTTAGACTATGTCATGTTATACATGATTGCCGTCAGACACATAATAACAATCAAATTAAAAATTAATGAAGTAAAGAAAAACTGAAAAACACACAATAATAATAAATCACACATGAATGATTGATAAAAAAAAATGATTGGTTGTAGAAAATAATGAGAGAATATTAAACAATAATGAAAAAGTATTAGTGTGAACAGTGATTAGACGAGCTTTAGCAAGGATTCAATTTGACATACTGAAAAAAATTGGTGTTCATTTTCATTTTTTTTTTTTTTTTTTTTTTTTATGTTTTTTTGTCGGTTCTCCACAGGTCTAACGGCTTCAGCTATCAACTTCAAACTTTTTTTCAATATGGTTCCTCATCTAACTTAGATCTGTATAGTTTTGTGGCATTATCGGGTGATAACTTTTTTTTTTGAGAATTTTAGAAATTTCAAAAATACCCATTAGAATAACATGGCGGAAAAAAAAGAAATTATTTTTATTTTTCCAATTCGCGTGAAGTTGAATTACATTTTGATACACATTTCTAAAAATTGTCAGCTTGATCGGGTCAGCCATTTTGAAGAAAAGAAATAAAATGTGCTAAATTGGTACCACTCGAAGCAGTTCTTAACCATTACTACCTATACTATTACTATCCGCTCGTCTAACAACGCATATGGCGTTTTCCTAGTGTACAAGTAATGTAACAGTGAATGAACATCCAATAATTCGTGTAATTTGTAAACATGTCCAGCTGAAACAAAGTATCTAAACATCCGTGGCCAGCTTATACTCATCGATCTCAGTTGTATTGGATTCACTAACGCCGAAATGCAAACACAACGCGGCTGGCTAACAATTCCAACGCAATATTTGCCAAGATGATACGGGATTTCTGGAATTATAGATTTGGTTTGTGGGGGAGGGGGGGGGGTAAGTGGAAGGGAGGTGTGGTTGGTTCATATCACGAGGGTATAAGCTCCAATCTTCTCGTTTTATAGATAATTAGATTTAAGCCCTACGTGAACTCGTTCGTGGTTATAAGGATGAAAATGACAGATATATATATATATATATATATATATATATAACATCGTCGTACTCGGAATACATGGGTTCTCTCAACCCTTTAACTCACGCCCAACCCTCACAAGCCAGAACATCGTACACACACACCCTTATATATATATATATATATATATATATATATATATATATATATATATATATATATATATATATATGTATATGTTGTAGCGTGGACTTTTTGAGGGCAGGAGGAAATGGATCAAATGTCATTTTTCGGAAATTTGCCCTTCCTTGAATAAAAAACTCTAAAAATAGCCTTGGATTCGACCTTTCGGCTGAAAACGTTCAGCCATGTACGAGAGTCGTTGAAAAGTTGCTAGCTACTATACCTACGACGAATCAGCCGAAACGTCGAAATCCCAGGTTCTTTTTAGAGCCACCAGTTGTTTCAAGTAAGGGCAAATTTCCGAAAAGCTACATTTTATCATGTATATATATATATATATATATATATATATATATATATATATATATATATATATATATATATATATATATATGTGTGTGTGTGTGTGTGTATGTGTGCGTGTGCCATGTTCAGGCTTGTGAGGTGTGCGCGTGCGTGAAAGGGTTGAGAGAACCGAGTGCGAGCTGGCTGAAAGTAACGAACCGCTAGCAACAAACTATTGAAATGTGAAAGAAGGAAAAGAAGGACCGAGGATTAAACCGAGGATCAGGATTCACACCGAAACACGCACAGAATAACAGATGATACATTTACATGCGGCTCTCAAAGAGAGACAATATAGTTGGGAGGATTTGTCAATGTACGATATACTAGGAAAACGCCATATATGCGTTGTTAGACGAGCGGATAGTAATAGTATGGGTGAAATTGGGTAAAAACTGCTTCGAGTGGTACCAGTTTGGCACATTTTATGCTTTTTTTTCGAAATGGCTGACTCGATCGA
>OU015462.1:60626544-60696184 GCA_907164805.1 Brachyptera putata
GTAATCTTTTTTCGTTTTGGGTAATTGGGGTTTTTTGGTAGGGCACTGAGTGGCAAGCAGAGACATGAAGTGAAATCACGATATCCGGGTAGCCGATATAGATAGTAGCGATTACGTAGTTAGGATGGTGAAGGAAATAAACGGGATGAGAGGCTGAGTGGTGAAGATAAAATATGTGGCCCTGCTTAAGTCCGAGTGGTGAGAATAGGTTACATATCGCCACGGCATATTTTTAGGTGACCCAGTCACCATAGGGAAAAAAGTTCCCCCCAGAGTGATTTTTTTTAAATTTTGGAATGTTTATTTGGGACGGCCATTTAAAAGGGGGTTTCTGAATGGTGTGAAGCAGTTCACAACAAACGTTCATCGGAAGCCGACTGATTTACCTTTGTGACATTGAAAATGGTACAAAACAGCATCTCGCGTTACTTTAACCCCCATTTGATTACTTATTGAGGTATTTTATCGTGTGTGGTATCGATGTTTGACGAAAGAACTGGCTTGGGCTAAGTAAAAAAACAGTTAAACCAATGCGTTTGGACACAAGACGGGAAAACCATGCATTTTGCGTGAATCGAGGTAAGAAATATTCATTTGTATAAAAACGCCACGGTTGCTAAATGAGATTTAGCTTAGTGATAGAGGAAAGTTTACCATCAATTTTTAATTTTTCATCCTGAAACTACTTCATCCCGGGTTGCATTTTCCCACGCCTCATTTTCAAGCAAAAAACAGTAATGTTCACATTTAGTTAGGGTATTAGGGTTTTCGTACTTTACAATTCAATTACAAAAAAACTTTTATTTTCAAATAAGGATAACATACCGGTATTGTTATTTTCAAAAACAAGTCATACGGAAAATTCGTTAAATTTCATGATGAAATCTAATAAGATTTCCAAAAAATATTCGCGTATGAACAAGAATAAACCCTCGGTTTTGGGTAATATTAGTTTTCCCGGGGTTTCAAAAACAGTTGCGGTTGATAAAATATACGCTGGAACGATAAAAACGGGGAACTAGAAACTAAATTACACGAACCTGGAGGATATTAGGCTTATGATCAATAACGGAGAATGATGTATATAAACCTGCCTTTCCCCTGGTATCGTAACCTGGCCCTTCCACTGGTATCGTAACCTGGCCCTTCCACTGGTATCGTAAACCTGCCTTCCCCTGAATGTAACTGGCCCTTCCACCGATACGTGAAAAACGTTAAATGGTTCGAGTGAAACAGGGCAGATATTTCTAAGGTTATTTTTGGCCCCCCTCCAACTCTCTCCCCCCCCCCTCCCCCCTTTTCTCTCTTTCCCCCCCTTCCTCTCCCTCCCCCCTTTCCATTTCCCTTTTTTCCCCCCTCGCCGCGGCGGTGAAGCAATAAGGGCCGATTTGACCAATTTAGCAAACTAGGATCAAGAAAATGTAAATTTTAATACAGTGGAATGGTTTCGTTCTTCAACAATGATTTTAGTTGATGGGAAAACGCAAAACGTGCGTTCTGGATGAGGATATAGGAATATTAGAATGTAATGGAAGATATGTGAACTTCGAGTCAGAACAATGAGTCTGCCTGCTTGTATCAATTCGTTCGTGTTTAAAGTTCAATTGATTATATTTATCTCTCAATTTTTTAATAGCTTTGATTCATGTAAGATAATTACATAGAAAATTTCTCATCGAAATAGCCGATCTGATTTATGGGAAACTTCGGAATAATGTATATCGTTATTATAATAAAATTTAACGAGAATTTGGATTTATTAAAAAAAATCCTTTAAATTTCTTCTTTTGGGTTTTTCCTTTTCGAGGTTTTATGAACTCGATTGAGTTTTCCAGAAGTGGTTACCATTGGCCTTAAAAAACAGTATCGAATAGATGTGTACACTTGTCACAAGGGGATGTGTACTGCCGTTGACCTTTGCCCGAAAACGAAACAACAAAAGTAACTTTGCGTGTTTCAAGATGAGTCTTCTTTTCCCAAGCACTCGGACCTGAAGCTTCTTAAAAAACGTATTTATTCGACACGAAAAGAACGACAGAATCGATCCTTTCAATAGGCGACGAAGATAACAAATGAACTTCAACATTTTAATTATACGGGAAAAACCCATAATGTGGTTAGACGAGCGGAATAGTAATAGTGGGTTTTAATGGTTAAAAACGTTCGAGTGGTACCAATTAGCACATTTTATGTTTTTTTAAAATGGCTACCGATCAAGTGACAATTTTAGAAATCTTTTAACAAAAGTAATTCAATTTCACGAAAAATTTTCATTTTCTTGGAAAATAAATTCTTCCTTTTCCCGCTGGGTTATTCAAAGGGGGTATTTTAAAATTCTGAAATTCATGGGAAAAAATTTACCCCGATAAGGCCACAAAACTTACAGATTAGTTAGATGAGAACCATATTAAAAATTTGGAAGTCAAGCTGTACCCTTTGCCTTTAAAACCGAAAAAAAAAACAGGGAAAAAAAAAAAAAAAAAAATGAAAAAAAACAATTTTTTCAAGAAAGTCAAATTGAACCCTTTCCTAAAGCTGTCAAAAAATGTCATTGAGATGCGCGCTTCATTTTGGACTTTCCCACAAGTTCCACGTTACCATCCCAGCGTACCTGCTACTGTACTGTCATGTCGACTCCCACAAGGGCACTGGTAGATAGTAATTCGTCGCGCCCAACCCAAATGTCATCTCATGAGAATATAATAAAACCACAGACTTCTCTCAGAGGAATAATCTCAGATAAAGAATTCTATTTCATAGTGTGTTTTTTGTCTGGCGTATTATTATCAATGTATGGTGATTGTAGCTAGGCAACCAGACGTTCGAAGACAAGCTGATGATTGATTGGAAGAAATGTAATAAGTTAAATATCAAGGATATATATATTATATATATATATATATATATATATATATATAATATATATATATTATATATAAAATATTATATAATATATGTGGGGGTGTGTATGTAAAGTGCAATACATATGCATGAATGTGACGTGAAAAGAGTTCCAAAAAAATATTCCAGCGGTGAGATTGAAATGGTATAAAAACCCTTTTAATTTTTTCCCCCGAGAAATCGAACCGAATCGCCCCAAATCACGCAGATTTGCTCAGTTTGAGTTTAGCGTAAGTAATGTGACGCACAAATATGTGGTTCAGAAGGAAATTTAGAAATGGGACATTTTGAACGTGAGTTATTGTTGTTAGCCACGACCATCAACTGATGGGTTTTGGGGACAGGAGTTTTATGTTTAGAATAATTGCATCACAAGTGTACTCTTATGTGTTATAATCAAACTTTGGAATGCTTTAAAACCTATATTGCGTTTTCCCCATCTTTTGGTTAGTTAAAACTCAAAATTATTGTGGCAGGTTTATGATATTTATCAACAATGTACCGAATGAATTCAATTTTTTCATATATTATATATAATAAATTTTTATAATATATATATATATATATATATATAAAAAATTTAAAAAAAATGAAAAAAAATTTTAAAAAAAAAATATGGGGTGGAACATTTAAAAAAAATAAAAAATTCACCCAAAGGAAAAAAAATTAAAAAAAATCTTTTTTTTGGAGGGGCCCCCCAATCAAAAGTAATTTTTTTGGGAAAGGTGGTTTTTACTTATTTTAAAAAAAATTTCTTAAGGGATGAAAAAACCCCCCTTTCCCCCCTTTCCCCCCCCCCCCCCCCCCCCCGAGCGACGTTTCGCCGAAATTTTGAAAATTCCTTCCAAGGAAAAGATAAGCCGACCAGGCAACGATAGGTCTGTAAAAAGCAATCAACTTTTTACTAGGGTGGCGAAAAGAAGTTTTAAAAATAGTTTTAATTCATTTGAACCAAATTTACTTTTCTCGATCAGGTTCGAGGCATCACGTCATCCAACCCTTGCCTCAACAATTTAATAACAGACTAAAAAAAGAACACCAATTGTTTTTGTAAATCATTCTGAATATCCCTATTTTTATTTGGGGATTTTTTTTTAATCTTCCATTTTCCAACATTTTTTATTTCTCTTGGAATGCCCCGGTAGCTGTAAAATTTGAATACTTGAGTTTTAAAACAATACAATAAAGAAATAAAAAAGCTAAAATTTGATATTTGGGTGTACAAATCAGGAATTAATGAGAGAAAAATTTAACTTTTTTTAAAAAAAGATATATATATATTATATAAATAATAAAAAAATAGTAAAAATATATATATAATATAAATATATTATAAAAACCCGGAAAATATATAATATATATATATAAAAATATAAAATAAATAAATACTTTTGCCCCCCCTTATACTTAATTTTTAAGAATAATTAAAAAAATCTGGGGTATACCAAATTTGCATTAAATTAAAGATAAAATTTAAAAATTTATACTTTGTTTCAGTTTTTTTCAACTAGGAGAAATTTTTAAAGAATAGTTTGGGTCCCCATCAAAGAGTTGTAGGGCAGCAAGACTGAGAATGAGGGGGGTGCGAATAAAGATGTTAGTAGAATGATTCATGTGAAAGTTTATTCAAAAAGCGCATTGGGAAAAACCAATCCCATAAAAAATCTACAAATCTTAAAATTTTCTAAAACTTTTTGTAAGAGCCTTATTTATAAAAGGGATGGGAAGCAAGATAGCCCAAAAAAAATATTTTAAATCATGTAAAAATTTTTATTATATATATTATTATTATTATAAAATATAAATTTTTTATAAAATTTTATATATAAAAATTTTATAAAATATAAAATTAAAAAATAATATAAAAATATATTAAAAAATTTTATATATATAAAATTTTTTAAAATTTAATTTTTTAAAAAAAATTTTTTTAACAATTTAAAATTTCAATTTTAAGGGGGGCAAAACCCCGAAAGTTTTTTTTAAAAAAAATTTTAAATTTAAAATTAAAAATTAAAATAAAATTTTTAATATATTTTAAATATAATAATTCATATTTTAACTATGGATAAAATATGGGATAAAACGATTCCACGAAAATCAAATTTGGGCAATAAATCCAGTGTGCCCAAAATCCCGGAAAACTTTCCCCTTTTGTGGCCCTTGTTTACAAGGGTTTGGTTTTTTTGAGAATACAATTCTCAAAAATTGTTTTTAAATGACTCCTTTTCCCCGATTTTCTTCTTTTCGGGGAATTTGGGTTTTGAATTGGTCTTATTATCCAAGCTAACATTCCAGAAAAAATTTTTAATTCTAAAAATTTTGTTTTCACTTGTTCCATGCTTTGAATCAGGAATAGATTTAAACTAAAACCCTTTTGTCCCGTAAAAGTTTTAGATTAGATGCTGCACAAATCTCAGATTCATCCCGACTCCTTTACATAAAAGCCCAAAAGCTTGAGAATTATCTAAAACCCCGTTATCACATTCCTTCACTCACCATGGAAAAACAATAAAAGGGAAAACCACAAAAAGGGCTTTTTTAATATAAAAAAATCTTTATTTTTTAATAAAATTTTTAAAAAAAAAAAATTTATAAAAAATTAAAAAAAATATAAAAAAATAATTTAAAAAAAATTTAAATTTTTAAAAAAAATTTTATTTAAAATATTAAAAAAATTTTTATTTTTTTTTAAAAATTAAATTTTATATATATAATAAAATCCTTTTTTCATATTTTTAAATTTTTTTTATTTTAAAATTTAATTTATTTTTTTTAATATAAATAATAATTTAAAATTTTTAAATATATATTATTTTATAAAAAAATAATTTATAAATTTTTAAAATTTTTTAAAAAAAAAAAAATTATTTAAAAAAAAAAAGAGGGAAAAAACAGAATGTCTCCAGAGAAATAGTGTTTTTATAATATTCTAGTTAGATAGTAAATAGAGGCTTTTAAGCCAATATGAGACTTTTTTTCCAGTTTGACGTTCTGGCAAATCTAAATTCGTGGCGTCATTTCGGGCCGGATCATGTTTCAGTTAGAATGAAAATAAATACCCCATAACACGCGGCTTTTTTTTCATCTCAACAAAAAAATGCCTCGTAAACCCCCCCCCCCCACAACCCCCCCCCTCTGTCTGTACCGGAAATCGTTCAGAAAATGGATAGAAATGTGATTATCAATCATATGTTATTGACATGTCCAAGTGCCTTGGAGGATAGTATTCATCTTTCTCTCTCTCTCTTATTCTTGACTTCCGTTTCCGTTATGGACCTCGCCACACGTTGAGGGGTCGGCCCGAAGGGTTATCATAAATCCTCGCTCTTTAACAATATTGAGCTGTGGATCGTAAACTGGGCACAAATGCAGCGCTAACGAGACGGTTGGCTGTCGCACTTGTGTGGCAATAGCCACTGCATGCTGACTTAACGACACTAACAAATAATGAGTCAAGCAATCATTGGCCAAGGTTTATACACTGCGTTATATTGAACATTAATTCAACAAATCCGGACAAAATCGCTGTCGATTGATTTTTATTATCAATATCGAAAATTGATGGATAATCATTGTTTTCCATTTGAGGTTATGTATAGAAGTAGGATCGTTTGGACGGGGCACCACAAGGACGATCTTACCACCCCATTTTAATGAGTTTTGAATGAAAAAAAATCAACTATGACTGCGCTGTCTTTGACCATACTTTTCTCCGTCGACAAATGTATTTCAGTTACCAAAAGTCCGGATCACGTTATAAGTATAAACCGATTTGTGATATATCTAAAATGTTTTGGGAAATATTGTTTTCACCCGTGGATATGAAACTTCTCGAACTACGTGATTACAACTAGTTACTTAATAAATCCATAAACACGTTTAAACCTAGGAGATATACCCGTCTCGTTCTCCCTCACCCTGTCACCACATCCCTCTTATTATATCACCCCCCCCCCCCCCCACTATTCGGGCTCAGCGTCGGTCTAATAAGCCCCATCTCAAGTGTTGAACTCATTTCCTGACTTTGACTGAGTCGCCTCCTAGGCGTCGTCGACGTCGCTACGCCGGGCGTCCTAACCACCTGACACCGCGAGAGGTTTCAAATCAACGAGTGCGCATTTCAAACCTTCTCGCTTCCCTTCATGAATAATATCTCGCGCTTTAATCATATCCCGTCTCCAACTGAGCGTCTTCATTCCTGTATGTCAACAAGCAGACGTTCTCTACGCACATATTTTAATCACGTTTACGAGACTTCACTGAGGTCAATTATGAATGTTTGTAATCTAGGGTTAACAAGTTGATATTTTAATGTAGAACTGATATTTAATTCGGTATCATGAATATAATTCTCATGTTATGGTGGTTATTTTATTTATTTATTTATTTACCTTTTTCTAGTAATATATTACAATACACATAAGATTTCATGGATAATCGAGAGTGATATGGTATAATTTGCATATGGTGATATATTTTCTGAATAATCGTGATGATGATATAATAATAACGATGATAAAATATTAATAATAATGATAGAGATAGTTTTAAAAGTAATAGTGATATGATAATAATATTAATATCCGAAAAGTATGAATATATTATTAAATCAAATACAAATATTCCAAGTGATTTCTCTGCTTTTCTTGTTTTTTCTCATTTCGTTAATTATTGTTTTCTCGATTTTTTAATCTCTTCAATTTTTTCATCTCGATTTTTTTCTTCATTTTTTGTGATCTCATTTTTCTTTATACTTTTATTTCGTTGAATTCTTTAAATTTTCACGATTTCAGTTGTTTTTTCAAGTGTACCCCTGATTGCAAAAGTTGTTGACCACTCAATTTTAATTCATACTGTCTCCACTATGAAATGAATACGATAGAACAGCGATCCTCGAATTATAAGATTGCAGTCAAGCAACATTAATACCTGTCTTTTGAATTCCACTCCACACAAGAAATAAAACCGTTTTCTCGCAAGCAGCAAATCCTTGCTTGAAGATAAACCATGATGGCATATAAAACAAAGTACAATCTTGAATGGTAACAAAAGTTCTAGATAATAATTTAGACTATAAAAGAGAATAACGACTTGCCGTTGTCTCGTAAACTTGAGAGTTAAATCTTCGAGCAACCTTATTTTAATACAACTACAGATGTATAGTTGTACACAGCTCTACACAGACTATCATGGTAAAACTGTGCAAACTGATTTCAAATGAGAAGACAAATTATAATGAAATATTTCAATTGCTAATGTCTTGAATGTGCCCTCATTTTCACCGGTATACTCCTGTGAAAACCATAGCAATTTAGTTTTAAGATATGGATTTGAATATGGATTTCAGATTTTAGATAGAGATTTAGATAGAGATTTTAGATATAGTTTTAGATATCATCTACTCCACCAATTATGATTACGACGTCTTAATTTGATTTGTTTTGTTGAAAGTATATATAGATTGACTATTCCGTTAATTATTGAGATAGTGAAAAAAGAATCCTGAAAACTACAGGACACTATCTCATAGAGATCTGTATAACTTCGTCAGTGCAAACAAGACAATCACAAATAGTCGGAAGAACTGTGACAAAATCCATTTCATATTTACAAAATAGTTTAGATTAGATTAGCTTGAGGCCCATATTACCAATGATAAAAATGTGTTAATTGAGCTGATAAATCAATAAATTGGAGTTCAAAATACTATTGGTAACCAAGGGTAATAACAAGCTAATCCACTCATTATCGCTTAATCAACAAATTTATTATTCGTAAAACGGCCCCTAACTGTATTGACCACAGGATTCACATTTACAAAAAAGGGAAATATACGGCAAGTCAAAATACAGAGTAAAGATATAAATAGACAAGTAAGCTCACGATAAAGCATAGAATAATATACTTCTATAAAGTGAGCGTGTATAATCCTAGTGAGTCTGAACCAATTCGAATGCGATGTTGAAAATGAGCATTCTTGTTCTCTATTCCACTGCAAAGAACATGAGAACATCGAGTACATGATTAGCAGATTGTTGCGAATGCATTGTTGCTAGTTTATTGTTCTCCACCCCAGTACAGCACAAAGAACACGAGAACACAGAGAACATGAGTCGTTAAACAAGCACTCAGCCACCGAGGCATGCACTGCGTGGTTATTAATTACACTCACTTATTTACTTTACATTAATTTGATATCCACATTAAACTCGAAGCAATGGATTGTTTTTACATTCTTGGCATCCAGCAGACGTTGCTATAATGACGTCATATTATATTCTCCTATGATTTTTTAAGGATGAATCTTTTAAAAGTTATGCAGAGTTGCCTAATCTTCCCCCTCTCTCTCTCTCTCTCTCTCTCTCTCTCTCTTTCGTTCTCTCTCTCTATCTTTCTTTTCTGTTCTCTTTTACTCTCGCTAAAACTGTGTAGAAGTTTTTATGGATGGGTTTTATTTAATTCCCGACTTATCTTCTATCTCATTCTATTATTCCTGCATTGGGAACGGAAGTAGACTATAAGAAAGCATAATATTTATTATCTTATTTTTTTCCATTTCTTTATTAATCCTTATTACGCTAGACAAAGGAAGACTTTTTGACTAATGCATATTTTATTATGCTTTATTAAAAATTGAGTTACACGTAACATGGACTTAATATAACGTCTTCTTTCATCAAGAAGAAATCCCCACGGTTGTTTCGTGTTTTTTTCACAGTCTGTGTTTGAAATTAGAGAGCAAATCTTGGAGGAAAACGCAGAGTTGAAATCTGTAACGAAATAAGACGCCGAGTAAATACGGCGAGGACGGAGTGTTCTATGGTGAAGAGAAAAAAACTAAATTAAAGGATTTCGTCTCTGTTGGTAACCATGGGAACAGGCAAATGACTTTATTCGTCCCCCCGTCAATTTGACGAACTTTGGGGTTGTCAAGTTTCCTTTTAAATTAACTTCTTGAAGAAGTCTCGGGATGCATTTTGATCGCTGTCAGACGAGAACTTCGGATTTCTTTGTCGTAATAGTTCTTAGTTCATCAGTCCATCCAGAGAAGAATGTTTTCTCTCAACTTGTTTTTATTTATTGCAAATATGATTGTATATATCTACATTCTCGCAAGAAATAAAGGAGTATGTAACAAGTAAAGGTCGAAGATAATTAATTCAAATTGTATGTATTAAATTCCAAGTTGATATTGGTTTCAATTTCAATCTTTTTAATAATCTCAATAATACCATCTTTTTTCAACATCTTCTTCCATTTTCATACTTTTTTATATACACTTAATTAAAATTAGTTTCATAATATTTCATGATTTTTGTAATCAATTCTGTATCACTTTTTTAAAACCATCGTACTTATATGTATTGATCTTATTCAATACATTTGTCACTTACCAGGATTCACGGGCAGCAGAATGGCAAATAACAATAAAAATGCATAACATATTGCTTTTTTCCCTTAGTAATAAATAGTTAATTCCTGATACTTTTAAATTTTCACGAATATTTTGAAAACCCAAAATACAAGTTTCTCAAAAATACACTATAGTGCTTAATGTTCTTATCTCGGGGGGGGGGCAAACGACAAGCCGCGGGGGGGAAAAGCCTGGATTCAACATCCATTGTTGAATCCATGCCTGGATTCAACACTGTGTACAAGTAATGTAACAGTGAACGAACATCTAATAATTCGTGTAATTTGTAAACATGCCCAGCTGAAACAAAGTATCTAAACATCCGTGGCCAGCTTATACTCCTCGATCTCAGTTGTATTGGATTCACTAACGCCGAAATGCAAACACAACGCGGCTGGCTAACAATTCCAACGCAATATTTGCCAAGATGATACGGGATTTCTGGAATTATAGATTTGGTTTGTGGGGGGAGGGGGGGTGGTAAGTGGAAGGGAGGTGTGGTTGGTTTATATCACGAGGGTATAAGCTCCAATCTTCTCGTTTTATAGATAATTAGATTTAAGCCCTACGTGAACTCGTTCGTGGTTATAAGGATGAAAATGACAGATATATCTATATATATATATATATATATATATATATATATATATATATATATATAGATATATATATATATATATATATATATATGGATAGATAGATAGATATATATAGATATATCGTCGTACTGGAATACATAGGTTCTCTCAACCCTTTAACTCACGCCCAACCCTCACAAGCCCGAACATCGTACACACACATACAGCCATATATATATATATATATATATATATATATATATATATATATATACTATATATATATGTATATGTTGTAGCGTATAGACTTTGAGTGCCAGAGGAAGAAGATCAAATGTCATTTTTCGGAAGCCATCTTCAAGAGTCGTCGTAGGTATAGTCGCTAGCTACTATACCTACGACGAATCGCGCCCGAAACGTCGAAATTCCAGGCTCTTTTCAAAGCCACAGTTGTTTCAAGGAAGGGCAAATTTCCGAAAAGTGACATTTTATCATGTATATATATATATATATATATATATATATATATATATATATATATATATATATATATATATATATATATATATATATATATATATACATTATATTGGGTTTAACGACGCACTGTTATGATAACTGAGATCCAATGGCGTCGGATGGATGATTAATGAGATGATGGGATGATGAGATGAAGGTTCTTGGGTAATGGGAAGGAAGCGGTCATGTCCGACTTATTGTAGGAACCGTCACAGCATTAGCCTGGACTACAGAGGGAAACCATGAAAACCCTCTGTAAAGATGGTCGGCGGCGGGGATCGAACTGGGTTTGGAATTCCCCTCGCCTCCCGGATCACATGAAGCCATATATATATATATATATATATATATATATATATAAATAAATATATATGTGTGTGTGTGTGCGATGTACTGGTTTGTGAGGTTTGCGTGTGCGTGAAAGGGTTGAGAGGACCGAGTGCGAGCTGGCTGAAAGTAACGAACCGCTAGCAACAAACTATTGAAATGTGGAAGAAGGAAAAGAAGGAACGAGGATCAAACCGAGGATCAGGATTCACACCGAAACACGCACAGAATAACAGATGAAACATTTACATGCGTTTCTCAAAGAGAGACAATATAGTTGGGAGGATTTGTCAATGTACGATATACTAGGAAAACGCCATATATGCGTTGTTAGACGAGCGGATAGTAATAGTATGGGTGAAATTGGGTAAAAACTGCTTCGAGTGGTACCAGTTTGGCACATTTTATGCTTTTTTTTCGAAATGGCTGACTCGATCGAGCTGAAATTTGTTAGAAATGTGTGTCAAAATGTAATCAAACTTCACGCAAAATTTCATTATTTTGGATTTTTTTTTTCCGCTGTGTTATTCTAATGGGTATTTTGAAATTTCTTGAATTCATAAAAATAAAGTTACCACCCGATAATGCCACAAAACTATACAGATCTAAGTCAGACGAGTAACCACATTGAAAAAAAGTTTGAAGTTGATAGCTGTAGCCGTTTGACCTGTGGAGAACCGACAAAAAAAACATATAAAAAAAAAACATAAAAACGAACACTAATTTTTTTCAGTATGTCAATTGAATCCTCGCTGAAGCTCGTCCAAAATCTTGTATTAATTTCATTGATAAATCTCAACATATCCTCTCACTTGATTATTGTATGTGAACATACACCACATACTGCAATTGTTTGGACATGCCAGTGGTACCAATGATGTCCATGGTGAACACGACATTGCAATGTCCTCTCTGCCCACTCGGCACTTACTCAGGCTCGGCCCGTACAGCTGTACTAATCCATAATATTACTACTCCATGTGACGCTGGGGGGGGGGGTAATTTGCAGATGGTGACTCGGGGGGGGGGGGGGCTAATGGATTCACCTCTGACCCGTCTGGCGTTATTACGTCAGCGTGCGGAGGATTAGAGCGTTAAACACTAACGAGAGTGTGGTCCAGAACTGGAGGAGATAGCCAGTATCCTGTGTTGTTAGCAGCAACAAGGAGGATTAGAGCGTTAAACACTAACGAGAGTGTGGTCCAGACATGGAGGAGATGGCCAGTATCCTGTATTGTTAGCAGCAACAAGGAGGATTAGAGCGTTGAACACTAACGAGAGTGTGGTCCAGAACGGGAGGAGATAGCCAGTATCCTGGGTTGTTAGCAGCAACAAGGAGGATTAGAGCGTTAAACACTAACGAGAGTGTGGTCCAGAACTGGAGGAGATAGCCAGTATCCTGTATTGTTAGCAGCAACAAGGAGGATTAGAGCGTTAAACACTAACGAGTAGTGTGGTCCAGAACTGGAGGAGATGGCCAGTATCCTGTATTGTTAGCAGCAACAAGGAGGATTAGAGCGTTAAACACTAACGAGAGTGTGGTCCAGAACTGGAGGAGATAGCCAGTATCCTGTGTTGTTAGCAGCAACAAGGAGGATTAGAGCGTTAAACACTAACGAGAGTGTGGTCCAGAACTGGAGGAGATAGCCAGTATCCTGTATTGTTAGCAGCAACAAGGAGGATTAGAGCGTTAAACACTAACGAGAGTGTGGTCCAGAACTGGAGGAGATAGCCAGTATCCTGTATTGTAGCAGCAACAAGGAGGATTAGAGCGTTAAACACTAACGAGAGTGTGGTCCAGAACTGGAGGAGATGGCCAGTATCCTGTATTGTTAGCAGCAACAAGGAGGATTAGAGCGTTGAACACTAACGAGAGTGTGGTCCAGAACTGGAGGAGATAGCCAGTATCCTGTGTTGTTAGCAGCAACAAGGAGGATTAGAGCGTTAAACACTAACGAGAGTGTGGTCCAGAACTGGAGGAGATAGCCAGTATCCTGTATTGTTAGCAGCAACAAGGACGAAGATATGAGGACCAGATGTGCCGATCTGTGTTTTTATTATCTGGACCCTGAGTAAGACTGTCACTCAGAATAGCGTTCTAGCGTGTTGGAAAAAGTAGAATTCAACCCAACACAATATGTGAACATACTGTAATTATAATTGTACCATAAATTTGGATATGAAGTAAGAAATCTAACATCTACAAATGCATTTAGAAGAGAAATTTGGAAATTTGTGAAATGCCTGTTCCCTATCTAGAACTTGATCCATAACTCAATATTATATTGGGCATATTTTATAAATTTCCCTATTTAGTCCCCATATGTAAATATGGGGACTAAAATAAATAAGACCTTCTTAAGTGTTAAAAAAATGTAATAGTGAAATACTAAATAAATGCGATGTTTCGGCTCGCTGATATCATCTATAATTATAATGATATCTATTATTTTACTCGAATATTCAGCTATTCTCAATATATATTTCTGGTTACAAAATGTAACATGAATGAGGCTGATATGTATAATATTATTCCTGAATATAAGCACAAATCTCATGCTTCAATTAACAAGATATTCTATCGTTTGTCCCAGTATTTTACATGATTCGATTATCGCTATTAAATGTAGAAATCTTTAATGTACTTAGATTTATTCTTGAATCTAATTTTCAGCCTGGAGCTTGGAAAAAATGTTGTTATGAGATCGGATGTTAACAACAAATTCTGTTCACATCCACGCATTTTATTTCTTGGTTATTCATTGCTCAAGGCAAGAAAAAACAACCTCATCTTCTTCATGTCGAGATAAATTAAACTCTCGTTTGGCCGTTTAGAAGAGTTTCATCGATTATCGGAATTCAATTTTCTATCCCACAACATTTTCTCTCTTTTCCAGTTTGTCTATTTTATGAAAAGATTCGTGCTTCAGTAAATCCCAATTGTAGCAGTTGATTAAAAACGTGATTGAGAAATTTGACAGCAGAGTTAATCTCATAAAACAAACAGAAGATTTGTCTGTAAGTTCGGCCATACACAAGCTCGGACTGTTCTCTCGGTGCCCAATGGGACACTAATCCCCCCCCCCCCCCCTCCCCCCCCCCCCCCCCCCCCCCCCCCCACCTGCCACCTGCCCAGTAGCCGGCTAGAGCCCCCGGAATAATTCATCACACTCCCATCGGGGTTGTATAATAGGTTATATTGGTAACGTGGGACACCAGATCAGGAGCAGGGACACCAGCACATAAATCATCCGACGTAATCCTCCTCCAGGACCAGGACTCCTTGTTCCAGGACTCCGACATTACAAGAGGCGGAATATACCGAGGAAGATCGAGAGCAATGAATATAAAGGAAGGAAGAGAAGAATATTAGTGAGAGAAATAAATAACGAGTAAGAAAAGAAAGATAAAATGATGTCAAGTGGTTAAGTTGAGAAGTTGTACAAAGAACAACTGGCTTTGTTTTCGAAGAATGGAAGTTGTTTTATGTTTGAGATGAGGTCATTAGTAACAGCTGTTGAAATCAGCATAAAGTCAATAAAATGGACAGACTGTGTCCGCAAGAAAACATCTCGGTGGTTATTTATCGCACTTTCTTCACAGTTGGTACTGTCTAAAAGGTTGCTTCATGAGGTTTCCATAGTCGTTTGTCATCGACGAGGCCGTGGCCGAGGGTGGTGCGGATACAGAGTGCCCTCTGGTTTCATAAATTAGCACACTCCTTGTCGACTCTTCTTTGTGTTACACATCTCACGGAATGGCTGGTCGTTATGTTTTCTCTCTCTCACTGTCTCTCTCACTCTTTCTTTCGAGAAATTACTTAGGTGTTTTATCTATCGTCCTCCCCCAGCTGTGAGATGCCGGAGATTCCCCATAAATTACCTCTTGCCCTCTCTTATCAACCCCTTTCTCCACCCCCCCCTCCACCCCCTCCACCCCCCTCGGTTCCTGGAAGACTAAGCCACTGTCACCACATCTCATTAAGGCGACTTATCTTACTCATCGCTTGCTTAAGAGGGGTTCAAATCATTCCTGACTCCATTAATACGCCGCGCTGCTTCTCATTACATCACCCAGCTAGCTCTGTCTTCGGACCGCGATAGAACTTCATGAGACTTCGTTGTAACGTGGATAACTTGACACATCTGGAGCTGACTAGATCACTGACTGGTCGTCATAGCAACGGAGCAACTGATGAAATATAACTTGTGATGTAATAGCATTATTCATTATGGTGTTTACAGTTTGATTGAGTTTCATTTGTGGGCTATATAAGGGTCGCAAGGGGGTGGGGTCTATAAACGGTTGACTATAAATATAGAGGAATTCATATCCACCATTTTTGCCCATGTCCAGAAACCGGTGTAATTGAATGAAAAGTATATCAACTCCAAGATAATTTTTGCTCTTCAATTAACGTGACATTCTATTTTTGTGAATTCAATCGGTTTTGAAACAATACTTCAATGAATTTCATCACATTCTTTGGTATTCATTGAAGTATTATCTTGAAACTTAATTCAAAGAAATAGAAGGTCATATTAAATGAGGAGCCTAACATTATTTTGGATTTGATTGACTGTTCATTCAACTGCACTGGTTTCTGAACAGGGCAAAAATTAGTCAAGATGGATTTCTCAATTTTCACAAGCTCTTGCATGTAGTAAGAAAGCGCGTGAACTGTAACAGAAAGTTTTCTGTATTTCGTTACTATAAACATGAGCGTGTGTTTGGTGTGTTATTTCACGAGCTACGCAAGTGGCGTTGTTTTACACCTCGCAGGGAAACGCGGCGGAATGGGCCAATGAAGGGTTGAAGGGTTGACAATTGCTTCCTTTATGTGAGGGTGTGGGCCTCAGGGGCTGCGATGCAATAATAACAGAGACACGTTCGCGAGATCTTGTGTCGCGGCGATGATTGCCGCAGGAGAGAAGGAGACAGACGCATTCAAGTGGAAAAGAAGAAAGAGATAGAACCAACCATCAAAGGAAATCGTTGATAATTTATTTAGCGGCGAGGAATTGATGAAGAAGCACGAAATATATTGAATAGGTTTTCCAGAGTGATATTAGAAAGTCGGGGTATTATACTTTCAAAGGTTGTGCTAATAACTTCAAATTAAAACTCTTATGGAAATGAATTAAACGAATTTTGAACTGAATCCAAGTTACTTGAGAAAATTGAAGCGATAATTTCCATATCATCCTTTTAGTCTGATTTTTCAGTTGGATTGAAATATTTTCAATATAAGAACGGAATTAATCTTGCAGAGTAGGGAATCGGAAGATCGCTCGGGAAGGAAAAAGCAGATGAAAATGTTGAGAAGAAACAATATTTCATTCGAGGGAATATCGTATCACATTACAAATAAAACTGTGTCTAAGAGAAGTATTTCCATTGCGTTCTATGTGGGGAAGTTTTTCATATGAACGTTGAGAGCTGTTTTTTTCAAAACTTTATTTTTATTACTAGATTCATTGTGTAGTAATTTATTAATTTAATGCTGCAAGAATCTTGAAATTATTAAAAATGGTTCTGAATTGATCATTTTGTCATTTATCACTTCGTAGGCCCACTTTTTTTCAAATTTAAATGCGATTCACTTTTGTTCCAGCTATTATTTTGAATGCAGTTATTTCAAAAGATGATCGTTTCGATTCTTGGTACTTGATATCTTGAAACAATTAGAGATGAATTCTTCAAGTTTCCCCCACATGTAGATAAGTATGCCATACTTGAGCAGAGATTGTACTATATTTATGTGAAATAACATCGAGTGTAAACATTGTTGTATGTCTAGATATTTAATATTTTTTAAACTTGTTAGCAATGAAGAAATACCATCGAATATTTGAAAAGAAAATTCAGTACATGTGTACAAAGGTTCTGTGTGACTAAATTGTGAAAATGTTGTGCATGTAACTTCTATTGTTTGTGGGAAACCAGTTCCGAATAATTACACTCTTAACATTGTCGGTAGAAACCTTCATTGTTCCCTCAAATGGACTCGTAAAGGCATTATTGAAAAATATAACATCACCGATTCTGTATGGAAACATAAAGATAATCAAGTAATTTCTACGTCATGAATCAGAAAAAGGGCCGGGTCCTGGAGGACAAATAAATTATTATAATTTCTGAAATTGAGAAGATGCTTTCTAGTTCCCTAAAATTAGGGCAAATAATATCGTAATTATTCTTCAAAATCTACTTCCAGGGTTGTGATGCCCTTTAATAAATGAACTTATGATAATTCTTTAATAATAAACTGAATAAACTTATATAAACATTATTGAGAATCTAACAACACCGCATCGGAATTCGAATTATTCCCAAAACCCCGTAGAAACTCACCCAAACTCACTGCACCAAAACCAAGTTTCCTCTTTCATCCGATTCGATTCGTTTCTCCCATCGCTTCAATTCCGTGCATCTGTCTGTCTGTCTTCTCACCCTCTCGGTTTCCGGGCGGATGACGCTTGTGTCTGCCCTGCATATGACATGCGAGACGTCTCCGGATATAACTTGCCGGATCCGGTATCGATCTCGGCCGGATAATAAGCCAACACGCGGGAACTGTCGATGTAATCAAGCCAATGCACTTGGAAAAGATGCATCGTGAGCAGACTTTGTGTTGGTCAAAGAACTTGGTCGGAGAAAAGGATGAAGATGGCATCAGATGATATCAATGAAATAACCAGAGATATATGTGGACGTGATTTGTCGGATTGGAAAGATTACATTTTGTTATTTGTATTTTGTGTTTCTCACTTTGGAAAAACACTGTGCCATAGAGTGGAAATGGTATATACTAAACATGTAGAATGCTCATTGCAGAATCTTTCGCGAATTAATTGTTTTTTCATCTCAGAATGATCTAGTTAAGTGATTTTCAAGGTGGTAAATATATCCCCACTATTTTACAAGCTGATGTTAGAGAATAAACAAGATTATGATTATTACGTATAAATTTGTTGCATTCGTCTTATTCCATAAAACTTTTTGTGTCAACAAATTAATTTTAATAAAATTACTTGTCTATAAAATCAATTTCAAGTACAATGAATTTCAATTGATAAATTTCGATACCTACTATATGCTGAAAGGAAAGATAACGTCCTAATAGTGGAGGAGCCGAGTTTTACTCCTCAACATTTTCCGTGAAACTAAGCGACCAATGATCACTCGTTATTTCTCAGTGTTATTATTGTTTGCAGAAGCAGCCTGTTATCAATTGATTCATATGATTTTGAAAAGGGTGGAGGTGCCGTGTTTTATTTTTGAAAAGGGTGGAGGTACCGAGTTTTGCTTCTGAACCTTCTCTATGGTCAATTGGCAGACTGAAAATGGAGATTTATTTCAGAATTATCATAATCATTTTAAAAATGGTTTGATTATTATTTATTTCAAAACTGGGGGGGGGGGCTGATTTTAACACGTGATTAGTTACCAAAAGCGACCGCTGAGAATAGATTATTCATTCTGGTACCGTTCTTATTCTGAGTGTTATTAGCCTGATAATATAACGATTCTGTCCCAGTATTCAGGACGTCAGACCCGCTTCATCCCTCTGGACTTCTTGAATCACTCTGGAGTGGGGACACTTGCTCGCACTACATTCATCCAGGACCCCTATTCCTGAGATAAATGAGATGTGAGAAAATAAAAGTGAGTGAGAAAATGATTATCTCACATGAAATGGCCAATTATTATTCCTGAATCAATTTTTCTCCCTTTTTTCTCATATCTCAATTTTTATTCAACTTCCTATTTTGATGGATCTGATGGTTTCTCACAATCTTTATCGTATTTCTTTATCAAGAATACTAAATCTGATGAGAAGTGAGATGAGAAAATTTTCTCACTTTATTTTCTCACATCTGATTTATCTCAGGAATAAGGCTTCAGACAGCAAGCTGCCTTTGATGTACCTCACGCACGTCGATAGAGTATTCCATGCTCAACACTCGATATGACATTAATACAATCGTAGCCGACCAATCACAGCAGACCACAACTAATATGCGCCAATAGAACGGAGACCATTTAGCTTTATGGCTTCAAGCTAGAACTATAGAAACGATATATTTCCAATAAAAACTTTGTGCCACGAAAAAAAGAAACCTTTGTTAAACGACTCGGAGACATGAAGGGATTCTTCAATTATCATTCAGTTCCTTTTTCATCAGAAAACATATCGTGGATGTACTTTAATTAATCAGACACCCCGTGGCTCAGTTAACTATCGCACTGCGGTAGAAACTGGAGGCAGGTAGAAGGGTGGTTTTGATAACGCATGGATTTTTGTAAATGTCATGTCACCTATCATCACTTCATATTTCCATTATCAGTAGTACCCCCGTATAACCTAGCTATTGGTGGGGTCTTTAAGCAGCGTACAAATGAAATGAATAATTAATTGTTGTATTTTCTCCTAGGAAAACGCCATATGCGTTGTTAGACGAGCGGATAGTAATAGTATGGGTAGTAATGGTTAAGAACTGCTTCGAGTGGTACTAATTTAGTAAATTTAATTTTTTTCTCCAAAATGGCTAACCCGATCAAGCTGAAAATTTTTAGAAATGTGTATGAAAATGTAATTCCACTTCACGCAAAATTTCATTGTTTTGGGAAAATAAAAATATTTTCTTTTTTTGCCGTCATGTTATTCTAATGGGTATTTTTGAAATTTATCAAATTCATAAAAAAAAAGTTACCGCCCGATAATGCCACAAAACTATACAGATCTAAGTTAGATGAGGAACCATAATGAAAACAAGTTTGAAGTTGATAGCTGTAGCCGTTTGACTTGTGGAGAACCAACAAAAAACATAAAAAAAAAAAAAAAAAAACATAAAAACGAACACCAAATTTTTCAGTATGTCAAATTGAATCCTCGCTAAAGCTCGTCTAATCAACTTGCTACGTAGAGGAGTATGTTTATTCACAGATGTCAATGTGTATCAAAAGCTGAGCAGGAAATGCGAACGAAAACAAAAACGTGATTACAATAAGAAAGCAACTCGTTCAGCTTGTTTCTTATATCGTGCGACGAAATCGTTACATTATACCAGCGAATATTCTTCCGAAGCTTCGAGGCACGTCCTTGAATTCGTAAATAATGCTATTTCAACCCTTCCCACTGTTTTGTGAGCATAACTAGAGTTAATAGTAGATGTCGCTATGAATGTGAATGTTCTTTGATGTCGGAATAGCCTCATCTTCTCTCATTGCTGCACGGTACAGTATTATTATACACGCTCATGAAAATAATTACAGGAGATTGAACTGTTGCTAAGCGACTATAAAGGTATCTAAAAGTTAAATTGGAAGTACACTAATCATGTAATAAAGTATAGCCAAACTGAAATAATTATATGATTTGTAGATTATCAAACGGACGACTCGTATATATATATTTTTTTAATAACATCGAAAAACACCCCCAAAAACACGACACTGTTCGGACCTTCCGTCCTCCCTCAGAATGTCTTGGACCTTTCGGAACCGGTTGAGCACAGACAGATGCCAGCAAAATTCTATGTAAGATGATAGTGTCTGTTGGTATCACTACATAGTGACGATATGTTTTGGATGACCAACATTAAACCAAGGTACAATTCGGATGACCTTGATTATATTATTACTAGCCTTAAGCCCCGCGTTTGAAAATGCAGGCTCTCTCTCTCTCTCTCTCTCGCTCTCTATTGTTACAACTGCAACACTACTATTGTTGTATCTTGAACATCAGCCTCGTTACGCCCTAATCCCCAAAAAACCTACCCCACAAAAACCCCGGAAAATTTTCCACAGGGTCGTGTGTGGTATCGACATGAAGGTACATTCATTAGATTGTGAAAATTTCTTATTTCGTTCCGATCCAATGTGTAGTTCTCCAGAAAAAAATTCGAGAACAACCCCATGTGCTGAGGGGTGTAGGAAAATTTGCGATTTTCCCCGGAAAATTTTTCACAGGGTCGTGTAAGGTATCGACATTTAGGTACATTCAAAGAATTGCGAAAATTTCTTATTTCGCCCAGATCCAATGTGTGATTCTCCAGAAAAAAATTCGAGTTTGGTTCGCCGGTAAACATGTTTTGAACAACCCCTTGCGCATAGGGGTGTCGGAAAACTTACGATTTTCTTTGGATAATTTTTGACAGGGCCGTGTGTTCAATCGATTGCTACAAATTTGAACCTCAGCCCGATCCGATGAATGGTTCTCCGGCAAACAGGTTTTGAACAACCCCCCGTGCAGAGGGGTGTCGGAAAATTTGCGATTTTCCCCGGAAAAGTTTTCACAGGGCCGTGTGTGGTATCAACATGAAGGTACAATCAATTGTATGCGAAAAATCTAAGTTTGGCCCGATCCGATGTTTTGGTTTGCCGGAAAACATGTTTTGAACAACCCCCTGCAGATCGGGGGTGGGAAAACTTACGATTTTCTTTGGAAAAGTTTTCACAGGGCCGTGTGTGGTATCAAAATGAAGGTACATTCAATTGAATGCTAAATATTCTTATTTTGTCCCGATCCAATGTATAGTTCTCCGACAAACAGGTTTTGAACAACCCCCTGTGCAGAGGGGTGTCGGAAAATTTGCGATTTTCCCCGGAGAAGTTTTCATAGGGCCGTGTGTGGTATCAAAATGAAGGTACATTCAATTGAATGCGAAAAAATCTAAGTTTGGCCAAATCCGATGTTTAATTTGCCGGTAAACATGTTTTGAACAACCCCTTGCGCATAGGGGTGTCGGAAAACTTACGATTTTTTTTTGGAAAAGTTTTCAGAGGGTCGTGTTTGGTATCAAAATGAAGGTACATTCAATCGATTGCGAACAATTCAAACCTCAGCCCGATCCGATGTATGGTTCTCCGGCAAACAGGTTTTGAACAACCCCCCATGCAGAGGGGTGTCGGAAAATTTGTGATTTTCCCCGGAAAAGTTTTCAGAGGGCCGTGTGTGGTATCAAAATGAAGGTACATTCAATTTAATGCGACAAAATCCAAGTTTGACCAAATCCGATGTTTGGTTTGCCGGTAAACATGTTTTGAACAACCCCTTGCGCATGGGGGTGTCGGAAAACTCACGATTTTCTTCGGAAAAGTTTTCACGGGGCCGTGTGTGGTATCAAAATGAAGGTACATTCAATTGAATGCAGAAAAATCTGAGTTTGGCTCAATCTGATGTCTGGTTCTCCGGCAAACAGGTTTTGAACAACCCCCCGTGCAGAGGGGTGTCGGAAAATTTATGATTTTCCCCGGAAAAGTTTTCACAGGGCCGTGTGTGGTATCAAAATGAAGGTACATTCAATTGAATGCAGAAAAATCTTAGTTTTGCCCAATCCGATGTGTGGTTCTCCGGCAAACAGGTTTTGAACAACCACCCGTGCAGAGGGGTGTGGCAAAATTTATGATTTTTCCCGGAAAAGTTTTCAGAGGGCCGTGTGTTGAATCAAATGAACGTACATTCAATTGAATGCAGAAAAATTTGAGTTTGGCCCAATCCGATTTCTGGTTCTCCGGCAAACAGGTTTTGAACAACCCCCCGTGCAGAGGGGTGTCGGAAAATTTATGATTTTACCTGGAAAAGTTTTCACAGGGCCGTGTGTGGTATCAAAATGAATGTACATTCAATTGGATGCGAAAAAATCTAAGTTTGGCTCAATCCAATGTCTAGTTCTCCGGCAAACATGTTTTGAACCACCCCCTGCAGATGTGGTGTCGGAAAATTTGCGATTTTCCCTGGAAAATTTCGTACAGGGTCGTGTAAGATATCGACATGAAGGGACATTCATTAGATTCCGGAAAAGTTTTATTTCGTTCCGATTCAATGTGTGGTTCTCCGTAAAAAAATTCGTGAACACCCCCTTGCGCATGGGTTTTTTTTTTTTTTCTTTAATAACATCGAAACTTGATACTAAATCATTGTTCCCCTATTAAGGCTTAGGATGAGAGTAGGATCGTTTGGACGGGGCACCACAAGGGCGATCTTACCACCCCATTTTATTATTATTTTAAATTGAAAACAATCAACTTTGACACCAGGTCTACGCTGTCTGTGACCACACATCTTCGCCGCAGATAAAAGTCTTCAGTTGTAGAAAGTCCGGAACACAGTATAAACCGTGTTTGCAATATATCCGGACACTACCAACATTGGTATTAGGAGTAATCCAACCACACGAATGTTGATATCTTTCACTTTGAACTAAGCCTCTTAGGCAATGTTCACTTCTTCCAATGACAGCAGGTGCAAAGTTCACCTTTCAAAGTTCAAAGTTCAGATTATCGTATATGAACAATACCTCAGTACTTGCATGTTACTGAAGGCATCGTACTCATTGCGATAGCTCGTATTATTGGGCAGGTGATTATTTCACCAATCATTCAATGTATAAGAAATTATAAATTAACCAAATTGGCTGACTGAAAACAACTTGAAAGTGATGAAAAATTCCAAACGATCGAAATTACACTTTCCTATCAACCCACGTGTTTGTATCTTCAAAAAAAAACGCTCGAATTAATTGATCAAAGCGTAATTACAATTACCTGATTGTTCTTCTTAGTCGTCATTAATGAGAATATTGAATGAATTAGTGTAAATATAGCAGGTGCTTTAATATATATTTGGTTTAACAACGCACTTTCACGATAGCCAAGATATAATGGCGTCGGATGGATGAGATGATGGGATGATGAGATGAAGGTTCTTGGATAATGGGAAGGATAGTGGGAAGGAAGCGGTCATGGCCGACTTATTGTGTAGGAACCATCCCGGAATTAGCTCAGACTACAGGAGGGCTATTCTATAACTCTAAAACGAACGAAATCAGGCCATCTTCGATTTGTCCAAACTATTTCGTATACTTTAACACGGTGTATCATATGGGCTCTGACACTTTCGTCACGCATCCATTTCGTTTACTGTTATAGAATAAGGGCCCAGATGGAAACCATGAAAAACCTTTGTAAGATGGTCGACGGCGGGGATCGAACTGGGTTCGGATTTCCCCTCGACTTCCGGATCACATGAAGCAAGTGCGTTAACCACTGCGCTACATGTGCCGGTCAGGTTTACTGCCTTGATATAATATCGAGTTAATAAACAGTTAGAAGTCAATCATCAATAATTAACTTACTCTCCAATTAACTGATGTTATCGAGCGAGCCAGCGTTAGATTACATCAAAGCTGATAATGAATACCGATACAGCATGTAGTTATCATCACGTGTACCGACAACTGTATACACACTACATTAGTTGCATGCTTGTTGACCGATCGTTTATTTGTCGTGTCGAACAAACAAGTGCGTTATTGATATCAATTAGACATCATATTGTCACGGCCATGCCTAACCTAGCTGTCACCCCACTTATTAGAACAACGACAACGACCTCAAGTGATAACTGTCACTCAGCATAATACAGCTGCGCGACACCTTATCAGAGTGACCAATACGTGTACTAGAGTAATCACGCCTGAGAGGCATCTTACCTATACTCACTCTCACTTCCGCCCAGAACATCCGACGATCTACATCTGATGTAATAAGTGTGCAACGTGTGTGTGTGTGAAGATGAGGACCCGCCTTCGAGATCTACAATCAATAACTCGGGCGCACGTCTTGTATGGAGCAGATCAACAGCTCGATGAGTATAATGTTAAATAACTATTTTTACTAATTATTATTTTGGAAGGGTTATTTGGTTAGCAGACATCACTATGGTTGAACGACAGATACGGTATACGTGTCAACACCAGTAACTTCTTGTTACGCAAATGCTTGCTCAGCATTTGCATCATCTTCGTTCTCCAATAAATCAATGTTAGTTATTCCAAGGACTGTGTCTAATTCCATCAGATAGTATCCCCGACAATAGTCAATCTAGGATGACCACCTTCCCTTTCGCATGCCAAGCGATACCTAATCCAAGCTCCCACAAGTATGAGCTACATTTCCCACTTCACTGATTATAAGTAGGTATTACAAGTTAACCTATAATAATTTAGAAACCACTTATCTTCGTGACAATATTTACAAACATGATGGAAAATATTGCTGGTTTCATTTTTCAATACACAGATTATAGTTGGAACTAAAAATTGTGTTAATAAAAGAGCGTTATAATAGATAGATTATATAGATTATAATATATTATAATATATTATAAACCGCCCCCGTGTCTTAGTCAACTATCGCTAGAACTGAAATAACTGTTGGTCGTGGGTTGGGTTTTTGTAAACGTCCTTTCATCTATCATCACTTCATCGTTTAATAATCACCTGCTCATTCGTACCCCCGTATAACCCAGCTGTTGATGGGGTCGTTAAGCAGCATTAAAAAAAAAATTGTTATAGATTAGAGTAATAGATTTTTTGTTTTTATGTTTTTTTTGTCGGTTCTCCACAGGTCAAACGGCTACATCTATCAACCTCAAACTTTTTTTCAATATGGTTCCTCATCTAACTTAGATCTGTATAGTTTTGTGTCATTATCGGGGAGTAACTTTTTTTCATGAATTTTAGAAATTTCAAAAATACCCATTAGAATAACATGGCGGAAAACAAAATTACTTTCCAAAAAAATGAAATTTCGCGTGAAGTTAGATTACATTTGGTACACATTTCTAAAGCTTGATCGGGACAGCCATTTTGAAGAAAACACATAAAATGTGCTGAATTGGTACCACTCGAAGCAGTTTTTACCCATTTTTACCAATACTATTACTACCAGCTCGTCTAACAACGCATATGGCGTTTTCCCAGTGAGCTAGAAACATTCATTAATAGAATTCCCATCAGTTTCATCCGAGAGAGATAATGACAGTTTTCTACTTCGTATCAACGATCTATGGTATTTTATTCTAATTTTACACTCGCGTTAAGTTCCAGCCAATTAATGTCAAATTGTCAGAAACGTTTTAGCTCACACAAATAAGGTTAAAATAATTAATTTCCCGAGTGCTGTTCTCTTTTTCCACATGCCTTCAGACCTTGTTCATTTTACATTAGTCAGTTGATGAAGACGCCACGCTAAAAGTGATCGCCAGTATGATGTATCTCTCTCTCTCTATCTCTCTCTCTCTATCTCTCTCTCTATATATATATATATATATCTTTCTCTCTCGATCCAACTCCCTCTCTCTATCTATACTATATGTATCCATCTGCCTCTCTCTCTCTCTCTCTCTCTCTCTGGCCATATTCATATACCTGACAGAATGAAAATATTCTTTCCGAAATAAGTAGAGAGCATAATAACCGGCACATGCAGCGCAGTGGTTAACGCGCTCGCTCCATGTGATCCGGCAGGCGAGGTTCGATCCCCGCCGCCGACCATCTTTACATGGGTTTTTCATGGTTTCCCTCTGTAGTCTAGGCTAATGCCGGGATGGTTCCTAGAATAAGTCGGCCATGACCGCTTCCTTCCCATTACCCAAGAACCTCCATCTCATCATCCCATCATCTCATTAATCATCCATCCGACGCCAATAGATCTGTGCTATCATAACAGTGCGTCGTTGAACCCAATATATATAAAAAAAAGAGAGCATTATATCAGCGTAAGTATTTCGACGAATGCTAACAAACTATTCTCATTTGAAAGTCGCCTATATAGTTCTGTACAAATGTATCAGAGAGAACAACTAATAATATGTCATTTGTGTATCGATTTCCTCGAAAGAGGGTTAAAAACACTACTAGTACTACCACTGACAGTATATCAAATCATCTTTCATCTTCATTCAAATACGGTATTCTTATTTTTTCCAAAAATAGTTCCAATTAGACCATTTAATAAATACCAACATCAAAGTAAAACTAATTCCTCCTTGCTTTACCAACACAAACATGTTTTTATACTTATTTCTTTTCAATTTGAAAAGTTTTCCTCCAATATTTGTTCATCGTCCGCTCTTGTCCGTAGCTGTGTTGAGATTTCCTCTGGGAAACGAGAGGCTTGTCAATTTCCCCCGAGACAAAGAACCCGCCGTGCATGCACTATATTGCCACACGAGTCTAGCAAGACGTTTTACCGGCATTACTGCTTGCCACTTATCTCTTGACTAGCCGCGTGCGGGGAATCACAGACTAGGTCTCGAGATCGTGAAATATGGACTTGTACTAGAAAGATGGACGGAGTATTTTGTTACCTCTTTGTTATCGTCTGAATGGATTGCCAAGGTGAGATCATAGATATATATTACCGAGATATGTTACTCTGTGGCTAGCTAGAGACATGCTCGTTCCGATCGGGCGGCCATATTGGACGTTTATCAACAATAGCTTCCTAGCAAGGCCTTCTATAATTATAAATTCTCCATGTGAATGAAATGTCCAATATGTCGGAAACTTCCCGGTTTGCAAGGCGGTGTGAAGTTGCTACCGAGACACGAATATTGACGCCTTCTAAACGTTGAGTAACGGATGGACCACCTTCCATGAGAAGTATTTTCTAACCTCTTTGTTATCGTCTGAATGGATTGCCAAGGTGCGAGTGGCTAGCAGCGCTATCAGATAACGTATTGCAGCTGTTTTCTGGACGCTGTGTCGGAATTGCTCGAGGAGCGAATCAAGCGATAACAATGTTATGTTTTCCATTACTTCTGTGGCAGCTCACATGTCTTTAGATCTATTGTGTTATTGGAACTGATCGATGTCCGGCTATGGATCGTAATCATCGGCCTCAAAGACTGCATAGCGTGGCCTGGACCCTTACCGCGACCACGATGTAGTGAGACCAACTTACTTCATCATAATATAAAGTATTTCAACGCACACTTTCATATCTCCCTCACCTTACAGTTGTTATTACAAATTAACCGTATATTTTTCTCAATTTCCTGGAAAAGTGTGATGATGAATTTTACTTCATTCGAGTTAATATTCTTCTCTCTGTTACCTTTATTATGAGAAAACTTTGCAATCGGCGCAATATAGAAGCAAATAGTGAAGAAAAGTAATGCCGTTCGTTATATATAATTCAATGTGTAAACCTTCCCAATAGAATTCAATATTCAGCGTTATTAGGTTGGTGTAACAACTCAACTGACTTGGAAATGGTTTTAAAAAAGAAGGTAAATATCCTCAATAAGGAACAATTTTTCTCGAGGCTTTATTAGAATTTAATTTCAACGAAATCAGAACCCGTCAACTTGTATATCTCTCGATAAAGATACATATATCTATATATATATATATATATATATATATAATATATATATATATATATATATTTTATATATATATATATATATATATATAATATATATATATATATATATATATATATATATATATATATATATATATATATATATATATTATATATATATATATATATATATGTATGTATATATATATATATATATATATATATATATATATATATAACTTATTTCTTGTTTGTGATGAAGGGCTAATTATTTACTCACCCTAATTAATGATTCCTCCGAAACTTTTCCTCTGATGTTCACAACAAAATGCTACACTAATAATATATACAGTATAGTCTAATGTAGTCCTTGCTCACAACGAAGTTTCACAACAAAATAGCACATTTTAGGGCACGATTCAATTAATTGAATTATTTTCCCAATTCGTGCTTTATTTACGCATATATAGAAAAGTTTGTGACTCTAACAAAGTAGCAAAACATCCTATTTCATGTATTTCCATCAAGAGAATCGAATGTACTAAAAAAACAATCATTTTAAAAGTCGTTCTGACAAAATGACAATGAACAGTCACAGGTTATAAAACCCATATAATAAATTATATTACAAAAATAGCTTTAGGCTATCAACTAGTTTAACCAATGGTATTTGAATATTGTTATCCAGGTGTCATGAACTCTCTGTTAATATGATCTTTTGATTGAAATGTGTGATTGGTGAATATAGGCCTACGTGAAATCATTGGTACGTAGAAGAACAACTTGCGAAGATGATTAGGTAGTGTAACGATTTGTGGTTTCATTTATTATATAGTTCTTTTAGCCTTGGAAGGATTTATCTATATTTTTAGAATCAATTATAAAGTTTGAATTAATTCAGTGTCTAGCGAATTTTTTTTTATATTATATGCATTTTTTCATTTTTTATTATTCTTTCCCTAAATAAGTAATCAACTATGAAATTATATTTTCTGGACTTTGGCACAATATTGTTATTATTTTTTGTACCAACCACTAATTTGTAAATGCATTGTTATTCTTTGTTATTCTGTGTCTGATAGCCAACAGTCATTGTAAGGCCAAGTCTTTATTCTCGGTAAGATCGCCCTTGTGGTGCCCCGTTCAAACGATCTAATCTTTCATCCATAATTGGGGAACAATGATTTTGTAGCAAGTTTCGATGTTATTAAATTAGAAAAAAACGAAGAACTGAACTATAAATATTGTAATGAAATACGAACTGTCTTCTGATAATGAGCCCTGGTTCTATTCGGTAATGATCAAAGCACTTACTCTGAAACTCTGATGGGAAAAGAAACAATAAGTTCAAACTTGAAATATATTGTTATTTGTTGAAAAGATCGAACTTTCGTTTTAGTTTCACACTTGAATTTTCAGTAGCCGTGAGTTTGTCAAGTATTTTCTTAGAATAAAAAACTTATACCTGATGAACATTTTCAAATTATCAAATCGAAACAAAATTTCCTTTCAATTTTGTAATAAATAAAAGAACAAAGAGAAAAGCGGAATAAAGAAGATTTCAAGAAGAAAAAGAAGAAGACTGTGAATGTTTGAATCGTGTCTAACCCTGAAATGTCTACCTTCATTCACGATTTATTGTTTGTTAAGAGCCGATTGTACCAACTGATGATTAAATATTAATTAGTTAATCATTACTTAAGGTAAAAAAATAGCACATCTATCCAAGGGTAATAACAATTTGATTTGCTAATTTTTGCTCAATTCACTAATCGTCACTTGGTACAACGGGCGCTAAATGAGTTATCTTACTTTAATCATTGTTTGGGGTGGTAAGATCGCCCTTGTGGTGCCCCGTTCAAACGATCCTACTCTCATCCATAGCCTTAGCCTTGATTGTGGAACTATGATTTTGTATCGAGTTTCGATGTTATTTTTTAAATATAGTCCCGTAGTTTCGTTGTTCGTCTTCCCAGTGCGTTTCGCATGAGATTTATCCCCGGTGACGCGATGCCACTCAGCCACTTGACGCAGAATCAAGGCGTAAGAGGGCTCACTACGAACTACAGCAGGCTTGTTTAAAACTTTCCATGGTTACCAAAAAACAAAAGGCAGATAGCCAAAAAGAACTCTGCGACGGATAAAAACACAGATGTAACGAAAGAAGTTTGTGGAAGAAAATAAAACAAGTTGCCACACTCCCTTGTGGTGATGGCTAGTGCCAAGTTGGGGTCGATAAGGAACAACAATACAGTTAGAAAACATGTTCACCCTTTCATCTGTCTTGCGAGCAGGCCTCCTCACGCGTCCGAATAACTCTGTATGAGGAGGTGAAACACTCTCTCACTCCCTCTTCTTTCTCTCTCTCTCTCTCTCTCTCTCTCCTCCCTCTCCCTCTCTCCTCCCTCTCCCTCTCTCTCCCTCTCTCTCACCCTTTCATCTGTCTTGCAAGCAGGCCTCCACACGCGTCCGAATAACTCTGTATGAGGAGGTGAAACACTCTCTCTCTCTCTCTCTCTCTCTTCTCCCTCTCTCTCTCTCTCTCCTCCTCAATATCTATCTCTATATCTCTCTCTCTCCCCCCGTCTTCTTTCTATATCTCGCTTCCTCTCTCTTCCTCTCTCTCCTCCCTCTCTCTCACTATCTCTCTCTCCCTCTTCTTCTATAAGTCGCTCCCTCTCTCTCCCTCTCTCTCTCCCACTTTCTTCCTCTCCCTCTCCCCTCTCTCTCCCTCTCTCTCTCTCTCTCTCTATCTCCTCCTCCCTCTCTCTCTCCCCCCCCCCCCTCTCTCTCTCTCTCCTCTCTCTCTCCCCCCCCCCTCTCTCTCAGTTGTTCACAGCCTCGCGCGAGGAAAGCGGCTCAGCCAAGCCGAGCTGGTTACCGTTCAGCGGGCAAAGAACCACTCATCAATCTCAATCAGTGATAATCGGATTGATTCTCTGACAGAATTAACAGCAAGCAGTGTACAACTTGTTGTTCTGACGTCATGACCGAGTGATCACGTGATGCCGAGCGGGGAGATGAGTGTGACCTTTGACCCGACGCGAGGAACGTTTAGCGAGATTCCTTGAGGCAAGGCTCAGCGTCAAGGAAACAGGCAAGATACGAACATGGCAACCGATAAAAGAACGCTTTCTGATTTGGGACCAGTTATTGGAGAAAAATATAGCTCAATACTTGGAATAACGAATACTATGTTATCATCTTAACCATAACTGATTTGAGGTATATATATATATATATATATATATATATGGAAACCTAATGAATACCAAGAATGTGATGAAAGAAGCCGTTCCTCAATGGATCTTCAAAAGAAAATTTCAAAACGGAAATGTCAATTTGTTATTCATAACTGCTCTGCTTACTAGGAAAACGCCATATGTGCGTTGTTAGACGAGTGGATAGTAATAGTATGTGTAAAAATGGGTAAAAACTGCTTCGAGTGGTACCAATTTAGCACATTTTATGTTTTTTCTTCAAAATGACTGACCCGATCAAGCTGAAAATATCCGAAGATGTGTATCAAAATGTAATTCTACTTCATGCAAAATGTCATTTTTTTTTTTTTTCCTGCTGTGTTATTCTAATGGGTATTTTAATTTCTAGAATTCATAAAAACAAGTTACCGCATGATAATGCCACAAAACTATACATATCTGAGTTAGATGAGGAACCATATTGAAAAAAAGTTTGAAGTTGATAGCTGTAGTCGTTTGACCTGTGGAAAACCGACAAAAAAACATTAGAAAAAAAAAAAAAAAAAACGAACACCAATTTTTGTCAGTATGTCAAATTGAATCCTCGCTAAATCTCGTCTAATTACGCAGCCTCTAGATCTCGTGTGGATCTCACCAAGTACACGGTTAGACGATGCGTCAAACCGACCGTACATTACCAGGGATGACATGCAGGAAAACCAAGCCTATGTCGCCTAATGGAAAAATGATTTACACGTCGTACTGATACAGTAAGCCGAAGAAACTGCGGCGAAAAAGTTTACTTTCAAACTATTGTAGCTTACAGAAGCTTCCGATGTGGCGTAGAGCGAACCAGACACCAGGCAAGTATTGTTTTCAACCGAGGGATTTAGACCTAACTCTCAACACGATACCGGCTTATTTCTCCGCAAAATATGACGCAGAGTCGAACTTCAAAGCCATATATATCATTGAGACTGTATATATACATATATACACACATATATATATATATATATATATATATATATATATATATATATATATATATATATATATATATATATATATACATATATCTTATTCCAACGTGTTTCTCAAGAGCTTGTAACATATATTTATTGGATGAAATGGGCTACTATTCGGATTCAAAAGCTATCCACTACATCGTGGAATGTCTTCAAACAATCCACTCTACATGGCATGGATTTACATACATCGTATGCTAAAGTCAAACGTGACAATATCTGTGAGGATAATGAGGTTTTGTTCATTTGTTTGAAATCATAATTAAGAAAGAAGTCGGATGCGAAGTGGAGAAGAAGCGGGAAAAATGCGCAACCAAATGAGTTATGAAATTAACTTGTGTGTCATCTTCAAGAGGAAATGAAAAAAAATACCTGAAATGAGAATGCTTTTTCTAGTGAAATATTTCACCTATAATAACCAATTCACTCAACGTAAGAGGTTTTTGCGTATCAAAGGTTTCTTTTCGTACTTTGTTTTAAATTAGGGTAACATGGCGTAAATAAAATGTTGTCATTTCAAACTCATCTCTCTCTCTCTCTCTCTCTCCTCTCTCTCTCCTCTCTCTCTCATCTCTCTCTCTCTCTCTCCTCTCCATCTTCTTCAATTACGGGACCAAGAATATGGAATAATCTACCTAATAATCTTGAAACAGTCAAATCACTAGGGATGTTCGAAAATAAATATAAAATTCATCTATTATCGGATCAGGAAGATGAAATTATTCTTAAACCCAAGAGTAAGCCACACATCCTCCATATCTGGATTATTTTCAACATTGTTATCTATTGTTTCATAATTGTAATTATATTCAACAGATCTCAAAGTGCTTAGGTTCACTATCAGACTATGTTCAAAGATATGTTCTCATTGTACCAATAATTTGGTTATGTGGAAGAATGGCACATGAGCCAGAACCTCGTCATCTTCATCAAGCTTTCATTGTTGAACTGTTTTTCACTGTATTTCTGTACCTGCTAAATGAAATAAAGACTTATTATCATTATTATCCCTCTCTCTCCCTCTCTCTCCCTCTCTCTCTCTCTCTCTCTCTCCCTCTCTCTCCCTCTCTCTCTCCCTCAGTGATTAATGGCGGGATATTAATAGAGACGGCACGTTATAATGGAGCACAGCGTCTCGTCTGAGGATATCGTTGTAAGGACGGGCGATAAGTGCTCTCCGTCTCGTGCTATTAAAACAGAATAAGATGACAAAGTGACGCGGTTTTTATGGACAAGACTTTCAACTTCCGAACAGAATATGATCTCCTTTGTCTCGATCTTATGTCGTTCAGAACTTCTAAATTACCGCATATATCAACATGATGGTGTCAATCACTCCCGCTTCATCAAAATAAAAACATTCACACATTAATTACTTGGGATTCTAGTATTTTACAAGTGAATTGAGGATGTTGAAATTATCATATAATATTTCCTGCCAATGTGCCTAAATATGTCGTTTGTGGTGGTTTTGTTTCTATTAGTTTCACAATATGATCGATAGATGAGTGAATCACGGCACCTCCACCAAAATACGAGTCGAAACATATTTTAGTAATACTTGAGAAGATTTGATTGATCAAAGATAAAGCTACTGAGAATATTTTATTTTGACAGATCAACGCGGAATATGCGTTGTTAGACGAGCGAGATAAAAAGAGTATAATCGAAAACTACAGACCTTGACTCACATAAAATATAGGCCTACTAAATTCAGTTACTATCGAATCTAGGGAGCCGTGAATTTATCTCTGCAACATTTTCCTGTCACTATTTCCATCCATTTGATGAATAACAAACATTTATTACATTATTTTCTTCGAAGCGGCTGAAACGAATTGCATACAAATTCCTGAAAATGTGAATCAACTATGTTTAAACTCAATGAGAATTTGAATCTTTTTTAGGAAAATTTCATTTTTCAAATTTTGACAATATTTTCGGAAAATAACAATGCATCTTGGCCTACTTTGTGCTCATGTAATATCAAGTTAAAAGTGGATCAAAAATTCACACTCCATGCAGTATTGACAGAGTGGTTTATTCTATAAGTGTTCAACTGGAATACATTTCATTTTTCATTTCATTCATTAGCCTTTTGTTAATACCATTGTATACAAGTTATAACTAATATCAATAACATACGAGCACGTCTTGAAAGTATTCTGGATGAAAGTAACAATGAGAAGAATAAGAAACTAAAATCAACAATGTATGAGATAAAATATCAAATATCGAAATATTTAATTATTAAGTAAATATGAATGATTGAATAACTATTAAAATAATAAAATAAACACCTATATATAGGTCCATCACGAGTATAAGTTAAATTGACAATAAAACACGTAAGTGCTTTTAATAGCTTCAAAATATGAAGTAGATAAAATAACAGTACCCTCAATTAAAATTAGTTTTATAATATTTCATGATTTTTTTTGTAATCAATACTGTATCACCTTTGTAAAACCATTGTACTTATATGTAGGGCCTATCTTATTACTCTGTACCATCTTGGTATCCCGCTTTGCGGACAGCCGTCAATAAATGACATTCTCTCTATACTATGTATTCAAATACAAGTCAATACAATGCCAGTTCTATCCATGTATGCCTCTATGAAGCATTGATCATCGCGTCGTTTGGCTCGCTTCGGTTTCCTCGACTAAACACAACCGTGCAACGAACACGTCAATTTACGACTAGTCTATGTTTTCTGCTGAAACAACACCCTTAAATCTGCTATTCATATCTCATGTATTTGAAAATGGTATACGTTCTTCCACCGCACTTTTTCAGAACTATTATTTCGCTGTACGTAACTCATCTTGCCAGTAACTGGAAAAACGCGACCTACTAAAATGAATACTTTCCAGAGTAATATACAGACAAATAACGTATACTACTGAAAATATATATATGTTGTAGCGTAGACTTTGAGGACCGGAGGAAGATGATAATAAGTCACTTTTCGGTGATTTGCCCTTCCTTGAAACAACTGGTGGCTCTAAAAAGAGCCTTGGGTTTCGACGTTTCGGCTGAAAACGTTCAGCCATCTTCAGGAGTCGTTGTGGTGTGCTCGATTGCCGGCCACCACACCACAACGACTCCTGAAGATGGCTGAATGTTTTCAGCCGAAACGTCGAAACCCAAGGCTCTTTTTAGAGCCACCAGTTGTTTCAAGGAAGGGCAAATCACCGAAAAGTGACTCATCATCATATATATATACATATATATATATATATATATATATATATATATATATTATATATATACGTGTGTATATATATATATATATGATAGTAACACAATCTGCCAATACATGTGAATAACAGTAGAGCATATGAACGCGTCGACGCCTCATTTGAATGAAAATAAAATATTCCCACTCATCCATTTTCAATGTATTTCCTTTATCTCTCCATCAAGCTCGATTGTGGCTACAAACACATTTTCCAGGACTCTTCCCGAGGGATAAGTGTGGAGAGATTCCGGGGAACGGTCAGTTATGAATAAAGTAGCGTGGCTCTGGATCCACGTCCATGATTGGTAGATTTGTGCGCGAGGCGAAGAGAGAGGCTTGTTCGGACGACTCCCAGCCACTCGTGTGGTTACAGTATTCTAGGCACAAGATGGACCGATAAGGCGATATTAGGAGGATGGATCGTGGAAATAACGATAAACTGTATTGCCGGGAAGTGAATAGCAAGTTTGGAAGTGATTTTACTTTGGCGCAATATATCGAATATATATATATATATATATATATATATATATATATATATATAAATATCCATATATATATATATATATATATATATATATATATATATATATATATATATATATTTGCAAAATCATAAGTTTTCTATAGTTACTTAACAGTTTTGTTCGTACGTGAAATGAGTATTCAATTAGATGAGCGTTAGCAAAGATTTCCACTCAACTCTTATGGAGCTTTGTCTGTTTTTTTTTTGTAAGTGCTGCACATGTCGCAGAATTTGACCAATTTTTTTCATACGCAAAATTATCCAACTTAAAACCCTGTATTTGGGGTCAGATCGCTTGGACCATTTTTGAGAAACATCATCTAGAAGTTTCTAAAAACCCCATAAGATTAGCCGTGCAGAAAAAATTGAGAATCAAATCTCTCCAATTTAATTCAAATTTTCCTCAATGTGAACACGGAAATTATACACGTGATTAAAAATTTGTATTCAATTCGAACCAGCCGTTTCGGAGAAAATAATGTAAAACATGTTTTTTATTCATCGATCAAATAGAAATAATAGCAGAAAAATATTGTTAATTCTCGGCTACCTAGATTCGTTGATATCGAATGAAGGTCATTTTATATGATCAAGGCATGTAGGGTTTCAGATTTTACTTTCCATATAGGTCTATGTGGCTCATCACACAACGCACATTCTGCGTTTGCCTCGTTAAATTATTTATGCCTACTTATTTCACGTACAAACACGACTTTTAATTGACCATAAAAAAATTTAACCGTTCTTAAAATGAGTCGTGGAAGCTTACAACAAAACATATATGTATAGGCCTACATACAAAATATGCGATGAAAACATATTATCTTTTCAGCGAAGATAAAACAAAATATAAGGCCATTAATTGTGGTCGAGAATGGCAATGAAATCAGTGTAGAGATCTCATTGTATGTAAATGTGTTCCCGCGTATTTTGTGGCTGAAATATGAGCGTGAACTCTTCGGAGAATGAAAAGACAGACGCAGAAAAGTAAACGCATTAATATCACCAGAGGTAATTCAACTGTTCTTCACAACAATACTGGCAGATGAAATCATGAATCACATCGGTGTATTCGATGAGGACCAACTTAACATACCGGCACATGCAGCGTAGTGGTTAGCGCGCTCGCTTCATGTGATCCGGCAGGCGAGGTTCGATCTCCGCCGCCGACCATCTTTACAGGGGTTTTTCATGGTTTCCCTCTGTAGTCTAGGCTAATGCCGGGATGGTTCCTATACAATAAGTCGGCCATGACCGCTTCCTTCCCACTATCCTTCCCATTACCCAAGAACCTTCATCTCATCATCCCATCATCTCATTAATCATCCATCCGACGTCATTATATCTCAGTTATCATAACAGTGCGTCGTTAAACCCAATATATATATAAATATATATATATATATATATATATATATATATATATATATCACAAATCCTACAAATGTACAGGTCTCAATGAGAACCGGCGCCTCCACGTTACAATTTCTCCGCATGTTTCTGGTGTGAGAAAAGAATGTTCAAAATATATCGATCAACAAATACGTTGATGAGTTATATAAGATGAACACGCTATGATTGGACGATAGACTTTTAATCTAATTTTTTTATTCATATCTCATTAAAAGTATAGCCAACAAATTCAAGAGAGTCTGCAATTTAATATAATACCATGATGATACTATGAATATTAAGAACGACCACGGAATTGAACTTGTAATAATTGTAATTAGATATAGTATCAGCTTGGAGGCATAGGTTGATATGTCAAAGGTCAGCTTGTCACATCAAAGAACTCTAGCTAGGTACCTGAATATACACAATCACAGTAATACTAAAAAAATGCAGACATATCTTTGTGACGACTATTCAAATCATTGTATAAAAAATTTATGGATAAGCAAAATTCAGTGATAATTTTGAAAATCGTGTATAATTCAGTTTCAATCTGTTCTCTGTTCTATTTCCTTTTCAATTTGTGAAATTTTAATTCATTTTATTCAATTCTTCTTTGTATCCTAGATATAAGGTTAGGTGGAGGAGCAGATGCTCATGTATCTGAATTTAGCCGATTCATTTTTGTCTTAATTCATTGTCTCATTGTAAAAAATCCAATATAAATTGTGTTCCTGTATTTTCTGTCATGTGTAGACGAAAATGAATAAAGTCTTTCAATGATAATAATAATGATGTATTTATATATTTGGTCAATATCGTGTTTAATCATCAGCATACAAATCCTTACACTACACACGAATAAAACATGCGGTTCTTTTTATATGAAACTCGTTAGGCAAACTTGTGACGGAACCGTTTCTGGTTCGCCGAGAAATGTCATTCTCTGTCGTAGATTAATTGTTTGTGCACAAGCACAATTGTTTTCCGAGGGTGAATAATGAAGCGATGTTGAGTGTTTACGGAATAACGTTATTGGAATCAGTCTGATTGTCTGCGAGCAGGCTATGCGATCTAGGGGCGTGGCTTGAGGGTACAATTGTGAGTGAGCAACTTGACAGAACAGAAGGCTTGCTTCTAATACCGGTGGCAAGAGCATTTGTTTCCGGTAACTAGGTAAACGCAGCATATGCTCTGTTGGATCAGAAGTAGAAAACTCTACACACCTTGACTTACTTCATTCGGCATCTAGAAAGCCGTGAATCTCGGCCACATGGTTCTGGTATTTATATATATTTTGATGGAAGAAAACATATCTATTACATTATTCGCTTCGGAATGGCTGGTCCGATTTGAATACAAATCATAAATAATGTGTTTTTGCATGTTTTTACATTCAATGATTCTTTTTTCAAGCCTTCATTCTTCATATTTTACGTCCTAGACTAATCTTATGGTTTTATTAGAAACTTTGCGATGGTATTTCTCAAAAATGTTCCACCGATTTGACCCCAAAACTACACAGTTCTGAGTTGGATAAGTCTGCTTGTACAGAAAAGGTTCCATGTCAATCAGTCTAACCATGCGACCTGTGCAAACAAACAAACAAACATAGGCAAAGCTCGGTAAGAGTGGCATGGAAGTCTTCGCTGTCACCCATCCAATAAGTTTTTTTTTAATAACATCGAAACTTGGTACAAAATCATTGGAAGAAAGTTAGGATCGTTAGCTTTTATCACTGGAAAAGTCAACTTTGGGAAAGATCTACGATGTTTATAAGTCCAGCTCGATGATGGAACAGAGATACATTGAAAATAGACTTATTAAAGATCAAATTCCACAGAGAATTCATCGATCTAGGGAAGGGAAATATTGCATCAGTATTTCCAGGACAGAACAATATCAAGAAAAAAAACTCGAGAGATTACTGAAACAAATATGAAATTCTTAAAAATACAAGAAATATAATAATTTGAGAGAGAATAAATGTTCAGAGCTCTCAAGAATGGTTTCCATCATTCTTTCCTTGCATTGCTTGGTCAGGGAACGTGATATCTGGCTGGTTACGTCCGTTTGGTCAATTTGTAGCCGACTTGACAGAAAGCATCGATAAAAGGTCAGACGCGAGATGAATATAAAGCCCTTGCGTCTCTTTAGGTCAGCGGAGAATGTGGACGCTGCGTCAAATATGAGCTGAAGATTATAATGATGATTGATACACGGAACCAATACACTCCAATCACTGAATTAGATCAGAACGAAACTAATCATTGGAATAAGTGATCCTTATATCACCCTCATGGTGCCCCATCCAAACGATCTTACTTTCATCCTTAGCCCTAATAGGGGAACAATGATTTTGTATCAAGTTTCGATGTTATTAAAAAAAAATGATATCCCCTAAAACTATAGAGAGAAATATTTCATCCGGATCTATGATTATATTTAGGCCTAACCATACCTATCATAGAAATAAATGATTTCATTCAATATCAGGGGGAGGATATATCCTTATTCGACTCTTGAATCAGCTAGTTACTTGGAACAGTACACAGTACTTGAGGTGTCCAAGAAATGACGTTAGGGTACACGATTTTTAGATTTTCATTCATTTCATTTCATTTCATTTATTCATTAAAGCTTTGGACCATTGGTCCCCGGTGGCAGTTTATTCTAAATACTATTTCTTATTTTAACAATGGAGAATTTTTAGTTCAAGGATACAGTTTATAAAATTTGAGTGGAGCAAAAAGGGAAAATAAGTAAAAAAGAAAAGTAGTTTAGTGTAATTTTGGAATGTGGGTCTAGAGATTTAATAAAATAGTGTTGAAAGCAGAGTATTTTGGTAAGGTTTCCATATTTCTTGGGGTAGATCGTTCCAGAGACGAATATCTTATATAAAAGTCAATAATATTTTGTATCCATTTTAAGTGAGATAATGCCATTGAATATGAAGTTAAAATGAAGATATACAAGTATATCAACTTGTACCATCTACATTTTATCAGGAGTTAATCCAAAAGAGAATAATTCATTTTTACAATCAACGTATTCTTAATAGAAGAAATCTGAACGAACCAACGAAGTGTTTTATAAAAAGAGAGCGCGAGTTTCTGCGTTATTATGCAGCTTGGAAGTGACCCAAAAGTTGAGCATGTTTTTACGATCCATTCCCAGGACTGCTGGTTATATTTCAGCAATGTTCATCTTCTTCTCGGCGAACTATCGCATACAGATCTCGAGATTGTGAGTGCCGCTATATACTGCGATAACGGCTGCAAGTCGATCTCTGGCATGAGAATCGTATCGATCTTTTGTGGTGTATTTATCAGCATTTTATGTTACAACGATTAAATTGTATCAAACATCACATTCAACGTACAATGGTTGTACAAATGGGGCACAATTAACATTGAAATGTGATGATGATATTACTATTGTTATTAGATGAGAGTTAGCGAAGATTTCTATCCGAATCTTATGAAGCTTTGTCTGTGTTTTTTTTCGTAAATACTGCCCAGGTCGCAGGGTTTGACTGATCGAAATGAAACTTTTTTCTGTATACGCAAACTTTTCCAACCTAGAAGTGTATAGTTTTTGGGTAAAATCTGTCGGACCATTTTTGATAAACATCATCCCAAAGTTTCTAAAAACCCTAATTAAGCTGGGCGGAGAAAATTGGAAATTAAAATCGAATTTAATTCCCATTCGATTTAAATTTTCCTCAAATATGAACACAAAATGATACACATAATCAAAAATTTGTATCCAATTCAGACCAGCCGTTTTGGAAAAAATAATGGATAATTTTTTTATATTCATCGAATAAATAGAAATTATAGCAGGAAAATGTTGCAAAAAAAAATAAAAAAATTACTGAAACTTGATTCTGTTAATACTAATCACAACGTTAAAAATGCATTCAAAACTGTAAAAACAATTGGAGCGATATTCCGATAATCAAGCTATTTACACTGATAATACACGAATGGTCATGTTTCCAGTATAACCTATTACCTTCATCTTGATTCTTTGCTAATTCTGATCATTTTGATCCATAAGATTGAATTACAAAATGAGAAAAAAAATGTATGCGTGTATTAATATCATTTAATGTCATATTGTCATATGTCATGGTATACGTATAGGACAAGTTTCAGCGCTCACAGCTAACAAGAATACAATCATGAAGAGAATTTACGATTGATTTTGAAGTTCAAATAAGAATAAAAATAGAAATTTTGTATAAAAATTATACAGAATACGTGTCTGGGAGAGAATGACGATATGACAGAGGCTCGATATGACTAGTTCAAACTCTTGATGATTCTATAATGTTGTAGATCTCAACAATACTTCACTGTTCATTTTATTCATGTATTCATATATTTTGTACAATGAAGCGATCAGCAATTTGCATGCAAAGCCATATCAAAACACCATCCGTGTATTATTTAATGTCATCTTTCAAGTGTATGCATCCATTGAGTAATACGCTTTGCTAATTAGTACTGATTTCAGGTTGGTTTCAATTCAGAGAGAGATATAATATTTTGTATTGTTTCCAGTAGTTTATTGTATAATTTCACATTTATAAAATATACATAGCTGACAGGGAATCCAACCAATCCCTTATTATACTGAGAAGTATAATGCTTCAGACATCACCGTGGTTGGGTTGTGCATTGGAGCAAGGGGTACGATCACCTCATTTTTTGTAAACTTTTGTAAAGAATTTTTAATTGAAAAAGACATTATAGAACATATAAGTTTATTAGCTTTGAGAGGATCTATTACCATTTTACGAAACCATTTATACGGCCAACATATCATTTAATTTTCTATTCATAATTTAGTGTTATCAATTTATATTCCCGTTTGTTCTTTTGTTTTATACCTCTTATTACTTTAACATTATTAATTCTTTATCTTATTTCTTCAAAATAATGCATTGTTTTTTATACATTTTGTTATACTGTGTCCGTGTGGCAACCGTTTTGGCGGCAGTGTTTTTTAAATAAACTTTCTCTCTCTCACATTAAAACACTAGAACACTGGAAAATGCGCATAATGAATCAACCCCGCATGAATATAACACATCATTATTAATAATGCGTCAGAATAATTCCAATCTGGCCTTTAATAACTGAAATCAAGTGAATTATTTGATAGCCAGAATGCGCCACTTGACATTCCGAGAGCACGAGTGCATCAAGCACGTGACTAAATATGTTGATTTGGTCAACACAGCAAATAAACAAACGCTGTAAGCCGAGAGTTAAATCGCTCGGTTAATTAGTTAATCACATGATTAATAGACATGACCGCAATCAAATATGCTTCAGTACACGGCCCCCTACAGTCACAGACCGCACTCGGCGTGCGGGCTATTCGCACGCTGCATCAAGTGTCGCCAGCGAGATTGTCAGTGAGAATAATTGCTATTGACATGCCAGGGTCCATTCAAATGAGAGGCGAAAACTTCGTCGGTAATCAGTAGGCATTTCGAATATATGTATATATATATATATATATATATATATATATATATATACTATATATATATATATATATATATATATATATATATATATATATATATATATGATACTTAAACTTCTTGGATACGATCCAATATCGAGGTATGTAAGATATTTTAGCCATGTCGTAAAAGATACATCTCGACCGGGAAATGAACCCGGGGAATGTGCGGCGATGGGAATCCAGTTGGCGCATGCAGATTGCTCGTGCGCCTGCGAAGGAAAGTTGACAAAGGCGGACAAATGTAAAGTGCGGCGATGGGAAACAGTTGGCGCGCGCAGATCGCTCGTGCGACCGCGAAGATGACTTGGGAAAGGCGGACAAATGTAAGGTGCGGCAATGAGAAACAGTTGGCGCGTGCAGATTGCTCGTGCGCCCGCGAAGGAAAGTTGACAAAGGCGGACAAATGTAAAGTCCGGCGATGGGAAACAGTTGGCGCGCGCTGATTGCTTGTGCGACCGCGAAGGTAAGTTGACAAAGGCGGAAAAACGTAAAGTGCGGCGATGGGAAACAGTTGGCGCGCGCTGATTGCTTGTGCGACCGCGAAGATGAGTTGACAAGGCGGACAAATGTAAAGTCCGGCAATGAGAAACAGTTGGCGCGCGCAGATTGCTTGTGCGCCCGCGAAGATAAGTTGACAAAGGCGGACAAACGTAAAGTGCGGCGATGGGAAACAGTTGGCGCGCGCAGATTGCTCGTGCGACCGCGAAGGTAAGTGACAAGGCGGAAAAACGTAAAGTGCGGCGATGAGAAACAGTTGGCGCGTGCTGATTGCTTGTGCGACCGCGAAGGTAAATTGACAAAGGCGGACAAATGTAAAGTCCGGCAATGAGAAACAGTTGGCGCGTGCAGATTGCTCGTGCGCCCGCGAAGATAAGTTGACAAAGGCGGACAAACCGTAAAGTGCGGCGATGGGAAACAGTTGGCGCGCGCTGATTGCTTGTGCGAACCGCGAAGATAAGTTGACAAAGGCGGACAAATGTAAAGTCCGGCAATGAGAAACAGTTGGCGCGTGCAGATTGCTCGTGCGCCCAAGAAGATAAGTTGACAAAGGCGGACAAACGTAAAGTGCGGCGATGGGAAACAGTTGGCGCGCGCTGATTGCTCGTGCGCCCGCGAAGATAAGTTGACAAAGGCGGACAAACGTAAAGTGCGGCGATGGGAAACAGTTGGCGCGCGCTGATTGCTTGTGCGACCGCGAAGGTAAGTTGACAAAGGCGGAAAAAATGTAAAGTGCGGCGATGGGAAACAGTTGCTGAGTGCAGATTGCTCGTGCGACCGGGAAGGTGATTTGACAAAGGCGGACAAATGTAAAGTCCGGCAATGAGAAACAGTTGGCGGGCGCAGATTGCTCGTGCGCCCGCGAAGGTAAATTGACAAAGGCGGACAAATGTAAAGTCCGGCAATGAGAAACAGTTGGCGGGCGCAGATTGCTCGTGCACGCTGGAAGGTGACTTGGGAATGGCGGACAAATGTAAGAAGTTGTAAAGTGCGGTAATGGGAAATCAGTTGGCGCGTGCAGATTGCTCGTGTGCCGGCGAAGATCTTTCACGACAGTTACCTGTATATATTAAAATTTGACCGAAATGAAATTTAAGCTAGCTTTAACGGAGTTATCAGTAAGAAACTGTTTTTACTCTATCCCTGATTATTTAGAATAGAAATGTTTGTTATGTCTTTCACTGTCTTTTACCATATGTGAACGATTATATTCTGCCGTAATACTGTTAACTATATTCTAATTGAATTAATTGGTATATTTTTATGCGCGATTCCTAATAACTCCTCAACATGTGTCATGTGAATTCTAATAGCAATAAATAACTCAATCACAAGTTTCTCAATTACAAGAGTCGTTGATCAACGCCTTGCCAATAAAATGTAAGATCCACCTTCGAGACGCAATTGAATCTCTTGAATAGATTCCCGGAGTTACAATGATTCGATAATTCCCAAGTGGCTCTTCAGAGAGTCGTAGCTCATCCAACTGTGACATTCATTGCTAGTTATGCTCGTTCTTTAATTGAATTGAACGCATTTAAATGACACATTACATAATATGTAGTACGTTGTTTACTCGCTGGAAGTGGATGTCAGTGTTCTGTTAATTCAGACAAGTATAGAGCGCCTTGTCTCGCTAATTTCTTGTGGCAGTAAATGTAACTAGACTTGAGTGAGACAGTTCTCTAGGTTTGCCGAGGTTTACGTGATAATCTGTGTAATACATTATGAGGATGTGTGATATTCCTTGACAAATCGCGTCACGAAAAGTAGAGGTTTGCTCAACATTCAGCGGTATGAGCTCGCGATATTGGCAGAAGTAAACAGTTTTGGATACTGCATTCGGCGATTCATCGATAATCGACTTCGATTAGACGTTGACAGATGCACAGAATAATTGCCGCCAATAGTAGTTCAGGTTTTTGTTGCTAGATGTATATACTCTCGAATCGCCAAGCGACTTTCAAAATGTCCGCCACTCGCGATTTTGACGCGCGACATGAGAATCGCGTGCATGGAAATCCAGCTTTAGTGTTCTGCACACAAACTATAGTCTGTGGTAAACTTGCAGACACGCCACCTAGTTCCACCGACCATAACACCGAGCAGTGACGTCACTTGACCCGACCGAGCAGAAGAGACACAAGTGCACAGTCTGCCACGCGACTCGGGGAGCTCACGACGCAATCTCGACAATTTCAACCAACTTTTCCCATCAGTGGAACTTTTCTGGTGATGAGTATGAATAAAGTATAACTATACGGGTAGCTCATACAGTATACGCACACCTTATTTTATAGACGAAGTACGATAGACTTGATAGTATGTAATACAATGGGAGGAAACATAAAGTCTCTTTGTCAGTAGTTCTCCATTCCATGTTTAGCAGATGGGTTTTTGAGAGACTTGTGGTGAAATAGAAATCGGAAATTGTATTCCTAATGAACCAATCACTGGAATTGTAATAGAAATTGCAGCTATTATTAGAATGTTACAAGCATAATGACATCGTTTCCCAATTGAGCAAACGGTGACACTTTCAGGTTCGTTTGAACGGGCACCAGGATCCCTATTCCTGAGATTAATGAGATGTGAGAAAAATCAGTGAGAAAACTATCTCATAATAATGACATATTTCATCTCATATTTTATGTGAGATACTCCTTTTCTCACTCGTTTTAATTTAAATAGAAATGAGTAAATAAAATGAGTGAGAAAACGAGTATCTCACATAAAATATGAGATAAAATATGTCATTATTATATGAGATAGTTTTCTCACTGATTTTTCTCACATCTCATTTATCTCAGGAATAGGGATCCTGGCCTACTCTTTGAGCAGAGAGTTCAGGACTTCTGCCAGTGTCGATGTCTAGATCGTGCAATGAGCGTATTCCCTCCTGGCTCCAGTATTGCATCCTCGGGGTTGATAGATCGCCGGGCTAATGGGGTTCGATCAACTCGGCACTCAAAGGGCATTACTACACTCCGTCTAGTGACTTCCTCTGTACTGCCAGTACGCGAGTCGGCCACTCTTTGCAGGCGCTAGTGAGCTTTATAGTTGTGGCAAGCGGTAGCAAGGTATCGGATTGTAGAACAAGCTGACAAATCACATAACAGAGCAAGAAATTCAATATTTGAATAAAGGTTGAAAGGTTATCTAATAGAAATGCATTTTAATATATTGAAGAATTTTTAGGAATGCTGTAAAATATAGTTGTCAATGTGTCATTACGGTGGATAGTAAACGATTTAAATGGTTTAAAACAAGGTATTTTTTGAAGGACAAATGAGATAAATGAAAAGAAAGGTTCAAATGTCGAATAATTAGAAGTATACATTACAATGTTCAACTTATTTCATATAGCTTACAGCTAGTTTTTCAGATCTTTTTTGTAAAGGATTCTGTTTGGACGAACTGAATAAAAAATGAAAAATCTCGACTTGGTATATTGTTGTTCATAGGCTATGGTTCATTTCACAAGTCTCAGCGATTGTCTAGCAATATGACAATCTAAATATCATAATAATTATTATTATTAACAGTCCTTGTCGATCGATTTAGCGAAATATCAGATTTTTTGAGATAATTTTTGAACGGTATGAGATATCGAAGTTCTGACAAAACGGAACACGAATATGTGTAATACCTCGAGATGGTATGAGTAATGACTACCTAACGCATATCGCCTGATTGTCACGCCCATACGGTTAAAAATGTGTATTTTTAACCGTATACGCGTGACAATTAGGAAATTTGAGATAAATAGTTGTTTCTTCGCTACGCTCATCTAAAAACATGAAATTATTTTGGAGATGTGAAATTTTCATTCAATCACACTGATTTCTCAAAATCTTAAAAACAGTGCATATGAATTTCTCGATTTGTGTACGCCCTTGCACGCCCGAAAGAGAATTTCAGCATGCCTACATTGGCAGAGAGCGACATCCTTTCATGACTTGAAGTATATAACAGACCAAAGTGATATTTTCTTGCAGAACTGTTCGAGGAAACCTCGCCATTGTCCTCCCTAAAAGCTCTCTTGAGAGGACATGTTGTATTCACGGCCTCTAGGTCGCCATAAGTCACCTGTCAGTCATCCAGAGCCTCTAAGATACCAGCTCTGTGTCCGACAACACATGTATAGTCACCGAGCAGTCTCCATGGCAACGCCCACCGAGGGGTTCAAGACGCCAGTCATCCCCCCCCCCCCCCCCCCCCACCCGCAAACTACATTCACCGCAACTTAAATGCTCGAGATGACATTAAATTGACAACTGACAAGAGTGCCTTATTATACTATCAAAACTTTCATCTCCGTTATTATTATGATGATGCTACAGTTTGTTGACAAGTTTGTGTACACTGACTTATTCTGTCAAGTTTGTTGCCGGTTATAATGATTATAATGATAATTAGTGATGTTTCAGGAATTTGTGAGATGGAAATTTCAAGAACCCGCATTTGTTATCGATGAAAATACGGACACTCAACGGCTTTAAGATGAAAGAGTTAAAAAGTATTACCGAAAGTTGAAAGTTGAAAGCTGACATAACTAGAAGTTTGATCAATAAAATCTTGATGGTAATCTAATTCCAAGTCCAGAAGATTAAATCGCCACTCAGTTGTGTTTTATGGTGATTATTCCACGATTTAAAGTTATTGGTGGAGGAGCCGGGTTTTTCATTTTTACAGTTCCTGAATATCTATTCTCAAACTATGTTTATATCCGCATAACTTTGAATGTAAAAGCAAGATAAAATCCGTACATGACATATCCTCCATGTAACATTGTACATATTCACTAGAACAACTGAAGGTCGAGGAAGTTGTCTCGATCTGGCGTCTAGTGCTTGCAAGCTAGATCGCTATCCTGCACATACCTCGACGATAAACCGACTCTCCATGCAATGAACTCAAACCTCGACTGAATCCTGCTCATGTGTGCGTAGGTCATTGTTGTCAAAAGAGAAAACAGACAAAAGAAAGTGCGGTCGACTCTGTCTAAGATGTAAGAATGCCATAGGGAGATCAAAAAAAGTATCGAGAATGTCAAGATAAGATGTTTTTGGGCATCGCAGCCAAGTAACGGGGGGGGGAAGGGGTTAAATCAATGCTGGTCTTTTCGGGGGGGGGGGGGGTTATTCCTCCATATTCGTTTTGGACGCAATGTATTTATATTAATAGGTTTTGAGACTAGAACTGAAAAGGCATTTACCGTCAAATGTACTAAAATATCTTCAATATCTACATTCGATTGGTACAGAAAACGATCACTTCCCGAAAAAAAACAAATCTCTTTTATTTCCTTTCTGAATTTCTACTTCTTTTATCTAACAAAAATGTATCCAGTTCGTTCTTTGGTTGATACACGTTTCCCGTCTTGTTTGAAATTATAACGCGCCATCACAAAGACCTTGTTTTTTTTCTTTTTCTTGCAAACCCTTGAACGATCCAAACAGATACTAGGATGGGATTTTTTTGAAAATTTCCACAGCCCTATTTCGATTTGGTACTAAAGGAGGCGCGTGTTTCTGTGGTGGGATTACTGGGAAAAACCCCATATAGCGTTGTAGAGGGGATGTAATGTAGGGGAAAAAATTGAAAAAAACTGCTTCGAGTGTACAAATTAGAATTTTTTTTTTTTCTTCAAAAAGCTGACCCGATAAAGTTGAAATTTCCAAAATTGTGTATAAAAATGAAATTCACTTTCGCAAATTTCCTCCTCTCTTCCCCCCTCTCTCTCCCCTCTCTCTCTCTCTCTCTCTCCCCTCTCTCTCTCTCTCGCAGTCTAATGGGCTTCGAATGGCATTGTACGTATAAAAATATTTTTGCCCTAACCCTTTTTCCCTAAAACCGCGACCGGGAAGAAAAGGTTCGGGGAAAAAAATAGAGTTCGCCAGTCGGCCGGCTCTTTCCCGATATAAAATATCCACTCTATCACACTCATGCACAGAGTGACGTAAAAAGGTTTTAATACGATACAAATAAAAATGTATAATGGGTCCTCCCCTCTTCATTCCATATTTGCCTCATCCCCAAAACATAGTGCCTCTAATTTTTTTAAATCCCCTTTTTCATCTAATAAATTTATCCACTTTTCTTTGAAATCCGTTATTTTTGCATTCTTCCCAACAACAAAACAAAAATTTAAGGGATTTTTTCATTCACTCATTGATTGTTTTAAGACCCTTTTGTCTTGCTATTTGCTCCAATGATGTCAACATCATCACCGAACAACCCTTCTTTCCCTGGGGTTAGCCCGGACGAAAAGTGGGGCATAGGAACTTGGGCGTGCAATTGCTCGTGCGCGCGCGAAGATTTTTTGCAAGCGGACAAATTAAAAAGTGCGTAAGGGAACCTTTTGGCGGGTGCAGATTGCTCGTGCTTTCGGAAAGTAAGGGGGGAAAGGGGGAAAAATGTAGGAATTTTTAAAATGTGCGGCGATGGGATGATCTCTCATTCTATCGCAAAAAATTAAACCTTTACAAAATTTAATGTTGCAATAAGTCATCCATTTCCCCCCCCCCCCTCCCCCCCCGCCGTTTGCCGCCCTGTCGCCATCGGGCTAGACCGGGAGCATGTTTGCGGGGGGAACAGGGCCTTTTTTGCAAAATTACAACCGGGGGTTGTCCCACCCCTCTGTTACCTCAAGCTAAACGTTGAAATTTGATAGAGGGTGCCTTACCACACACTGTCATTAAAGGGGCACCAGGATAGGGGATACAAGGGAGGGGGGGGAGGGGGGGTGGTTTTGATGAGGGGGTAATTAGGTGTAATTGACGATGTTTTTAAGGTCAAGGTCAGGAAATTGGCTTTGTTACGCTGATGGGGTTTCCTAAAAACCTCATCCTCGGGGGTAAATTTTATTCGCCTCTTTGCCTTTCAATTATCAACATCGTGTAGCAAGTATTCACAACTTTGACGTCCCTGCAAACAAACATCGTGAAAGTTATGCCAACAATCATTGCCAGGAAATTTTTTTAAAATTAAAACCGGGATGATTAGTGAATCAACAAAAAATTACAAATTACTTTTTACACCCTTGGTTACCTATGTTTTTTTTTGACCCAATAATGTTAACTAATCGTATTTATCATCATTTTCAATCGGGTCTAAGAGATTTTTACGAAATTTCCTTTTTTTTCATATCTTGAATAAAAGTTACCCCTTTCAAAGGGAAAATTTTTTCTATTCATTGTTGCTTCTATTTTTGTGAATTCAACATTTAAGATAATCATATTGAATTTCAGAATGGATGACTTTATCGACGCTTATCTCAACTGATTTAATTCCAAAAATAGAAAGTCCCAAAATTGAAGACTAAAATTATCTTAAAAATGACATGTTCTTATTCCGTCACGTTAGTGAAAGAGAAAAATACAAAGATTAATTTTTATATTTTAATGACAAAAAAAAAACCAACTGCATTATTCATTTATTATCGACAGAAGAAAGGGGGTGGCTCTTTATCGGCCACTGGGCGTATTTTGCGGACATTTTAAAAAGCCGGATCATTCCTCGGATTCAAAAAAAATCACGGCCCTCTTTATCTAATAGTGTCACCTGGTGACCTTGAAGGATAGGTCGATTGTTTTGGGATCCATCAAGTAATTTGATTGGGTGATCCCATCAATGATAATAACGTAGCAAGTTTTATCCCACTCTTTTCGGACTTTGTCTGTGTTTTTTTTTGTAACCTGCACAAATCGCAGGGTTGCTGATCGAAAAAAAATTTTTCTTATACGCAAACTTATCCAACTTGGAACTGTAGAGTTTTGGGGTCAATCTTTGGACTATTTTTTAGAAACATCATCCAAAATTTTTAAAAACCCTATAAGATTGGACTGAGCGGAAAAAAAAATTTAAAAAAAATCTCACCAAAACACTCAAATTTTTTTTTCGAATGTAAAAGGAAATGATACCGTAAAAATTTAATCAATTCGAACCACCTTTTTGAAGGGAAAAAATGTTATATGTACTTATTCCGAAAGATAGAATAATAAGGAAATGTTCGGTGAAATCCACGGGCCCCTTTGATTCATTGGGACGAAGAAATTTTTATATGATCAAGTGTGAAGAGTTTTGATTTCACTTTGTATAAAATATGATCTCCCAACGCAATTCCTGGGTATAATACAACGTGAAGCACCCCGTTGCCCTCCAAAAAACAGTGGTTATCAAGAAAATTTTATCCCAAAAACCTGCACTTGTTCAAACCCCTTTCAAAATTTCCTGTACTAAAAATTTTTTTAATAATTCCTCGTTTTTTTTTTGGGAAAAAATAGGTTTTGAACAAAAATATATTTTTTTGTTTTATTGTTGGGTTGTTATTTTAAAAATTATTTACTTTTAAAATTTTTAATTAAAACTCTTTTATGTAGCAATCTTAATTCAAACAGACTGTGTTATATATATATATAAAATAATTATATTATATTTTATATGTGTGTGTGTTACGGGGATTCTCGTGGCCGGTGGTACTGGTAAGATGAGGTACCGAAGAGATGGTGAAATCCTCGAAACGTCGTTTCCCGCAAAAATACAAACGTACCTACCGAAAATCACTTACAATATATAATATAATAAATATATATATAAAATTCAAATGGAGAGAGAAGAGAGAGAGAGAGAAGAGAAAGTTTCTGAAAGTTTTGTAGGCTCTTCAAAAACAAATGAATATAAAAATTGGTTTTTTCGTCGAAAAATTTGTTCTGAAACGGGCCAAATTTGTCACCGAACTGGTAAAAAAGTCAGGATGGCGGGAAATAATGTATATTTGTGCTTCCCCTTCTAGTTGAACCTAGTAGCCTTTAAAAAGGGGCGAGAAAGTATAAAATTTTCCCCGAAGAAATTTTCTTCCCATCCTTGTAACCGCGATCGGGTTTGCGGCACGTCAGTTTAAAGCTGTTTGGGAAGGGGAGTTTTGGGCTCACGAAAGAAAATCATCAATAAGTCAGCCGGAACGCAATTCTGATTTTAGATATTATTGGGTTTTTAAAACAGACCCTTAATTTGTGATCGTCGCTTGGATTGACTAAACTTTGCACACGAAACCAAAAAAAAAGGTTGGAAAGGACACCCCTTAAAATGAAAATCCGGGGTCCACGCAAAACTAGAAATAAACAGGTTGAACCGGCATACTCGGGGGGGGTCCTCCCCCCTCGCTTTCGTCTGCCCCCCCGGGGTAGAACACAAGCATATAGTGTATTTTTTTGAGAAACTTGTTTGTGGGTTTTTTAAAAAAATTTTTTGAAAAATTTAAAAAATATCAGGAATTTACTATTTATTTCTAAGGAAAAAAAAAAATATTTTTCTTTGTATCATTTTTCCATTCTGGCCGTGAATCCTGGGGAATACACCTCCAATGTCAGAAGTGGCGGATGGGTAAAATTTTATATGATCATCGATGAAGGGCACCCTTAAAGTGAAATGCATCGACTACCTGTCCCCCGCTAACACTAAATAGTATAAATATTTTTTTTTCTTTCCAATACTTCTCTAGAGCCCTTTTCAAAACCTCAAATTTATTTTGAAATCAATTTTTGGAAAATTAAATTTCAGAAAAGTGAATACCAGTTTTTCCCATGTTGCCTAAAAATGAAACGGAATCTTTTATGGCATGCCAGAATTTCAAGAAGTTAAATACTTTTTTTTACTGCTTCTTTTACTTAGCGACATTTCCCCAATATTTTTTTTCATTTTTTTTAAAATTTTTTGCTTAATACATACATACATAATGGGGTTCATACTTATATTACAAAGGGTGAGAAAAAAAACTATCCTACAAAAAGAGAATTTTTCCCCAAAAAAAATTTAAGGCGTTCACACCACTGAAAATTTTCCCGTGCATTGTTGCAATTTCATGCAGCAAATTGATCGTGTAAAGGTTTTTTAATTGAAGTTCCTATTTTTGGGAATAATGTATTGATTTGGGTTTTGCTAGGCCCATTTTTGCTTTTAAAAATAAAAACAATTCCATATACTTCACAAGTTTGTTTCTTTATGATAAAAATCGAAAATAAAAAATAGTTTGTCAATATATAAAACCTTGTCCGAAAATAAAAAGTTTTCATACTTTTTTAAAAGGAAAGATTCTACAGGCCTACTGCAATTCGTAGGAAGCACATACGTTTTACAGCTTTTGGGAAATGTCCTAGAAAATTTTATTTGAAGGGTACACGGAATAACGACACATTTAAAATCCCCTTTGTAACAAAAAGGTAAATACCCATCAAAAGTGTGTTTTACAAGCTTTCTAATAGCATCGAAAATTTTTGATAAAAATGATACAATTTCACGAAATGGTGTTGAAATATCGACCTCTATAGAAAAAAACCCCTGTTTGAATTGAATTTTTTATCTCAGAACTCACAAAGTTATTTATCATTTTTTCCATACCCTTTATATTTTTGTCTAAGCGATTAAACAACAGCAAAAAACAAAATATATTTCAAAATTTCAAAACCCTTACATATAAATTTTTTATCTTTTCTTGATCACTTTTTTTTTCAGCTTCTGTATCCGATTTTGGGCGTGACCTTAGAGCGCACTGACATCGAAAGGAAAATTAAGTACCCAGTAGAATTATTTAAACGGCGGGATAGAGGCACAAGTGGTTCGACTTTACCCCTTTCCCGACGCCATTTTACGGAAAAACGGGAATAAAGCAGTTTCGCCTTTTTTGGGAAAAGCGGGGTAAAGTTCACTCTTCACATTTCGATTGAGCGCGGCAAGAAAAAATTTTTTTAAATTTTTCATTTGTTTCAAAAAGTGGCGGGCGTGCAATTGCTCGTGCGCGCGCGAAGATGTTTTGCAAGGCGGAAAAATTAAAGTGCGTAATGTAACCATTTTGGCGGGTGCAATTTGCTCGTGCTTTCCGGGAAAGAAATTTGGGGGAAGGCGAAAAATGTAGGAAGTTGAAATGTGCGGCGATGGGATGAGTCTCTCATTCATATCGCAAAAAAATTAAACCTATACACTACAAATTATAATTTTATCAAATAAGGTCAGTCTCAGTGCCCCCCCCCCTCCCCCCCCGCCGATATTGCCGCCACTGGTCTGGCCATGCATGGCTATCGAGCCGGGAGAGATGTTTGCGGGCGGAACACGGCCTTTTTTGCATAGATTAGCATACCGGCGGTTGTCCCACCCCTCTTTTTACACGTCAGAGCTGAACGTTGTAATTGATAAGACGGTGCCTGATACCACACACTGTCAATTAAGGAGCAGCCAGGATAGGGGATGACAAGGGAGGGGAGGGGAGGAGGGTGGTTTTGATGAGGGAATAATTAGGTGTAATTGACGAGTGTTCAAGGGTCAAGGTCGGGAAAATTGGCTTTGTTACGCATGAGTGGTGTTTCCTAAAAACACTCATCTCGGCGGGTAGATTGTATGTTCGCCTCTTTCCCTTGCAATATATCAAACATCGTGTAGCAAGTATTCACAAGCTTTGACGTCCGTGAAATCAATACATCGGGGAAATGTTGATGCCAATCAATCATTGCCAGGAATTATTTTAACAATTAAGAGCCGGTGATGATTAGTGAATCAAGCAAAAATTAGCAAATTAACTTGTTATCACCCTTGGTTACCTATGTTATTTTTGACCCTAATAATGATTAACTAATCGATATTTATCATCAGTTGTTCAATCGGGTCTAAGAGATTCTTACGAATGTGCACTATTATTTTCTATATCATTGAATAAAAGTATACCCACTTTCAAGGTAAAATTGCTATTCATTGATTGGCATTCTATTTTCGTGAATTCAATCAGTTTAAGATAATACATGATTGAATTTCGAGAATGTGATGACATTTATCGACGCATTATCTCTAACTGATTTAATTCACAAAAATAGAATGTCCAATTAAATTTAAGAGCATAAAATTATCTTAAAGATGACATGATTCTTATTCACTGTCACTGGGTTTGTGAACGTAGAAAAATATCAAAGATTAATTTCTATATTATTAATGAGCACCCCCTAACTGCATTATTCAGTTTATTATCGACAGAAGAAGGGCGTGGCTCATTGATCGGCCCCTCTGGATCGATATCTTTGTCGGACATTTTAAGAGCCGTGATCAGTTCTCTCGGATTCAACAAAAATCACGGCCCTCTTGATCTAATAGATGTCACGCTGGGTGACCTTGAAGGATAGGTCGATTGTTGGTATCCATCAGAGTAATTTGATTGGATGATCCATCAGATGATAGATGAACGTTAGCGAAGATTTCATCCAACTCTTGCGGAGCTTTGTCCGTGTTTTTGTTTTGTAAGCACTGCACAAGTCGCAGGGTTTGACTGATCGACATGAAACTTTTTCTGTATACGCAAACTTATCCAACTTGGAACTGTATAGTTTTGGGGTCAAATCGGTTGCACCATTTTTTAGAAACATCATCTCAAAGTTTCTAACAATCCCATAAGATTAGGCTGAGCGGAAAAAAATTGAAATATAAAATCTCACCAATATCATTCAAATATTTCTCAAATGTAAAAACAGAAATGATACACGTAATAAAAATTTGTATGCAATTCGAACCAGCCGTTTCGAAGGAAATAATGTAATATATTATTCGTCGAATACATAGAAATATTAGTAGAAAACTGTTGCGGTGATAGATCCACGGCTCCCTAGATTCATTGGGTATCGAATGAAATATTTTATATGATCAAGTGTGAAGAGTTTTAGATTACACTTTGTATAGACATATCGATCATCACACAACGCATATTGCCTGGCTGATAATACGATACGATGAAGTACACTCGTTGCCCATCCAACAAACATGTGGATTGATCAAGTAATTTCATCCAACAACCATGCACTTGTTCAACCTCTTTCAACTGTTCCTGTACTAAACGTTTTATAAGTAATTCTCTCGTTTTCTTTGAGGAGAAAAATATGTTTGTGAACAAAAATATATATTTTGTGTTATATTGTTGGATACTGTTATGTTAATAATATATTCACTTGTAAATTTTTAATTAATCTCTTGTAGTGTGAGCAATCTTAATTACAAGACAGACTGTGTTATATATATATATATATATGATATATATATATATATATATATATGTGTGTGTGTTGACGGAGATTCTCGTGGCCGGTGGTACATGGTAAGATGAGGTAGCCTGAAGATGATGGTGAAATCCATCGAAAACGTCGGTTTCCCGCAAACTACACGACGTGACACTACCGAGCAAGAAAGAACGGAAATAATCTTAAACATATATATAATATATTATTATAATATAATATAATATATATACAGAGATGGAGAAGAGAGAGGATGAGAGAGAGATGAGAGAGAGAGAAATAGTTTCTGAAAGTTGGTGTAGGCTCATTCAAAAGACAAATGAATATAAACATTGTTTGATCTGTCGAAAGATTTGTTCTGAAACGTGATCACAAGTTGTCACCGAACTGGTAACAAAGTCAAGGATGGCGGTAAATAATGTATATTTGTGCTGCCACTTCTAGTTGAACTAGTTAGCCTCGTAACAAGGCGCTGAGCAAGTATAACTTGGCCTCGGATAGAACTTTTCTCCAAGTCCTTGATAACCGGACGAGTCGGGATTTAGCGGCACGTCAGTTGAAAGCTTGGTAGAAAGTGCGAGTTGGACTCACGAATAGAAAGCTGCATCATATAAGTCTAAGCCGGAACGCAATTCTGATTTCAGATATTATTGGTTATTAAAACAGACCCTTAAATTTGTGATCGTCGCTTGGATTGACTGAAAGCTTTGCACACGGAACCAATAATAAAGGTTGGAAAGGACACCCTTAAAGTGAAAATGCCGGTGTCCACGCTAACACTAGAATAGTAATCAGTGTTGAATCCAGGCATACCTGCGGGGGGGCTCCTCCCCCCTCGGCTTGTCGTCTGCCCCCCCGGGATAAGAACACTAAGCACTATAGTGTATTGTTTTGAGAAACTTGTATTGTGGGTTTAAAAATATTTGTGAAAATTAAAAGTATCAGGAATTTACTATTTATTACTAAGGAAAAAAAAACAATATGTATTCATTTGTATCATTATTTGCCATTCTGGCCGTGAATCCTGGTAAGTGACACCTCAAATGTCAGAAGTGGCTGGAGTGGAGTAAATTTCATATGGATCAGTCGAGTGTAAGGACACCCTTAAAGTGGAAATGCATCTGACTAGCCGGTGTCCACGCTAACACTAGAATAGTAATAATAATATATTTTTTCTTTCCATACTTCTACTAGAAGCCACTTTACACGATCAATTGATTATTGAAATTAATTTATGGAATTAATTGCAGAAAAGTTGAATACCCATGTTTCCTATGTTACTCACACATGAGAACGGAAATCTTTCAAATACATGCCAGAATTTCAAGAAGTTAAAAGACGTTCAACTTTACTGCTATCTTTCACCTAGCTGACATGCTGCCCACAGATATATTTTTTTCATTATTTATTTAATAATTTGTTGCTTAATATACATACATACATGAATGGGTTCATACATTAATATTCACAAAGGGTGACGAAAAAAAAAACATATCGCTACTAAAATGAGAATTTCCCAACAAAAATTGCAAGCGCGTTCACACCACTGAAATTATCCCGTGCAATTGTTGCAATTTCATGCAGCGAAAATTGATCGTGTAAAGAGTTTTGAAGTTAGAAGTTCCTATTAATTAGGGGAATAATGTATTGAATTGGGTTCGCTAGGGCCCATTACTATAGCTTAAAGTAATAACATTCCAGTATACTTATCTACAAGTTATGTTTCTTCATGATAATAAATCGAAACTAATAAAATAGTTCGTCAATATATAAAACTCTTTGTCCGAAAGTAAACGTTTTACATACATTTTCAAAGAGTAGAAGATTCTACAGGCCTACATGTCATTCTGTAGGAAGAGCATCATACAGTTTACAGCATTATGGAAATGTCACTAGAAATTGTATTTGAAGGGTACACGGGAATAACGATCACATATGAAGTCACATTTTGTAACAAAATGAGTAAGATACGCCATCTAACAGTGTGTTTCACAAGCTTTCTGATATGCATCGAAATTTTAGATAACAATGATACAAGTTCACGAAAATGGTGTTGAATATCGACCTCTATAGAAAAACCCATGGTTTAGAACTTGGAATTGTATTTATCTCAGAACTCACAATGTGTGACTTGTATCATTATTTTCCAGTACCCTTCATATGTTTGTCTAAGACGATTAAACAACAGCAACAACAAAATATATTTAAAAATATTCAACCGATTACATATAATTCCTTTATCTTTTCTTGATCATCTTTTGTTTCAGCTTCTGTATCCGATTGTTGGGCGTGACCTGTGAGAGCGCACTGACATGCGAACGGGATAAAGAGTTAAGTACCGAGTAGAATTATTCAGACGGTCGGGATGAGAGTGCACAAGTGGATTACTGACTTTACCTTCCAGAGCTGCCATTTTACAGGAGAACAAACGGGAATAAAAGCAGGATACGCGACTTTTGGAAATGCGGAGTAATGTTCACTCTGTCAGCATTCGATTGCAGCGCAGGCAGAGAAATAATACTTTGTTCAAGCCCAGCGAGCTGGCATTTAACAGGCAGCTTCTGTTCATCAGAACTCGGTCTACGTCACAACTTGTGGATAGGCATATATATATATATATATAATTATATATATTATATAATATATATTTTATATATATATATATATATATATATATATATATGATATAATATATATAATATATATATATACACATCACAACACATATATACATGTCATATATATAGCGGAAAATTGGCGTGCTTTTTTCTGAGCAAACAAATGAGATGCGTATTTAGACTCGAGGATTCTGCAAACATGGAACTTTCAAAGGAACTGTGTGAAAAGCAAAAAACGAGTCCATTTTCACGACAGAAACTCTAGAGTTCAATAGAATTCACTGGTAAATGGAAAATTCAGAGAATAAATCTGATCCAATCAACTCATCACCTTTTTGATGCGATATAAATTCAACAGCAGGGTTCATAAGTATACATATTATTCATGTTCCATATTGATGTTGAAAGTTAATTTTTCCATTTGAAATCATTAATCAGGGCTATGAGATCGCCCTCCAAACGATCCTACTTTGGCCTCATTCGGGGTGCAATGCTTTTGTATCAAGTTTCGATTTAATGGAAACAATTTTATACGATATGAATTCGAAATTATTGTTTAAAAAGTCTACGGAGTCGATTTAGCGGAATATCCAGTTTTTTGTGATAACTTTTGAACGGTGTGAGATATTGAAATTCTGAAATCAAGGGAGACACAGATATTTTCAATACCTTCAAGTTGGTGGAAGTAATGATCATTTATCTCAAATCGCCTGATTGTCAGGCGTATACTGTTTAAAAATATAAATTTTAACCGTAAACGCCTGAAAGTTAGGCATGTGAGATGATAGTTATAACCTACAACATATTGAAAGTATTGAATATACTATGTATGTCTATGTCGATGTCGAGAATGTCAGATTTTCGATTTTCGATTTTCGAGATTCGATTTTCAGAATTTTGATACCTCATACCGTCCAAAAGCTATCACAAAAATGACATCCCGCTAAATCGACTCCCCCTGACTCTTAAGAATTAAATTGTCGCGGATTGGGTTAGGGTTAGCTTGGTTTTGGTAACTTGTAGCAAGATGTCAAGGTTTTACATTATTCCATATTCATATGACATGAACTTCCTCTACACACTTCACCTTCACATGAATACATGTAAAACGTATCCGCTGTAAAACTACCCCCACATCATTAATGGGTTTTCCCCGAACCCCCATGACTGTACGTCCAGACGTATTCTTACAACTGTGTGTTGTTGATCACGAACACGCTGCGTGTGGTCAGGTAACACTCGGCTGCGTGCCACGGTCAGGTAACACTTGGCTGGCGAGCGTTAGTCACCGCCACTAAACAACCCCTAATGACACGTCATGGACCTACTGACCCCCTCACACATTCCGTCCATTCAGACTGATAGGCATATTACTCTATTAAACTGTACTTTACTACCGTAACTCGCAATTAAATTGCATGATAATATTAATACATATATTATGAATATATTATATATATTATATATATATATATATAGATATATCATATATATATATTATATATATAATATATATAAGTATATATATATATAAATATATATATATATATATATCATATCAACAACTTCTGACTAACCACCAGTATAGGTTAGTTTAATAGTATGCTTTAAAACTGTTTCGAAATCGCGGGGAGGGTCGCGATTTTTAGCAGTTTCAAGTCATACTATATATATATAATATATATTGATCAATTGCGCTTCCTTATCCACTCTTTCCCAGATCTTGTTGAAATCACGTCAATAGGCTCACTGCCCAGCCCATATCAACTTGCCCCTCAGTAATGCCATCCCCATCACGTCTCTGAGGTAAACCATGAGCTGGTTGACTCAGCAGCACGTCCGATACTCGCATGTCATTACTGACTCGAGCTGTTACTTGCTATGAGAGTTGCTGATTCTAGCGAGTCGCCTGACTGACGTCACTCCTCTAAATGCGAGGCAATAGAACGAATCTCTCAATCAGGAATTACAACGAGATGAGAGCAAGATGCTTTCTGACTGACAACAATTAAACTTGAATTTATATTATGTTTATGGTAAAATCAGCAGATGAAATTCCTCCCAGTAATCACACTTTCACATCGCATCAGATCTTTTACGATAATATGATAACTGTACGATAATACGATAATAACGAATAATACGATGATACGTCGATTGTGCGATAATACGATAATAGCGAATAAAACGATAATACGTCGATTGTACGATAATACGAATAATACGATGATTGGTTGATTTACGATAATACGTCAATGAATACAAAGAATGTGATGAAATTCATTGACGTATGCATCTTAAAACTGATTGAATTCACACAAACAGATTAATCAAAGAGCATAAAGTTATCTTGGAGTTGATATAACTTCAATCCATTTACCACTGGTCCGTAAACATAGAGGAAACTAGTCAAGATAAATGTTTCTATTTCTGAAAGAACCTTGACATGCACCGCCTGAAACATCCCCAACACAAACACGTGTCTATTGCGTGGCTATTGTAAAACATAACATCACTTACATACTTCTTGCGTGCCGACGAGAAGTTCACTGAAGACGCGATATCAAAGATCGAGCAATAATAATCAGATTCGCTGATCGAGCGAGTTTTATCAACCGAAACAAAACGCACGTAAAACTATATGAAATTGTCCACAATACAACAAAAGGTTTCACTGTTGTCTGTTACGTGTAGTGAGTGATGCTGGTGGTACCAGAGCGCGAAGGGGTGGTTTGCACCCCACTACGAGCCGACTGCCACGAGAGAAGCCGGCGCTATGACGTGCTCGGTGGCTCGCCTCACGAATAGGTGTACTAGCGCCGCCGTAATACAAGTGGGGGTGGTAACCGGGGGGGTGGGGGCCGGGGGGGGGGGGGGGGGTAGCGTACTACACACTGTATAGCTTTTATTACAAGAACTAACCGCACAGTACAAACTCGGGATAGAATAAAGGTATTATTTATAACTTGGTATTAGGGTTATTACTTATTTGGTACTATTTCCACATAACCAACAGATGCCTGTGTATGAAACTTGACCTTCTATGAAATACACAAGGTGGAAAGAATAGAGACATATGTAATGGAAATGGAAAACTAAAATGATTATACGGGTGGAAGAAGTGTTGTTAGCTTTAGCGAGGTTCAATTTGACTACTGAAAAAAATTGATGTTCGTTTTTTTTTTTTATGTTTTTTGTCTGTTCTCCACACGTTCAACGGCTACAGCTATCAACTTCAAACTTTTCCAATATGGTTCCTCATCTAACTTAGATCTGTATAGTTTTTTTTATAGTTTTTTTAGAAATTTCAGAAATACCATCAGAATACCATGACGGAGAAAAAAAAAAAAAAAAATTTCATTTTCCAAAAAAATGAAATTGTGCGTGAAGTTGAATTACATTTTGATACATATTTCTAAAAATGTTCAGCTTGATCGGGTCAGCCATTTTGAAGAAAAAACATAAAATGTGCTGAATTGGTACCACTCGAAGCAGTTTTTACCCATTTTTACCCATACTAGTGCCTATGCCGCTCGTCTAACAACGCATACATGGCGTTTTTCCTAGTTATTAAGAAATAAAGAAATGCTTCAAGGAAGATATTGAAGTAGTGTACATGCAATTGATGAGAGCTTTTAGTTAGTCTGTACAATGAATGTGATTCGAAAGGAATTTGTAAAATAATTTCGAATCGCTGTTAGTATTGTTCGATGTTTGTTAGCAACAGATGTAATTCAGCGTCGAGATAGCAAGCCATTCACAGCCACTATTCGTCCCGACTGAGAATGTTCAAGCCAATCAGGCTGACAACGGTGAAACGTAAAATGGTTGGTAAAATAATCGGAAGATTTGTATTCTGCGTGATTATAAGTTTCAAGTACAAGACAAACTTCGGCAACTCATCCGAAGTTCAGATTATTACACCGAAACTTTGCTTGTATTGTCCTTCAAGGATGGGTCTACCCTTCGAACAGCGATACTTAGATCTACCCTCTTCTCCTCTTCTACCCCCTTCTACCCCCTCCACCTGACTCACTTCACTCAACCGTGAGGCCTCATTCGACTTATACTGATTTATCTTTCAATGCTGCTTAACGATCCCACCAACAGCTAGGTTATACGGGGGTACGAATGAGTTAGTGATTATGAAACGATGAAGTGATGATAAGTGAAAAGACGTTTACAAAAACCCATTCCTTATGCGGGACTCGAACCCACACCCAACGATGACTTTAGTGTCTGAATCGTACCTCAGCTAACTGAGCTAAGGAGGGCTAGTTATACTGATTTATTTTGTATATCAAGAATTAATTTCCGAGAACTTTTCGAAAAAGTTTGGTGAGTGCATCAACTGGAGTGAGACATGATGACTTGTGTTTGTCAACTCTCAAAAATATTCTCTATATGGACCTATTAGCTTTCTTCAGGGTAGTTAATAAATGGCTATTCCCCTGTATTAAATCTGTCTTCTACAGTGGTGCTCGATTATATAATAAGTTAGATAAAAGTGTGAAAGAAGAAAATAATATTGAGAAATATGGAAGATGTGTGTTAAAATTTCTTAAGGAAAAATTCAAATAGTTATAATTTTAGTCAATGAGTCAATTATTTGTTGGATTATGTTGTTATTATTAATTTTTGTTCGTAATGTACTGTGAATGTGTAATAGCTAACTAGCTCAATAAAGATTCATTATTATTATCATTATTTCCATTATTATTATTATTATTACCATCATACAAGTTACTGTTCATTACATGATTCACTTTCTTCGTCGCTTCATTGTCGGTAACTACGCAAATTACTGGGCAAACGCAGAATGTGCGTTGTGTGATGAGCGAGATGTCTATGATGTAAAATCTAAGACTCGACACACCTTGATCATATAAAATATACTTCATTCGATACCATCGAATCTGGGGAGCCGTGGATTTATCACTGCAACATTTTTCTGCTATCATTTCTATCTATTCGACAAATATAAAACATGTTTTTTTTTTCTAAACGGCTGGTTCGAATTGCATATAAATTTCTGATTATGTGTATCACTTTCGTTTTTACATTTGAGGAAAATTTGAATTGTATTGATAAGATTTTTTTTTTCCTCCCAGCCTAATCTTATGAGGTATTTAGAAAATTCTAGATGATGTTTCTTAAAAAATGGTCCAAGCGATTCGACCCAAAACTATAGGGTTCTAATTTGGATGAGTTTGCATATAAAAAAAGTTTCATGTCGATCGGTTTAAACCCTGCGACCTGTACAGTGCTTACAAACAAACCAAAAAAACACAAAGCTTCGTAAGAGTTTAGTGGAAATCTTCGCTAAACGCCATCTAAAAAACCTTATTATAACCTTTCAACATTATATACTCCGGGTTCCATGTAACTAGACGAGTAGGAAAACTGTAGATTTATACAATCTCGTGTTAAAACGTCATCGGCTGTATCAGTATAATCAGATATTATCCGTTTCACTTCACAAGATTCCAATTCGCCGGTTCACTTGGCTTTCCGATGTCAATCAATTGATGTTCACAGCTTCGATGAACAGTTTACTTGATGAGCTAGCTAATTACAAAAAAGATATTCGTATTTAAAATAAAATATGACAGATGTTTTACAATTCCACTAAAAGAAACCTTTTCTCAGATTGAGAAATTCTAATATTGACATTTATTAATTGGAGTTTTTGTCAAGTTTTCTCATAGAATTTTAACGGCATAGAAAAGTACTTCATGCAATTCAATGTTTGAAAACTTACGTTCAAGTTTCGACGGAGTTTCATAAAATATTTATCTAGCTATTATGAGATTATACCAAAGACCCTATTATTTAAGAAGACGCAAAACTTACCTTGCTTGGCGACATTGCTCACTAACACTACCTGTCGGACTGGAGTGAATTAGAAGATAGATATCTGCTTTATCAGCAACGGCCAATGCGTATAACACCGAACTAATGTAATTATTATATTATAGTTGCCGGGCGCAGATTGCTCGTGCGCCCGCGAAGGTGATTTGACAAAGGCGGACAAATGTAAAGTCCGGCAATGAGAAACAGTTGCCGGGCGCAGATTGCTCGTGCGCGCGCGAAGATGTTTTGACAAAGGCGGACAAATGTAAAGTCCGGCAATGAGAAACAGTTGCCGGGTGCAGATTGCTCGTGCGCGCGCGAAGATGTTTTGACAAAGGCGGACAAATGTAAAGTCCGGCAATGAGAAACAGTTGCCGGGCGCAGATTGCTCGTTGCGCGCGCGAAGATGTTTTGACAAAGGCGGACAAATGTAAAGTCCGGCAATGAGAAACAGTTGCCGGGCGCAGATTGCTCGTGCGCGCGCGAAGGTGTTTTGACAAAGGCGGACAAATGTAAAGTCCGGCAATGAGAAACAGTTGCCGGGCGCAGATTGCTCGTGCGCGCGCGAAGATGTTTTGACAAAGGCGGACAAATGTAAAGTCCGGCAATGCGAATCAAGTTGCCGGGTGCAGATTGCTCGTGCGACCGGGAAGATGTTTTGACAAAGGCGGACAAATGTAAAGTCCGGCAATGAGAAACAGTTGCCGGGCGCAGATTGCTCGTGCGCGCGCGAAGATGTTTTGACAAAGGCGGACAAATGTAAAGTCCGGCAATGAGAAACAGTTGCCGGGCGCAGATTGCTCGTGCGCGCGCGAAGATGTTTTGACAAAGGCGGACAAATGTAAAGTCCGGCAATGAGAAACAGTTGGCGGGTGCAGATTGCTCGTGCGACCGCGAAGATGTTTTGACAAAGGCGGACAAATGTAAAGTCCGGCAATGGGAAACAGTTGGCGGGTGCAGATTGCTCGTGTGACCACGAAGTTAAACTCACACACACAATTATAACTATTCTTCTGCTCAGGGAAGTGGAAATTGACTTGAAATATGGAAACAAAATATTAAGAATGGAATAGTTTTTTTTCAAAATTTTTTCTCGAACCCGCGAGTGGTGTCAAAATGACGAGGCAATTGATAGCTTCAAGACAATCGTAAAATCAGCCCGATCGCATCGTGGGTTCTCCGGCAATCGCCAAACGATAATTGTAAATTTATTGCCTGCACACGGGTAATAGGTCGGGGCTGGTATTGCAATACCAGGGTCGACTTTTTTGCTCATTTCGAACACGAATAATTTTTTTCGTCAATCTTCCGCTTTCGTATGTTTCGCCTATATTTTCTCTCAACCATCCGTCTCATCCATCGATATCCAATGCATTATATCGGTAAAAATTGAAAATTATTGAAAAAGTTCAAAAATGATATGGAATTTTTTTTCCCACAACTTTGCGGGAGCCGTGAGTAGTATCAAAATGCGGAGGCAATCGATAGCTTTCTGAAAATCGAACAATCAGCCCGATCGCATGGTGGGTTCTCCAGCAATCGCCGATCGAAGATTGTCGATTTTCTGAAAGCTATCGATTGCCTCCGCATTTTGATACGTGGGTGAGACATACGGGTAGTAGTACGTGGAAAAAAAACAAAGAAACAAAAAATGTCAAATTTTTTTCCGAAGCCGTGTGCGGTATCAAAATGAAGGTACATTCAATAGATTGCGAAAAATGTTAATTTTAGCTCGATCCAATGTCTGATTCTTCGGAAAAAAATTCTTGAACACCCCCTCCCGCAGAGGGGTATAGGAAAATTTACGATTTTCTTTGGAAAATTTTTCACAGAGTCATGTGTGGTATCAAAATGAAGGTACATTCAATTGAATGCGAAAAATTCTAATTTCAACCTGATCCAATGTTTGGTTCTCAATCAAAGAGGATTTGAACAACCCCCTGCAGATCGAGTGTCCTAAAAATTACGATTTTCTCGGAAAATTTTTCACAGAGCCGTGTGTGGTATTGAAATGTAGGAACATTCAATCGAATGCGAAATATGTTAATTTTGACCTGATCAAATGTATGATTCTCCGACAAACAGGTTTTGAACAACCCCCCTGCAGATTGGGTGTCGGAAAATTATGATTTTCCTCGATTTTTTTTTCTGAAGCCGTGTGTTATATCAAAATTAAGATACATTCAATTGATTGCATAAAATGTTAATTTCAGCCCGATCCAATGTCTGGTTCTCTGACATCTCAAACACCCCCTCCCGCAGAGGGGTGTCGGAAAATTTGCGATTTTCCTCTCGGAAAATTTTTCACAGAGTTGTGTGTGAAATCAAATAAAGGTACATTCAATCGATTGCGACAAATTCCAACTGTGGCCCAATGTATGGATCCAATGTATGGTTCTCCGGCAAACATGTTTTGAACAACCCCCTGCAGATCGGGTGTCGGAAAATTTGCGATTTTCTTTGGAAAATTTTTCACAGAGTTGTGTCAGGTATCAAAATGAAGGTGCATTCAATCGGATGCGATAAATTCTAACTTTGGCTCGATCCGATGTATAGTTCTCCAGCAACATGTTTTGAACAACCCCCTGCAGAACGAGTGTGTTAAAATTTGCGATTTTCTCTGGAAATTTTTTAACACAGCCGTGTGTGGTATCAAAATGAAGATACATTCAATTAATTGCATAAAATTCTGATTTCAGCTCGATTCAATGTATAGTTCTCCAGCAAACATGTTTTGAACAACCCCCTGCAGATCGGGTGTCGGAAAATTCACGATTTTCTTTGGAAAATTTTTCACAGAGTTGTGTGTGGTATCAAAATGAAGGTACATTCAATTGAATACTAAAATTTCTAACTTTGGCCCGATTCAATGTATAGTTCTCCAGCAAACATGTTTTGAACAATCACCTGCAGATCGGGTGTCGGAAAATTTGCGATTTTCTCTAGAAAATTTTCAACACAGCCGTGTGTGGTATCAAAATGAAGATACATTCAATCGATTGCATAAAATTCTAATTTCAGCTCGATCCCAATGTCTGATTCTCCAGCAAACATGTTTTGAAACAACCCCCTGCAGATCGGATGTCGGAAAATTCAAGATTTTCTTTGGAAAATTTTCCACAGAGTTATGTGTGGTATCAAAATGAAGATACATTCAATTGATTGCACAAAATCTCAATTTCAGTCAGATCCAATGTCTGGTTCTCTGATAAACTCGTTTTGAACCATCCCCCTGCATATCGGGTGTCGGAAAATTTGCGATTTTCTCTGCAAAATTTTTTACACAGTATCAGAATTAAGATACATTCAATTGATTGCATAAAATTCTAATTTCAGCCCGATCCAATGTATGGTTCTCCGGCAAACATGTTTTGAACAACCCCCTACAGATCGGGGGTCGGAAAATTTGCGATTTTCTCTGGAAAAGTTTTCACAGGGCCGTGTGTGGTATTTACATGGAGGTTCATTCAATTGATTGCGGAAAATTTATATTTCGTCTCGATCCAATGTCTGGTTTTCCGGCAAAAAATTCTTGAACACAATTTCGCGCAGAGGGGTGTCGTAAAATTCACGATTTTCTTTGGAAAATTTTTCACAGAGTCGTATGTGGTATCGAAATGGAGGTACGTTCATTTGATCGCATAAACTCTCGATTTCGTTCCGATTCAATGTCTGGTTCTCCGTGAAAAAATTCTTGAAAACCCCCTCGGAAAATTTGTGATTTTCTTTGGAATTTTTTTTTACGAGAACGTGAGTAGCATCAAAATCCTGAGGCAAATCGTT
>OU015462.1:60696684-60699184 GCA_907164805.1 Brachyptera putata
TAAAAAGTTATCATCTTTAACATAACTGATTAGGGTCAGTTATATATAATATATATATATATATATATATATATATATATATATATATATATATATATATATATATATATATATTATATATATATATATGGAAACCTAATGAATACCAAGAATGTGATGAAAGAAGCCGTTCCTCAATGGATCTTGAAAAGAAAATAACAAAACGAGAATGTCAATTTGTTATTCAGAATTGCTCTGCTTACTAGGAAAACGCCATTTATGCGTTGTTAGACGAGCGGATAGTAATAGCATGGGTAAAAATGGGCAAAACTGCTTCGAGTGGTACCATTTAGCACATTTTTATGTTTTTTCTTCAAAATGACTGACCCGATCAGCTGAAAATCTCCAAAATGTGTATCAAATGAAATTCTACTTCATGCACAATTTCATTTTTTTGGAAAATGAAAATATTTCCTTTTTTTCCCGCTGTGTTATTCTAATGGGTATTTAATTTCTAGAATTCATAAAAAAAGTTACCACATGATGATGCCACAAAACTATACATATCTGAGTTAGATGAGGAACCATATTGAAAAAAGTTTGAAGTTGATAGCTGAAGTCGTTGACCTGTGGAAAACCGACAAAAAACATTACAAAAAAAAAAAAAAAAAACGAACACCAATTTTTGTCAGTAGTCAATAAAGCTCGTCTATACGCAGCCTCTAGATCTCGTGTGGTCTCAGCGAGTAGGCTACACGGTTAGACGATGCGTTAAACCGCCCGTACATTACCAGGGATGACATGCAGGAAAAACCAAGCCTATGTCGCCTAATGGAAAAATGATTTACACGTCGTACAGATACAGTAAGCCGAAGAAACTGCGGCGAAAAGTTTACTTTCAAACTATTGTAGCTTACAGAAGCTTCCGATGTGGCGTAGAGCGAACCAGACACCAGGCAAGTATTGTTTTCAACCGAGGGATTTAGACCTAACTCTCAACACGATACCGGCTTATTTCTCCGCAAAATATGACGCAGAGTCGAACTTCAAAGCCATATATATCATTGAGACTGTATATATACATATATACATATATCTTATTCCAACGTGTTTCTCAAGAGCTTGTAACATATATTTATTGGATGAAATGGCTACTATTCGGATTCAAAAGCTATCCACTACATCGTATGGAATGTCTTCAAACAATCCACTCTACATGGCATGGATTTACATACATCGTATGCTGAAGTCAACGTGACAATATCTGTGAGGATAATGAGCTTTTGTTCATTGTTTTGAAATGATAATAAGAAGGAGTCGGATACGAAGTGGAGAAGAAGCGGGAAAATGCGCAACTAACTCCAAATGAGTTATGAAATTAGATTGTGTACCATCTTTAAAAGGAATGAAAAAAAATACCTGAAATGAGAATGCTTTTCTAGTGAAATATTTTACCTATAATAACCAATTCACTCTACGTGAGAGGTTTTTTGCGTATCAAAGGTTTCTTTTCGTACTTTGTTTTAAATTAGGGTAACATGGCGTAAATAAAATGTTGTCATTTCAAACTCATCTCTCTCTCTCTCTCTCTCCTCTCCATCTTCTTCAATTACGGGACCAAGAATATGGAATAATCTACCTAATAATCTTGAAACAGTCAAATCACTAGGGATGTTCGAAAATAAATATAAAATTCATCCATTATTGGATCAGGAAGAATATTCTTAAACCCAAGAGTACGCCACCACCCCCTCAATTGGATTATTTTCAACACTATTATCTATTGTTTCATAATAATTGTAATTATATTCAACAGATCTCAAAGTGCTTGGGTTCACTATTAGACTATGTTCAAAGAATGTTCTTATTGTACCAATAATTTGCCTTACTCTTATTTGATTATAGTCATTTAAATGTTTTATATGGTTAGGCGGAAGAACGGGCACATGGGCCCGAAACCTCGCCATTTTTACCAAGCTTCATTGTTGAACTGTTTTTCACTGTATTTGTGTACCTGCTAAAACTTATTATTATCATTATTATCCCTCTCTCCTCTCTCTCTCTCTCTCCCTCTCTGGTCTCAGTGTAAAATTATTATATCCCTCTCTCTCTCCTCCGCTCTCCTCTCCCTCTCTCTCTCCCTCCCTCTCTCCCTCCTCTTTCTCTCTCCCCTCTCCCCCCTCTTCTCTCTCTCCCTCCCTCTCTCCCTCCCTCTTTCCTCTCTCCCCTCTCTTCCTCCCCTCTCTCTCTCCTCCCTCCCCCTCTCTCTCTCTCTCCTCCCTCTCTCTCTCCTCCCTCTCCCTCTCTCTCTCTCTCCTCCCTCTCTCTCTCCTCCCTCTCCCTCTCTCCTCCCTCCTCCCTCTCACCCCCTCTCTCTCTCTCTCTCTCCCTCTCTCTCCCTCTCTCCCTCCCTCTCTCCCTCCCTCTCCCTCTCTCTCTCTCTCTCTCTCCCTCTCCCTCTCTCTCCCTCTCTCCCTCTCTATCTCTCCCTCTCTCTCTCTCCCTCAGTGATTAATGGCGG